>JAVJIF010030953.1:0-296423 GCA_038442645.1 Agave tequilana
ACTGAAAAGCTTTCATCGCATTCCTCCTCGTGGACACGACCCGTTAGCCCGACGCTACACGGTAAAATTCTTAACTCTTTGATTTTACAATCAATTTTTGGCGCCGTTGCCAGGGAGGGAATAGTGTATTTATTTTTTAACAAGTTTGGTGTGTTGTTTCAGGGACTTCAAGATTCAGATCTAGCATTCAAGCTTTGCAAGAGAAGACTTGCAAATTCTGTGCCCCTACTCTCGAACGTAGAAAACAGAATTTCAAGAAATTGCGTTGCAAAAGTTGAAAATTTCATTGGATTACTAAAACTCTTTTTTTGCAGGACATATTGCTCGCAAAAAAATTAAGTTTTTGTACGTTATGTTCTTGCTATATCTGCTATCCACCATCCCTGTTTTAATTCAACAGTAATTTGAGTGATTGTTAATTGCTTAAAAAACGTTTAGACTTGCATTCTAGGCATTTGTCTAATTACGTTTATTTTACAATTACTGTTGAAGAGAGCTGGAGACAAGGTACGTATGCATAGCATATAGTTTAGGAAACATTCTTGGGTGATATTTGCTTTTGAATGCTACTTTTTTATATCTTGCACACTTTGCACAATTAACTCTAAGGGCAAAACCAATTCAAGATAAGGTGGGGAAGTCATTACCTTTCCTTAACCCACAAAACCATCTCCAAGCACGCACAACCTAAGCCTAAATAAATCTAATAGACGTTGGCCTTAGGGACATCTTGAACTCACTAGGAGATTATCCTAAGAGGGAAGGTGTTGGAATTTGACTCCTGCCAAATCAGTGTCTAGGAAAGGGAATGATGGCCGAAAGCTAATTAGTATCTAATTTTATAATTTGTATCACATCTTCACATTGATTTCATATTAAATTCTGCTAATAAAGCTTTGCTTGCTTGATTCTAGGTCCATGGTGTGCAATGAAGAAGAAGACCCTAAATCACCATTTAATTGGTTAATAAAAGCCTATAAAGATAACCATTGACTAAAGAGCTAATTCTGTCAAAACCAAGGGCTGCAAACCAGAAACCGGGCACAGGGTCTGACAGGGGACAGAAAGGACTGCGTGCGGCTCGAAGCGCCGCGCGCGCTGTTGACACTTTAAAAAAGACAAGATTCTGACTGGCCTGAACAATGTCTAAACTTATTGACATTTACAAAAGACAAGCTGACGACCAGTTCTGTACTTGTTAACATTTATAAAAGACAAGTGACAGATAAGCTGACGACCAGTTTTCACCCATCCCCGAGGGACAAAATAGCAACTTGGACTCTACTGATCTAGTAAAGCAGACAGTGAGCCCGGATTGTCTCTAAACAGACCTCAGCAGGTCTAAGATGCTAGTACTTAGTATCACATGAGCCTAAGGGGATAGCCTCGCCTGAGAGGCTAAGATCATCCAACTTCGCCTTGAAGCCATTCACAGCTCCATCAGGAAGCTAACTTACAACTTCGCCTGAAATGCTCAGTTAACTCCACAGAGAGAGAGCTTCGCTAGAAGTCACACGCAACCGCGCAGAAGAGTGTTCGGTAGCTTCGCTACAGATGTTATCTAGCTCCGCTGAAGAGCTTTCTTCTGACTTCGCCAGATGCGCCTTCCAGCTCCGCTGTGAGCTCAACGCGGCAGCTCCACTGCGGGTCCGTCATGGTCAACCTTTGACCAATTGAATCTCCAGATGTGATCAAATCTATTCAGGATCAAGATCAAATCCAATCAAGATCAAATTTGAGATCAAATTTGGCAGTTGCTTGCCATGATCTCTTGACTCTCCTAAAACGAGTAAGAGGATCAAGGGAGATCTTTCAATTATATAAAAAGGATCAAAACAAATCAGGAGACCGATCTACTTGCTACTTCTAGCTTCGCAGAAGCTGATTCTAGCCTCGCAGCAAGGCTACCTTCCAGATTTGAACAGATTTGATTCAATCTGTTTCCATATTTTCAAGGAACAATTATACCCCTGCTCTCCCTATAAATAACCCACCAGGGGCACAAGGAGAGAAGACCAGAGGGCACGCTCCACGAGAAGACCGCACAGGACTTCACGAGAAGAGATGCAGAACGCACACAGGCAAAGAGAGGCTAAACAGAGATCTATTCTCTTGCTTCCAAAAATTTAGAGAATTCAGAGAATCACTTCTCTAATCAGGGTGCTGATACCCTAATACCTTCTTCTCAAGGAATCTCCGAAACCAGGCGAGAAGGAATTCCCAAGTGAAGGCGGTTTGAGAAGTAACAAGAGAGTTCAACCAACCTTCTATTCTCTGATTCCCCGAACCAGGCGATACGGGAATCCTATCGATCGCATCGTCAATGGGACAAAGTGGTCGCGCGCTGACCAGACTCCTATCGGCACACTTCTCCAGAATCTCCGAGGAGATCTACTTGTAATCTTTTTAGAATACTTGTAATTTAGCTCCTCGATCCTCTTTCTGTAAGTTCTCCCCTTTGCTAAATCAATGGAAAACAAGATGGCGACTCCGCTGGGGAAAGATTTCTCCACTGCTGAGAATCAAGTGTCGCAATGTGATGAACAGACCTCGGGTCTATCTCTGAATTCAAGGAAGCCAATGTAGCCAGAGCCCCTCTGGCTAAATCTTCAAAGCAAGTCTCTGTAGAGACAGATAAGGCTCTCTGCGAGCCTACCACGGTCCTCTGGCGCAACAAGGAAGTAGGCCCGCAGTGCAAGGCTATCACTTTCGAGAACCTAGTCGTTCACTTCGACCAAGGAAAATTTGAAGAAGTCCTCTCTGGGGGTGGTCTAATGCTTCATGCACGGAAGCATAGAAAGGTTTCCATGACTAAGGTTTCAGAACAGAAACCAGAAGCAGAATTCTACCAACACCCCTCAGCCTCACGTGTGGCTAGTCAGGTTCCCTGCGAACCTATGTCTCCCTTGTCAAAGCAGATGTGGAGGCCAAAGCAGAAGGCTCTGAATAAAGCCTCAGGCGTAGCTACGCCACAAGTGCATCTTTCTTGCTAAGAAAAAGGCAAGATCCCTGCCTGCTCCAACAAGGCTGCTAGTCGCGAAGTCACAACGGCGACCATACCTTCGCCCAATTCCAGAGCAGTAACGCCTCGCGCTAGCCTCGTCCTCATGAGTGAAGCTACTGTACCTCAGGGTACGCATGATGTTCATAGCCGCGAAGCTGGAACCAAAGCACCACAGCGTGCTTCGTTCCCCGGTTCTTCAAGTACTAAGCTCGCTCTTCGCAGCGGAGCTAAGGGATTGTCCCTAAGTGCTGATAGCGTTGCTTATGCAGCTTCAATGCCCAAGGGCGTTTTCAAAGCTTTTAGCCGCGAACTTAGAGCCAAAGCACTATCTAAGGCTAATCGCCTTCGCAGCAGCATAGCGGATAAAGCATCACAGCGTGCTCCGCTCCCCAGTTCATCAAGCGCTAAGCTCGCGCTTCGTAGAGGAGCTAAGGGATCGTCCCTAAGTGTTGACAGCGGTGCTTATGCAGCTTCAACCCAAGGACATTCCCAAGGTTTTTAGCCGCGAAGCTAGAGCTGAAGCACTATTTATTGCTAATCCCCTCTGCGGTGATAAAAGGAGCAGGACATCGTCCTATGCGCGATTCAACAGAGCCTCTGCGCTAGATCGTTTAAGCCCAACTGGGTCTGACTTGCGGGAATTCTTGACAAGCAAACGGAAGTCGGAATCTTTTCAAACTTCTTCCTCCTGTTGTCAACAAATGGGATGTCAGTTGGTGACAGTCCACTCAGTCTATTGCCGACTAGGATCAATTCCCGCCACTCTTTCAGGCTGACGGTCAGTGTTTGATCGACTGAGGGCGCAGGCCCCGGTGAAGCATCGCAAAAGGAGCGTATCGCGGGATCCACCCTCTGTATCCGTTAACATGACTGGAAGAGGACGGGAGCTGTGCAGAGACAGACGAGCGTCTCACGACACTCCCTACAGCTCCCCAGATCCAGATTATAGCCCAGGCTTGGGCGAAGTCTTGGTACATGAAGAGGGTGTCTTCCGAAACACCAGATCTAGAATTACAATACTCTACAGTTATGAACAGCCATCTTCTTCAACGGCAGTAGCTTCGCCGGAACCAAAGAAAGGATCAGTCTAGCGGTCTGATGAAGAGGATGAAGATAGTGGGTATGCCTCTTCAGCGACAATCAGTTCAGTGCGAACAGATAAAGTGTCAGTCAATATGGCTGAAAACAGCAATGATGACCTTCGTTGACGTTTGGAAGCTTAGGAGCAAACCTCCAAGACCCAGCAAGAAGCTCTGGACAACATTCAACAAATGCTCACTCAACTCCTCAATAACCGGAATAATAATGATACCGGAAGTAACCATGATGAGGAAAAACATCTTAGCAATGAACAGCCAAGGATGGAGAAGTCGAAGGGGGGTTCTTCTTTGGACGCTGAAGTCCTTAAAGGCGTCCTAGCTTAAATCGCATATTTAGCCCAGAGGGATGAATTAAAGAAAGTAGGGACAGTCCGTCCTTACCCGCTGGAGTGGGATTCAGTACCATACCCACTAGAGTTCAAACCACCAACGTTACATACGTACGATGGTAAGAGCTCGCCAAACTAACACATCTACTATTTCTGGTCTCAGACCGGTAACATTATAGACAATGATGCTATCATGGCTAGGCTGTTCATTGGCACCTTAAAGGGGGTAGCATTTGACTGGTTCCGAAGTCTCTCTCCGGGCTCCGTCAATTCCTGGATCGACCTAGAAACCCGATTCCTTTCTCGTTTCTATAAGGATGATACCAAGGTAACCATGGACAAGCTCCTCTCCACCGTGCAGAAGAAGGGTGAATCTGTCCGTGACTACATTGAGCGGTTCAGGAACTTATCTTTGATGTGCCCAGCAGGGATGCCATTATCCATGCTCTTACAGACGTGCAGGCACAACTTCTTAGACCAACTAGAGGTTCGCATGGGGGTTGTCAAAGCCCATACCTGGAAAGAACTGGTCGAACAAGCTGAGATAGCCGAAAAGTCATCTAAAAAGTTTGAACCATCCACCCCTAAAAGTAAATGGGGTATGAATAATAAAGGACGTGGAGACATGGCGCAGTCTTCTCAAGCCAAAGGGAAGGAGACTATGTCCGTAGAATTGTCAGGGGACGTGCAGTCGAAGGCCAAGAAGAGTGGCTTCAATAATCAGGAGTCTAAGTTTCCTCCGAAATAGTACTCCTTCAAAGATGATCAGGTAGTCACAATATTCCATTTACTCCACAAGGGGAATAAAATGAAGCTACCGGAGGCTAGACGTCCCAATGAAATAGGACGCACGAATGATCCTAAATACTATCTCTTCCACAAGATGATTCACCATCCTACCGACAAGTGCTTTGTCCTTAAGGACAGAATTCAAGCTTTGATCGACGCCGGGGTCCTGACACTAAAGTCGGAGCAGAAGAAAGTCACTGCCAATATGGTGACCCTCGAGTTCGGCAAAACCCCAAAGGTCACAGTCCCTGATGGGACTTATCCAGTCCCTGCGCCACGGCTGGAGGTTAAACATCCTGCGGCTAAAACCCAAGATAATAGGGGTCTTGTTCTATTGACACTAGAGACAGGGGAAATCATGTGGATACACCCAGACCTTGTCTAAGACGAACAATGGGATTCAAAGAAGTCCAAATCGAAGGGCAAATCTTGCAATGTCATCTCCATCCTACCAGATGATGACAATTTTACATCAGCTTCTCTCAGTGATTCTGAAGGGGAAAAGCACGCTTGCACGACGCAGGCTGATGTACCTCAGCCGACGGGTACTCGATTTGAAAAATCATACTTAAAACAGTATGAGAAAGCTACTGACGCGACAAAACAGCAAACGACGTCAGTACAAGTACCAGCACCTGCTTCGGTTCCAACCAAGGGAAAGGAGAAGCCTAAAGAAGTCCGGTTCGACCATGTCCTGAAGAAGCCTTCAGGCCCAGGGCTTGACACGCCCTTTCATTTTGACATATTGGCCCAGCTGGCCAATATCCCGGCTCGTATTACAATACACGAGCTCCTTCGTCTCTCAAAAGAGAAAAGAGAAGCACTCAGAGATGCGCTAGCTGATTCAGAATCATTCCTGACATATATGCCAGAGATCCCTAAAGATGACGCTCAGTCTCCATGCCCCGAATGCCATCATGTACAATCAAAGGTGCCCGCTATTACCTTCACAGCGGAAGATATGCTTCTCAAAGACAACAAGCAGATCGACCTTTGTACTATACCGGATACATCGGTTCAACATGCATTGAAAGGGTACAGGTTGATCTGGGGTCTGCACTCAGCATCATCCCCAAGAGGCTCCTCTGCTTCCTCGGTATACCATTATATAGGTTGTCCGCAACCACTACTACAATATACGGTTTCAATGTCGGGAGTAGTCATCCACTTGGGAAAATTCGACTCCGTTGCCGAATCGGGAGCCTGAAATCAGAAGTGACTGCTATGTCATTGACGCTGACACGTCATACAACTTGTTGCTTGGACGATCGTGGATCCACACCAACTGGATCGTTCCCTCCACTCTACACCAATGCTTCAAATATGTTGAGGATGACGCGACAGTACAAACTGTCTTCGCTGAGAAGCAACCATTCAAAGGGGTGGAAAATTACTTCACGGACGCCCTCCTATATCAAGAGACCGGTGTGAAACATCAAAAGAATCATTACCGGATGATAATGATAGTGGCAATGAGGCGGATTCAGAATCTGAAGCAGACGTGCCATCCATTTTGATTAATGAACCAATTATAGCATGTCTTAATCCCCATGTAACGCTCCTTCTGAAGATGAGGGCGAGTGGGTAATTAATGATAATATTTCCTTTGATTATCCTGTGAGTGTTGGGTTGTTTGAATCCATAACGGATAGCTCTCTGCACACGCCTTTACATAGACCAAGTGCATCCGGCACACCCATGGAATCTGTGGAAGGGGCCGTTTTGGTGATCCCTCCATCCAAAGAAGGTCAATTACCAATAATATTCGGTAGAACCCAACCACGAGGGTCTATAGCCACAGATTTAAGTTCAGATTTGGACACCCCACAATTTTTCCATTACGCGCGATCAACACGCCATATGATGAAGAAAATGGGGTACAACCTAAAGCATAGAGAGGGCCAGAATTTTGGAAAGGGAAGGCGTAGTTTGCTGCGTAACTTTGTGCCAAAAGGGAAGCCTGCAAATTACTATGACAACACACGCAGGGGGTTGGGATACGTTACGCCCACATCGTCAGCAACGGTTCAATTCAAGGATGACGAACCAATTCCATCACATTCGACCTCTTCTTCCGAGTGGGACTCAGATGTCATTATAGGAATGATGTTCGAGAATCTCACCGTTAATATGACTTCAAGCAGTCAACTGGCGCCAGCGGAAGCTACTGATGAGGAACCATGGGCTCAACAATTAGATCTCCAATGGGAAAAGCGATTCGAATCGCGCGAACCACCTACTGAAGATAAGGTGATTCAGGTCAACTTGGGTAGTCAAGATCACCCTAAACCCATCTTTATAAGTGAAAGCTTATCACTTATGAAAAAAGAAGAATTAATAATACTCGTAAAGGAGTATATAGACGTCTTCGTATGGAACTACGAAGACATGTCCGGACTTTATCCACAAGTAGCTATGCATCGTCTAAATATCAGACCTGACGCCAAGCCAGTCAAGCAGCAACAACGTCGGTTTCGCCCGAACATTATGGAGGCTATTGAAGCCGAAGTTCATAAGCTCATTGCATGTGGCTTCATACGTGAGGAACAACATCCAGATTGGGTGCTAATGTCCTCAAGAAGAATGAGAAAATACGGATCTGCATCGACTACCGTGATCTCAATACAGCTTGCCCTAAAGACGAATTCCCACTGCCCATCACCCATGTCATGATTGACAATACCTGTGGATTCGAAAGAATGTCCTTTATGGATGGCTTTTCAGGGTACAATCAGATTAAAATGTATCCCGACGACGAGAAGCATACCTCGTTCCGAACACCCTTGGAGGTATACCGTTACACTGTTATGCCCTTTGGGCTAAAGAACGCCGGAGCAACCTATCAGCGGGCAATGAGTACAATCTTCCGCGATCATCTCCGAAAAACGGTAGAATGCTATATCGACGACATTGCTGTCAAAAGCCGCAATAAGAATGACCATCTTCGTGACTTGAGAATGATGTTCGACATAATGCAGGCTCACCAACTAAAGATGAATCCGACAAAATCCTTCTTGGAGTTTCGAGTGGCAAGTTCCTTAGATTTATTGTTACATCAAAAGGAATTTATCTTGACCCAGACAAAGTCAAAGCCATTCAGAGCATGCATCCACCGAGGAACCTCAAAGAGCTTAGAGGCTTGCAAGGTAGACTGGCTTATATCAGAAGATTCATCGGAAATATCTCAGGCCGCTGTCAACCGTTCACCCGACTCATGAAAAAGGGTGCTTCCTTCGTATGGGATCAAGCTTATCAGGAAGCTTATGAAGACATCAAGAGATATCTCACAAAACCCCCAGTCTTAGTGGCTCCCACATCAGGGAAACCATTCTTGCTTTATGTGAAAGCTATGGACCATTCTCTTGGTGTCCTCCTTGCTCAAAAAGACGACAATGGTCACGAACAGGCCATTTATTATCTGAGCAGGACTCTAATAGGGGTGGAATCTCTCTATAATCCTATCGAGAAGGAGTGCTTAGCTCTTGTCTTTGCCGTCCAGAAGACACGACATTACTTGGTTGGCCAAACCATACATGTCATCTCCAGAGTCAATCCTTTGCGTCTTCTCATGACGAAGCCAGGATCATTGAATTTAAAATTAGCTAAATAGGCGCTTTTTTTGTCTCAATACGACATGATCTTTATCCCTCAAAAGGCGGTTAAAGGCCAGGCCCTTGTAGAGTTCTTGGCTGCTCATCCAGTCCCGGAACACTCAAAACTTCATGAAGATATTCCAGTTGAAGTCTTCGAGTCCGATGTAACCTCAAAGGATGAAGAGTGGCAGATGTTCTTTGATGGAGCATCATGAATAGGTCCTAAAGGCAGGATCATCGCCGGCGTGGGGGTTGTGTTTATCTCTCCACAGAATTATGTCCTTCCTAGAGCATTTTCTCTGACGGAATCATGCTCCAACAATGTAGCGGAATATAATGCTCTACTTATTGGCCTTCAGCTTACCCACGGAATGGGGTACGCTACCTTGAAGCTTACAGCGATTCAAAACTGATTATCAATCAGGTTAAAGGCGAATATGAGGTCCGCCATGAGGATTTGGTACCTTATTATCACACGGTCATCGAATTGGCTAACCTGTTTGATGGTTTCTACATCAGGCACGTATCTCGATCTCAGAATACTAAGGTGGATGCTCTTGCTGCATTAGCAACAACACTAGCCTTGCCAGTCGACACCGAGTATCACCTCACAGTGGCGACCCGACACCTTGTCTGCTCTAAACATATGTTAAGAACCAGAGAGGTCTATAATATCTCGACGGATCTTGAGCCGAGAGATTGGCGATTTCCTCTCATCGACTATACTTTACATGGTCTGCTGCCAGACAACCCTAAAGAAGCGGTATCTATCAGACGAAGGTCTCTCCGTTTTTACTACGATCCAACTCTAAAGACACTTTACCGTCGTTCATATGACGGTGTCCTCCTCCATTGCGTTTCTAATTTAGAGGCATAGGAAGTGCTCAAAGAAGCACATGACGGCATATGCGGAGCTCATCAGCCAGGTCCAAAACTTAAAGATAGGTTGCATAGGCTTGGATATTATTGGCCAACCATGATAGCTGATGCCATCCAATATGCACGAAGGTGTAAAGCATGTCAAATTCATGCGGACTTCATATACCAGCCTTCGGAGTTGCTCCACCCAACTGTTGCTTCATGGCCATTTGAAGCATGGGGAATCGATGTCGTAGGGCCAATCAGCCCCTTTTCGACAAGAGGTCACCGGTTTATCCTGACAATAACTGATTACTTTTCAAAGTGGGCAAAAGCTATACCACTGGTTGAAGTCAAAACTTCCAACGTGGTTAATTTCATCAAACACCATCATCCATCGATTTGGTGTCCCTAGGCAGATCATCCATGATAATGGTCCCCAATTCATAAGTCAAGTATTCTATCGATTTTGTGATAAATACCGAATTCAGAATATGGCTTCAACTGCCTATAATCCTGCCGCTAATAGCTTGGTGGAAGCATTCAACAAAACAATCATCAAGTTACTCAAGAAGTTCGTCTCCTAGAATAAGCGAGATTGGCATGAAAAGCTTGGTGAATGTCTTTGGGCCTACCGAACCACAGTTCGGGCCCCGACAGGTAATACGCCTTTTTCCCTAGTGTACGGGTGTGAAGCAGTCATACCATTGGAAATTCAGATGCCCTCACTATGAGTCACTTTAATGACTAAGATCACATCAGAGGACAGCGATCGGTTGCGTCTTCAAGAGCTCGAAGCCCTAGATGAGAAGCGATTACAAGCTCAGCAGCACATCGAGTTGTATCAAGCTCGAATCTCAAAAGCCTTCAATAAGAAGGTCAAACAAAGAATCTTCCAGAAAGTAGATTTGGTTTTAGTCGTCAGACGACCGATGATCATGACGCACAAAACCAAAGGCAAATTTCAGCCTAAATGGGAAAGACCGTTTGTAATAGAAACAGTCTATTCAAACGGAGCATATCGCCTTATGACTTCAGATGGTGATTTACTCATGATGCCAATCAATGGCAAATTCTTAAAGAAGTATTATCCTTGACTAAGGATCCTTCTTATGATCAAGTTAACACTGCACCTCTGATCAAGACCTTCAAATCCAAGGTAGACAGAAAAAGCCCTCTCTCTTCCTCCAAACGATATCATACAACCATAAACCAGTAGGAACCTGGTCACACACTGGTTGTCTCAAAGGAAAATCAAGGTTACACATGCGCTAACCAAATGATCCAACACTTTTAACGGTTAAGGATAGAGGAAAATGTTGGCCTTTAAGCCCAACATAAGTCCTCAATAACTCATCATGCTGAGGGGAATAGCATGGCTAGCCTGACTCAAACGGTAGTTGGTAAAGGCATATCAAACCCGTTAACAGCTGAGGATTTGCTAAAAATCTTAAGGGACCTGTTCCCATTTGATTCCCGCTCCAAAATCACTTACCACTTCTCATCCATAGAATGGTAAGACCACATATAAAGATCTCTCTATCCATTTCGTTGTTACGTTAACATTAAACCTATGACAGTGATTTCCTCGTTTCTCCCCGTGAGAACGAGACCCCTTTCATGTTATGTTTAACAGTATAACCTCTGGCATCCATTTCGCTGTTACGTTAACACTAAACCTATGACATGATTTCCTCGTTTCTCCCTGTGAGAACGAAAACCCTTTCATGCTATGTTTAACAGTATAACCTCTGGCATCCATTTCGCTGTTACGTTAACATTAAACTTATGACAGTGATCTCCTCGTTTTTCGCAATAAAAACGAGACCTTTTTCCAAATCCCATCAAAACTTCGAGCTTGGTGGCTTCTCAATCGGTTATGTCATTGCGACCTCTGAACCAGTAGATAGCCAAGTCTCACCTTTCAGTCCGTCAAGGACTACTTTGAGCTTGGTGGCTTCTCAATCGGTTATGTCATTGCGACCTCTGAACCGGCAAATAGCCAAGTCCCACCTTTCAGTCCGTCAAGGACTACTTTGAGCTTGGTGGCTTCTCAATCGGTTATGTCATTGCGACCTCTGAACTGGCAGATAGCCATGTCTCACCTTTCAGTCCGTCAATGACTACTTTGAGCTTGGTGGCTTCTCAATCGGTTATGTCATTACGACCTCTGAACCAGCAGATAGCCAAGTCTCACCTTTCAGTCCGTCAAGGACTACTTTGAGCTTGGTGGCTTCTCAATCAGTTATGTCATTGCGACCTCTGAACTGGCAGATAGCCAAGTCTCACCTTTCAGTCCGATAAGGACTACTTCTACCTTGGTGGCTTCTCAATCGGTATGTCATTGTGACCTCTGAACCGGCAGATAGCCAAGTCTCACCTTTCAGTCCGATAAGGACTACTTTGAGCTTGGTGGCTTCTCAATCGGTTATGTCATTGCGACCTCTGAACCGGCAGATAGCCAAGTCTCACCTTTCAGTCTGTCAAGGACTACTTTGAGCTTGGTGGCTTCTCAATCGGTTATATCATTGCGACCTCTGAACTGGCAGATAGCGAAGTCTCACTTTTCAGTCCGTCAATGACTACTTTGAGCTTGGTGGCTTCTCAATCGGTTATGCCATTGCGACCTCTGAACAGGCAGATATCCAAGTCTCACCTTTCAGTCCATCAAGGACTACTTTGAGCTTGGTGGCTTCTCAATCGGTTATGTAATTGCGACCTCTGAACCGGCAGATAGCCAAGTCTCACCTTTCAGTCCGACAAGGACTACTTCGAGCTTGGTGGCTTCTCAATCGGTTATGTCATTGCAACCTCTGAACTGGCAGATAGCCAAGTCTCACCTTTCAGTCCGACAAGGACTACTTTGAGCTTGGTGGCTTCTCAATCGGTTATGTCATTGCGACCTCTGAACCGGCAGATAGCCAAGTCTCTCTTTTCAGTCCGTCAAGGACTACTTTGAGCTTGGTGGCTTCTCAATCGGTTATATCATTGCGACCTCTGAACCGGCAGATAGCCAAGTCTCACCTTTCAGTCCGTCAAGAACTACTTTGAGCTTGGTGGCTTCTCAATCGGTTATGTCATTGCGACCTCTGAACTGGCAGATAGCCAAGTCTCACCTTTCAGTCCGTCAAGGACTACTTTGAGCTTGGTGGCTTCTCAATCGGTTATGTCATTGCGACCTCTGAACCGGCAGATAGCCAAGTCTCACCTTTTAGTCCGACAAGGACTACTTCGAGCTTGGTGGCTTCTCAATCGGTTATGTCATTGCGACCTCTGAACCGGCAGATAGCCAAGTCTCACTTTTCAGTCCGTCAAGGACTACTTTGAGCTTGGTGGCTTCTCAATCGGTTACGTCATTGCGACCTCTGAACCGGCAGATAGCCAAGTCTCATTATTTAATCCAGTAAGGACTATATTCTCAAACGGCTGCAATACAACTTGAAAGCGACAATTCAAAGGATAAAACAAGTCGAAAATACAACAGGGGAGTCAAAGTAAAATCACTTTTCATTGATTCTAAAAAGAGGGATACATGAAGGCACATATTACAAGCTATGAGGGTGCTTCATAAGATTTAATCCGTCCTTCAAGAGTGACCAGCCTTGCCTTCCTATCATCAGCAGCCCTGACAAGCGCCTGCGACCTCAGCTCAGCCTCATTAAAGCTCGTTGTCTGGGCCAAGCGAGCTTCAACTTCAACCAAGGTTGCCCTCTGAGCTACTTCTTACCGCAAGAGTTTGTCACTCTGAGTCTTAAGTTGCTCAAGCCGGGCAGTCTCTTCAAGACGCACTGGTTCAGCCTTGGATAAAAGAAGATTAGCCTTCCTGATCATCTCCTGGGCCTTTTCAATTTTATCTTCAGCGTCAAGAAGAGCACTGCTAGAAGCGTCTATGGCATCCCCGAGCTCTACCTTCCTTGTCTCCAAGGACTTCAAGTCAGAAAAAATGGCCTTAGCGGCTTCCTGAGCGGCAAGATGAGCTTCATGCATCTGAGCGACAAGGTGCGCAAGCTGCTCATTAACTGAAGACTCCAGGTCTGAATTGAAATCACCTAGAGGGGGGTGAATAGGTGATAATGCTAATCAATGCACAATTAAAAAATGTTATGATACAATAATCACCCAAAACAAGACTAGAAGCCGAATACCCCGTGAAGGGCTCTGAACTCCTTCCTCGTGATTCCTCTAGATAAGACTTTAAGGTGCGCAATGCAATCTTGTTGTATGAGTATTTGATTGACAATATGAATATGAAACAAGTGAATATTGCAATGAATATATAGAGCAAGTAATTGGAGCAATGAATATAAAGCAAGGAATGAAAGCAAGTAAACCAAACGCAAACACAGAGAATTTTTTCCGAGGTTCGAGCACCCAGCTCTACGTCCCCGCCTTCACCCAGAAGGATTTCCAACCACTATAACTTCACAAAGAGTTACAATCACACCGGAGTACCCAACTCCTCAATCTTGAATACAAGTATCTCTTGGTGATCAAAAGACCACAAACTCTCTTTTGAAAAAGCCCTTTTTTCCTTACAAGAACCCTATAGAACAATGTGTAGGATTGAAGCTCAAGTATTGTAAGTGGAAAAAGAAAATGAAATTGAGAGAGTTTTGAAATAAAAACTTCAGAAAAGAGAGAGATTTTTCAGCCCAAAAATCAGAGAACAAAACTCTTTTGAAAGCCTTTTAAAACTTTGAATATTTTGCAAAATGATTGTTGTGTTAACCATAACCCTAATCACCCCTATTTATAGGATAGAGTTAGGGATTAAAGGGTAAACTAACACAATGGTAATTAGGAAGTATTTGACCCAGAAAATAGCCCCTAAACTCATTTAGAGACAAAAAGGACGATTTAAAACGTGTTTAAAAATGTAGCCGTTATGGCTGAAACACAGCCTCGGTCGACCGGGTTTCAAAAAAAATAGAGCCATTGCAGCCCACGGTCGACCGCCCAGTCGACCGAAACAAACAGAGAGTTACTGACTTTCAGTCGGCCGAAGGTCGGTCGACCGAAAATGGATTTCGGTCGACCGGCCGGTCGACCGAGAAACGTGCACACATGCACGCACCCAACGGTCAGAAACCCGGTCGACCGGTCGGTCGACTGATCTGACCCGACATAGAGTCGGTCGACTGGTTGGTCGACCGCCTCAGGTCAAAAACTGAGATTTGAAAAGGATTTTTGAAGGGTTTTTGATAGTTTTCAAAATAGTATTTATCATAACTAGGTATAATACACAAAATGGAGTTAGTAAGTAATAAACTATATTTAAAAATATTTGTATATATATATATATATATATATATATATATATATTATATATATATATATATATATATATATATATATATATATATATATAGGAGAGATTTTTAGAAATGACAAGTGCGCAAAAACTTGTGTGAAGGGGAAATTGAGCTTCAAGCCTATTCACTATTCTTTAACAAACTATAAAAGTAAAAACAAGTCTAATGAAGTCCTGAGCCATGCAATGCTTTGCTAGAGCCTTCGCCATGCTAGAGCCTTCTCTTCTATGGACACTTCCTCTTGCGCCATTTACCTTATTAGCTCCATAAACCGAGGAAACCTTGCAATAGCTAAGCAATGGCCATCATAAATGGTACTAACCTGAAACTTCATCTTAAACAACTTATTAGTACCATATAACTCCTATGTGTTTTGTTATCATCAAAACTCTAAACAAATGGAGAGTGTAACCTCTTGGGCCAACAATCTCCCCCTTTTTGATGATGACAAAACAAATAGGCTATATCAACAAGATATAAAAGAGAGGTGAAAATTCCCCCTCAAATTGTGCTAATAAAAACAGTATGAATTTTGAAATTGCAAAATCATGAGATAGAGAGGTAAAAAACTCCCCCTCAAATTATACTATATTAAACAAGTAAAAGCAATTTGCAAAAACCATCAAAGCAAGCAAAAACCATATAAACGAGAACCTCATAAACAAGAACTTATCATACCAAACAAGATACTTATCATACCCATATTTCTCCCCCTTTTTGTCATACATCAAAAAGGGATAAAGAGACAAGAAAAACATGTTTATTCAATAATACAAACATTAAGTTCACCACATATAAAGGAAAATCGATTAAAATCAAGTGGTTTCGTGAAAATATCAGCAAGTTGCAAATCCGAAGAAGCATAATCAATCTCTATATTACCTTTCTCAAAATGATCTCTAAGAAAGTGATATCTAATTTCAATGTGCTTGGTCTTACTATATTGATTTGCATTTTTAGTCATATGAATGTACTAGTATTATCACAAAATATTTTTATATGATCATAGTGCAAATCATAATCAAGGAGAATATGTTTCATCCAAAGGACTTGTGCACAACAAGCCCCCGCCGCAACATACTCCGCCTCGACGGTTGAGAGGGCTACCGAATTTTGTTTCTTAGAGGACATGAAACAAGACAATTACCAAGAAATTGACATGTCCCACTAGTACTCTTTCTATCCACTCTACAACCCGTATAGTCGGCATCCGAAAAACTCATCATTGAAAAATTTCCGATTTTTGGATACCTAAGACCCATTCCAATAGTGCCCTTAATATAACGAATGATGCGTTTTACCGCAATAAGATGAGACTCTTTAGGACATGATTGGAATCTAGCACAAAGACACACACTAAACATGATATCCAGCCTACTAGCCGTTAAATACAATAAACTACCAATCATGCTTCTATATAACTTAATATCAACACATTTACCTTGGTCATCCTTATCATGCTTGGTTGTAGTTGCCATGGGAGTGTTGCAAACTTTCGAACCTTCAAGTCCAAATTTCTTTACGAGTTCCTTTGAGTACTTGGCTTGACATATGAATATCCCATCATGCAATTGTTTGATTTGGAGTCCAAGAAAGAAATTTAATTTACCCATTGAAGACATTTCAAATTCACGTTGCATACACTTTTCAAACTCCTTGCAAAGAAACTCATTAGTAGAACTAAAAATTATATCATCAATATAAATTTGCACTATAAGAATATCACCATCAACATGCTTAGTAAATAATGTTGTGTCTACTTTGCCTTTAACAAAATCATTTGAAATAAGAAAACTAGAAAGCCTTTCATACCAAGCTCTTGGAGCTTGCTTTAAAAACAAAATTAGGATGAACATGATCAATAAAACCGGGAGGTTGTTCAACATAAACTTCTTCATTTATAAAACCATTTAAAAATGCACTTTTTACATCCATTTGAAAAAGTTTAAAATTTTTAAAAGATGCAAAAGCTAGTGTCATCCGTATGGCTTCAAGCCGTGCTACGGGTGCAAAGGTCTCCTCAAAGTCAATTCGTTCAACTTGAGTGTAACCTTGGGCCACTAACCTAGCTTTATTCCTAATAACATTTCCTGACTCATCCATCTTATTCCTAAAAATTCACTTACTACCAATTATTGGTCTATCGTAGGGTCTAGGAATAAGGTGCCAAATTTGGTTGCGCTCAAATTGATTGAGCTCTTCTTGCAAAGCTAGCAACCAATATGAGTCACCCTCGGCTTCGAGGATGTTTTTGGGTTCAAAATGAGAAATGAATGCAAAGTTACCACATAATTCATGGAGTTTGGAGCGAGTGGTTACCCCTTTAGATACATCACCTAAGATGTGATCCTTGGGATGATTTGTAGCGTATCTCCAATCTTTAGGAAGCGGTTGAGAGCTTTCCACTTCATCCTTTTGAACATCACCAAAGGGTTCTTTCTTTTCTTCTTGAATGGGTGAGTCCTTCAAGGATAGCTTCTCCATGTCCTCACCTAATGAGTCAAACTCTACAACATTCTCAATAACAACATTAGATTCTTCAAATTTAACATGCATGGATTCTTCAATAGTAAGAGAAGATTTATTGAATACTCTATAAGCTTTGCTAGTAGTAGAATATCCAACAAATATTGCTTCATGAGCCTTAGCATCAAATTTACCCAAGTTATCTTTAGTATTCAAAACAAAACACTTGCATCCAAAAACTTTGAAATATGAAACATTTGGTTTTCTTGAATGATAAATTTCAAAAAAGATTTTGAAAGAATTTTACATAAATAAATACGATTTGATATGTAGCATGCGGTGTTTACGGCCTCGGCCCATAGATATTGAGGGAGGTCATATTCACTTATCATAGTCCTAGCCATCTCTTGAAGGGTTCTATTCTTTCTTTCTACAACTCCATTTTGTTGTGGAGTTTTATGACATGACATTTCATGATTGATTCCCTTTTCATCACAATAAGTCATGAAAAGTTGGTTAACAAACTCACCACCTCTATCACTTCTTATTTTCAAAATCGAAAAACCCTTTTCTTTTTCAACCCTTTTTCGAAAAATCTTAAAATGCGAAAAAGTTTAATCTTTGTGTTCCAAAAAGAAAACCCAAATGAAACGGGAAAAATCATCAACTAAAACAAAAGCATATCAACTACCATTTAAGCCTTTAGTTTTAGTTGGTCCAAAAAGATCCATGTGAATTAATTCTAATGGCCTAGTTGACATGATATCCTTGATTGGTTTGAAAGAAGACTTGGTTTGTTTCCCAAGTTGGCACGCACCACAAATGCAGTCTTTTTCAAACTTCAAGCAAGGAATACCCTTCACCAATTCCTTAGAATTAATCCTAGCAAGATGATCAAAAGATGCATGTCCTAATCTTCTATGCCAAAGCCAAGAAGTCTCATCAAAAGCATTCAAGCATTTAGTAGAACAATCCAAATTAAGCATGTCAATGAAATAGACATTATTATCATGAAAACCGGTGAGAATATAATCATTGGTTTTACAATCAAAAATTTTGCAAGAAGAATCATCAAGCACAACTTTAAGACCACGATCACAAAGTTGACTTATACTAAGCAAGTTATGTTTAAGTCTATCAACAAGAACAACATTTTCTATAATAGGAGATGCACCAATTTGAATGTTACCTATACCGATGATGGTGCCCTTGGAGTCATCTCCGAAGGTGACGGTGCCACCTTCAACGTACCTTGATAAGGTTGTGAAGTTGTTGATATCCCATGTCATATGTCTTGAACAACCACTATCAAGGTACCACCGCTCCTTACGTCTTGGAGCCTTGGTGTGTACCTACATCAAATAATTTAGGACTTGATTTTGGTACCCACATTTTCTTGGGTCCTAAAGAGTTAGTGTCACGAACCCACACAAGATTATTTGTTTTATTAATTTGGTCATAGCAAAATTTAGCTAAATGGCCAATCCGACCACAATAAGTACATCTATAAACTCTATCATATTTAAATGCATAATGAGTGTGTGACTTGCGAACATGTGAATTTTGAGCATAAGTAGTTTTAGCATGAGTGTTATGTGAAGTGGTTACATCATGAGAATTTTTAGCATGGGTTGCTTTATCATTTTTAACATGTGAAGTGTGCTTCTTTGAAAACATTTCATCTAATTTGTTAATATTAAAAGCACAATCTTTTAGCACATTTCCAAAATCATTAATTTTAGTTTTTAACAATGATAATTCATTTTCATCAATTTTTGGAAATTTAGCTTTACAAGCAACTTTATAAGCATCAAATTCTCTTTTAGTTGAAATAAGGTTAGAAGAAATTTCTTCCTTTTCTTTTGACACAATTGCTAGTTGATTTTTAAGCAATTCAATTTTCTTTTTCTATTTTGAACATTCTACCTTTTTATCATCAAAGCTTTCAGAAAGTTCAACAAAGGCATGCACTAACATTTCTCTACTTATTTCATTATCTTCATCAAGAGGTTGAGAGGTTACCTTGGGTGTGTTTGCCATGAAACACATATTTGCCGTGTCGACCTCATCTTCGGATTCACTTTTCGAATCCCAAGTGGCTTTATATGCTTTCTTTTCAACCGGCCTCTTTTGCTTCAAGGAGGAAGTCACCTTTTTCTTGAAATCCGGACAATCGGCCATGATGTGTCCGGGTTTCCGGCAATTGTAGCATATGATTCTTCTCTCCTCCTTCCCTTCCAATTTCCTTTTATAGTTGAGTTTATTTTTGCGGTACATCCTCTTCACATTTCTTACTAGGAGAGATAGCTCCTCATCATCTTCTTCATCTTCTTCATCATCGTCAGTAGTGGAGGAAGACTTGAAGGCTATGGACTTCTTCTTTTGAGGAACCGCTTCTTCTCTTGCCTTCTTCTCCATCTCATGAGTCTTAAGGTTTCCAATAAGACTTATGAGATCCATCTCATCTTTATCATTCAACTCTTTTAAGGTGGTAGCCTTGATCTCCCATGATGAAGGAAGAGCTCGAATCACTTTGTGCACCTTTTGGTCATTGCTTATATCGTCACCTAGAGAAGAAAGAACATTGGTAATCTTAGTAAACTTGGTAATCATAGAATCAATAGACTCATCTTCATGCATTTTTAAAACTTTCATATTGGGACCTCAAGAGATCTATTTTGGCTCTGTTGACTTGTGATGTCCCCTCGTGAGTGACCAACAAATGTTGCCAAATCTCATAGGCGGATTGGCAATGTATAACCAGTGTAAGATCATCCTCATTCAAAGCGGTGAGAAGGGAATTTTGAGCCTTAGAATTAGCCTCATATTCTTTGTAGGTAAAGTCGGACCAAGTGCTCTCCTCACTATCGGGTCTAATATAGGGCTTGGTCAAGGATTTAGCAACTAAGCTACCTAAAGATTATAAAAAAATAGTCATCCTAACTTTTCAAATGGGAAAATTTAGTCCATCAAATTTAGGAGGGGTCTTAATGTTGTCGGCCATTTTTACTAGTGTATGAATGAAAGATTGCAAATAGTGATTAGCAAATTTTAGGATCTCTCTAAGGATGTTAAGCCACAAACTAGAGTCCTAGCTCTGATACCAATTGAAATCACCTAGAGGGGGGTGAATAGGTGATAATGCTAATCAATGCACAATTAAAAAATGTTATGATGCAACAATCACCCAAAATAAGACTAGAAGCCGAAAACCCCATGAAGGGCTCTGAACTCCTTCCTCGTGATTCCTCTAGATAAGACTTTGAGGTGCGCAATGCAATCTTGTTGTATGAGTATTTGATTGACAATATGAATATGAAACAAGTGAATATTGCAATGAATATATAGAGCAAGTAATTGGAGCAATGAATATAAAGCAAGGAATGAAAGCAAGTAAACCAAATACAAACACAGAGAATTTTTTCCGAGGTTCGAGCACCCAGCTCTACGTCCCCGCCTTCACCCAGAAGGATTTCCAACCACTATAACTTCACAAAGAGTTACAATCACACCGGAGTACCCAACTCCTCAATCTTGAATACAAGTATCTCTTGGTGATCAAAAGACCACAAACTCTCTTTTGAAAAGGCCCTTTTCCCTTATAAGAACCCTATAGAACAATGTGTAGGATTGAAGCTCAAGTATTATAAGTGGAAAAAGAAAATGAAATTGAGAGAGTTTTGAAATAAAAACTTCAGAAAAGAGAGAGATTTTTCAGCCCAAAAAACAGAGAACAAAACTCTTTTGAAAGCCTTTTAAAACTTTGAATATTTTGCAAAATGATTGTTGTATTAACCATAACCCTAATCACCCCTATTAATAGGATAGAGCTAGGGATTAAAGGGTAAACTAACACAATGGTAATTAGGAAGTATTTGACCCAGAAAACAGCCCCTAAACTCGTTTAGAGACAAAAAAGACGATTTAAAACGTGTTTAAAAATGTAGCCGTTATGGCTGAAACACAGCCTCGGTCGACTAGCCGGTCGACCGGGTTTCAAAAAAAATAAAGCCGTTGCAGCCCACGGTCGACTGCCCGGTCGACCGAAACAAACAGAGAGTTACTGACTTTCAGTCGGCCGAAGGTCGGTCGACCGAAAATGGATTTCGGTCGACCGGCGGTCGACCGAGAAACGTGCACACATGCACGCACCCAACGGTCAGAAACCCGGTCGACCGGTCGGTCGACCGATCTGACCTGACATAGAGTCGGTCGACCACCTCAGGTCAAAAACTGAGATTTGAAAAGGATTTTTGAAGGGTTTTTCATAGTTTTCAAATAGTATTTATCATAACTAGGTATAATACACAAAATGGAGTTAGTAAGTAATTATTTAAAAATATTTTGTATATATATAGGAGAGATTTTAGAAATGACAAGTGCGCAAAAACTTGTGTGTAGGGGAAATTGAGCTTCAAGCCTATTCACTATTCTTTAACAAACTATAAAACTAAAAACAAGTCTAATGAAGTCCTGAGCCATACAATGCTTTGCTAGAGCCTTTTCTTTGCCATGCTAGAGCCTTCTCTTCTATGGACACTTCCTCTTGCGCCATTTGCCTTATTAGCTCCATAAACTTAGGAAACCTTGCAATAGCTAAGCAATGGCCATCATAAATGGTACTAACCAGAAACTTCATCTTAAACAACTTATTAGTACTATATAGCTCCTATGTGTTTTGTTATCATCAAAACTCTAAACAAATGGAGAGTGTAACCTCTTGGGCCAACACGAATGGCTAAGACGGCGCCATTCGTCTACATCCCTCTCAAGTTGGTCCACCAGAAGTTCCAATGCAGCGGCCTGGTCATCCCCTCCAAAGTCTCGGATACTGTCTATGCTTCGGGAGAGGACCACCTTTAAAGCAGAGAATGAGGTGGTCGAGCCTTTCAAGATCAAAGCAATAGATCGCTTCAAGCTCTTATAAAAGCTATCGACTAACTCAGTCACAAATTCATTCTCGGCCTCAATCACTCCTGGCAGACGAGCAGCCCCTGAAGAAACAGTTTCCACTGGCTTTATTGATACTACTATGGAAGGAACAGTAGAAGCACTGGCTGCAGCAACATGAGAGGTCGTCGGTGATCTCGGAGGAGACCTCATTGAAACCAGTACACTAGCCACAACCAAGGTCAGACTAGTAACTATTTTCGTGAAAGCGGGCTCAACCACAAGTGTTGGAGAAGTAGGACTGGTAATCACCCTCAGCTCCACACCTGGCAAGATAGGCGGTACTGACGAAACCAATGGCACCTCACTCATTGATATAGTTGGGAGCGAGGTTGGTTCCATGACTACCGTCCCCTCAATTTTAGCTCCTTTGGCTGGTTCAGGCTGATAAGAGGGCAGGTCACCGTATAAAGCACCAACTCAGCAGCATCCGCCGCGATCGAAGTGCTTACTTCACCCCTGGATCCCTCAGGAAGACAGGTTGGCTCTCTTGAAGTCGATGCACCCAAAGGCGGAACACCTACAACAAGACTTAGTTTAGGCAGGACAAAACAAATAGCAAGTGTTAAAAGGTCAAAACAGTACCAAAAGATGATGCCGCCTCAATCGTCTTGACGGCTGCATTAATCCCTGCGGGCTCCATTGGAAAATCTTTGGCGGAATCAACACGAATGGCCGGCCCACCTTCACTTGCCGAACCCTCCGTGGTCCACCCAAAGGAGCTAGAAGCTTCGGGACTTCCTTTCGAAGTCCCAGCGCCCGAAGGACCTACATCAGCCGCATCATCTCCGGACTCTTCTGAGACAGCGAAATAGCCAGCCTCATCGCCCTCCTTATAAGTAAACAAGGGATCATAATGCTCCCCCTGTTCTCCGGCAGCCTCAGCTCTTAGGCTTTTCACCGCCTCAGTTCCTGAGTCATAAAGCAAATAATGAGCTGTCTGGAATACATAAGAAGTATATTACATTACAAGAACGGAGCTGATTTTACCCGGGTCTGGAGCGACTTTACCAGTAGTCGGTTCAGGAACCGACGATGTAGTTGCTAATGGGGCAAGAGGAGGAAGCGCTGCAGATAGTTCGCCCTTTGCAACAACCGTAGGAGCGTAGCGACGAGACTTCTTCACTACTCTCTTCCTACGAGATCCACCCTCCCGTTTTCGTTTGAAGTGGGCGTCGGGATCTTCTTCCTCCACTTCTTCAACGTCGACCTGTTCTACGAGGGCCGTGCCTACCCCGCCAGAAGCAGTTACTGGAGTCTCAGCACCTGTATCCGCTTCAAAGCGAGGACTTCCTGCATCCGAGGCTTCGCTGTCATCGACGACAATGAACTCCCCGAGGCCTGGGACGTGAACCCTTTTACCCTCGCTCTTCTCAGTGACCTTCCGCTTCAGCCGCTGAGAAATTAACTTCACACCAGAAGAATTAATAGAAAATCCGGTGGGTGTGGAGTTTGAGGTCCTATACCATTGGCAGAATCCCAAGGTCATCAGAAGGTTCGGAGTCCTTAGCGGCATGCACAGTCGCGCCTCGGTACAGCTAGCAATGAAGAACTGTCAGGCACGGGCTCCATCGATGAGGCTCCCTATGAAAGCCAGATTGCTGTTGGATTGCCTACGTACAGTTGGTTATACCCAAACTGACGGCAAACTGACTTGGAACATAGGGCTCTAAGTAACAGGTGTCCCCGCTTCTGTACAATAAATGTGAGGGCCGAATGCTAACCAGCCACTCAAAGATTCCCCGACTCAATGACGTCTGCCCTTCTCCTACATCCTTGAATTCTTCCCCATAGCCCGCATCGCGAATATAGGGGAAGCAGCGAAAAAGGCTATAGACGTCATGGCGGCACAGTAGCTTACGGACCGCAGCCACGTAAGTCTTCGACCACAAACACCCCTCGAATCAATGGAGAAGCGCCATGCAAACACCGTCTGGAGGCTCCTCTCCAGCCTGGATAATGGAAGGGCAGTGAAGGGCAAACCATGCCATCAAGTAAGTATATGGCAAGCCTATTCGGGGGTTTGGCCCGTCGCGAGGCAAGATAGTTCCCTTTCCCCGCTTCGTTGCTGGTGGCCTACAGAATGCCTCCATCAATGCACGAAGGCCTCTTTGAATACAGCACACCATAGCTGGAAGAAGACCAAGAGAACGACCATGGACTAGACGAACAACAGGCAACAAGACAGTCGGATGAATGACATCGCCAGATGAAGATGGCACCACGCATCTCTTCAACTAGACTGTCAAGAAACCAGCCAGAAGTGCCTTCCGGGATGTTGGTCGACGAGCCTGATGGTGGAAACTCCGAAGAATATCGCCTTTCTCATAGGGACCGTCATCTTCTTCCAGAATTAGATCCCCTTGAGAATGCTCTTGCATCCAAAAAGATGTCTTGCATCCAGAAAGATGTCTTCATCAGCAACTCCACAATGAGCCGCTTCAAGAGTATTCTCCATGTCAGGGAACAAATAGTTTCCCCAGCTCTTCAAACTGCATGAAGCTCCCTTATGGCTCCCATGCATGCTAGAGCAAATGTACAAGCGGCACATCAACTCCTGATAGGTCTCAAACAAGGCGGGCTCCTGCTTCTCCAGAAGTGCCAATTCCGCCTCGCACGGGAAATATTCTTTGTATGGGAGAGATCCCAAAGGCAAAGCAGAGACTTCCCACATCTCATGCAAAGCCATACCCAATTCGCCAACAGGGACAAAGAAGGTCCCTGTAGCCGGGCAGTACAACTCAAAGATGGCGTAGAAGTTCGCTATGCTCATCTGAATACCATAACAGGTCGCCCTGACGGCCTCATAAAGCCCCAACCTCTCCAGATCCTCCTCAAAATGAGCAAGGACATATAAGGTCAAGTCCCTCCATCATGCCTTTGGAGGGTGAATCCACCCTGGAGTCCTGAAATTAGTGGCTGGATAGTTGTCACGAACCTTAAAGAATTGATTCCCAAAGGTCTGTACCACCGCAGGATTTTCTCCCACTGGGATGTCTGGGAGTACATTCCCAGGGTGGAGACCCATTATGCAGCGAGGAGGCCCCGCTCTTGTGTAACCGGGTGAGGGAATTATCAACTTTCCTACGTGAACGGATTCAGTAGTCCGACTCACTTGCCACTGCATCTTCCGAGCCCTCGTCACGCATTGAAAGAAAGACAAGGGAAAATGCCATTTTCTAGACGGGAGATAGAACTTCTCGTCATCTAATTGGAAAACCCACTGCCCCTCTCCGGCTAGCAGTTGGCGATCATGGTTTGGCGCTGCATCTCCGAACATGAAGCTGGGCTTCTGATAGATTCTTCGGTCGGAATCTTCAAGGGGAGCAGTAGTTAAGATACTCCTCATGGTGCGTTGATCCCCACCATGAACAAGTGTATCCCGAGCAGGAGAGCTTCGCTCACTGAACAGCAAAGCCTGCCCTTGAAACTGCAAGCTGACATTGCCATCTTGCCCCCTGGCTGTGCCAAAGAGACTGTTCAGAGGACCAGAAGTATAGTGCACTGCAAGAACAATGAAAAACTATGATTAGTTCATCAGCCAAACAAAGGCTAAAATGAGAATGCAACTTTTTTTAAGGCATAGCCTCGCTCTCCGAGCGAAGTTGGCCTAATAATAGCTTCGCCTGGAAGCTTAGCTTCGCAGCTGCAATGTAACTCTGCATTCCACATGAAGGCAGGATGCAGGAAAAATATCCAAGTGTTAGCTTCGCTCTGGAAGCTTAGCCTCGAACAACAGAATGCGACAAAGCCCCAAGGGCTAACTTCGTCAGAAGGATATTATGGTCTAAAGACTATTTTAAGGGCATTAAGGTCCTTTTCAGTTACACTCCAAAGGTTAGCCACGCATCCTATCATTTAACAGGATGTGAACCGCCTAAGGGATTGCTTCGCCTGGAAGCTTAAAGAAGAGACCCTTCGGTTCTAGTATTCCCAGTCAAGAAATCAAGGGAAATTCAGGGAATTGAACTCCCTAAAATCACAAGATCATGATTGATCGTTCTGGATTCATCTAAAGATAGCCAGAAATCAGCTTTAAGAGAGAGATGAAAATCTCTGATCAAAAGGGAAAGATCCCTACCGGCGATCGGTCATTCGATGACCGGAGGAGGAGAAGGACCCTCCATCGTAGAGGTTGCAACCTCTTTTCCTGCTCGTTTCTTGGGAGCCATTGAAGAACTGAAAAGGTTCTTGAAATCTTGAACGAAGAAGAAGAGGAAGTAGAGAGAAGTTCTTTGAAAATTCAAAGAGAAGTGTCTTCTCTTTCAAAGCCCGATCAGGCTTTTATAGGCTGATGATTGCCTAAATGACGCCTCGAAAAGAGGACAGGCTGTCGTTTCAAATTAATTTGAAACGGCGCCTAAAGCGCCTTCCCGAGAAGCACTGATTTAGCCCCACCAAGAGCTAACTCCGCCACGAGTCAAGTGCTGACTTAGCGCGACGTATCGATAACTTCGCCGAAAAGTATGCCTTAGCTCCGCTAAAAGCACAGTCCGAACTTCGCGAAAACTTCATGTTAGTTTCACTGGAAGCGCGATCCTGATTCAGAAAGGATTTTGTCTTTAACCTCGCATGAAGTCTAGCTCCGCCGGACCAATTCAAGTGAAGAGAAGCAAAAACAGATAAGCAGAAAATAAACTTTTATTGATTTAAAAGGGAAGGTACATTGATACTACTACATCAAGGTTATGTTTCGTACAATAGAACCAGTTGCTCAAAAGGCATACAAGTGGTCCTATCTACTTCCAAGCCTAACCAACTGGACACGAAAGGCCTTCCTCCTGCACAAGGCTGTAATCCTTCGTATAATGGCAGACTTTGCCACCAGAAGGCTGGATCGTCTTTGATGAAAATTGGCAAAGGATCTGAGACCTTACAGGTAACGTCCACTTTCCCGAAGTGGATCATCTCGGATAAGCGACTACCAGCCTTGCCTCGAAGTGGATCATCTTGGATAAGCGACTGCCAACCTCTTCCGGGAACACACATCAGCTGCCCCAGTTTTTTCCTCCTGCTTAGGATTAAAGTTTCAACTGGAAAAGTAAGAGACGAGTCTCTGATCTCTTTCATCAGATCGAAAGGCTGACGAACATAGCTCACTGCAATGCAAACTAAAACAAGTTAGCAGTAAGTCAAAGGAAAAGCTGCAAAAGTGAAATGCTAAGTCAAATTCTTTGGGGCGAAGCAATTTATATCCGATTCAGTTGCAGAATGGATTTCAGATTCAGTTAAGCAGAGGATAGCCTCACTTGCACAATGATGATGGGCTAGCTCAGCATAAGCCAAGTCCTAGCCTCGCCTATATGGCTAAGCCAGACTGATCCTGAGGGACGTAGTCTTAGCCCCACCTATATGGTAAGACTGGCTCGACCTTGAAGAGACTAAGTCCCAATTTTTGCCTAAATGGTGAACTTAGCAAGCATGCAATGATCTTTCTTTGATTCAAAAGATAGCTTCGCTGGGAAGCTGGGAAACAGGGCTGAACCCCTTCTCTGCAGATCAGTCAGATACAAAATGAAGAACAAGGGAAATTAATCCCTGAGGCAACTATTAAAGCTAAATTAAGGGAGATAATCTCCCTAAAAGTTATCAGTTCATTGGTAAAGTCTCTGGATGACCGAGACTCACCGGTTCTTGGCCGGGTAATGACCAGAGTGGGCATCCCCACTAGTTCAGAGATTTGAGTATCTCTCTCTAATAATCAAGAGAAGATATAAGCAGACCGCTTCTCTTCAGAGGACTTCAAGTGTCCTATTTATAGGCCTCATGGCCTGAGCGCACCGCTATGAGCATAGAAGCGCGAGCGAATTTATGGCATTTACTGAGCCTTGAGAAAGGGAACGGTTTCCCTCGAAAACGCGCAAGGGAGGAATGATCTCCCTCGTTAATGCAAGAGAAGTTATTTCAACTTCAGGAAAGGACATAATCCTTCTCGTAACTGGCCGAAAGCAGTTGGCCTCGGGAAAGGAACAACGTTCCAAAGCGAACTTATTCCGGAAGGCTCGGACGCGGAGCTACCCAGACGCAAAGCTACCCAGAGTCGCGAATCTACACGATTCTTCGGCGAATTTATCCCAAAGCAGGATCGAAAGCGAAGCTAAACTCAACCACCATGGCGACGTTCGTACTTCATATACCATCAGTCAAAGCATTTCAAAGTATTTCGAAGTCTGAGCCATTCCATTGCAGACTTTCAAAAACTTTGAAGGGGGTCTTGTTGACACTTAAAAAAGATAAGATTCTGACTGGCCTGAACAATGTCTAAACTTGTTGACATTTATAAAAGACAAGTGACAGACAAGCTGACGACCAGTTCTGTATTTGTTGACATTTACAAAAGACAAGTGATAGATAAGCTGACGACCAGTTTTCACCCATCCCCGAGGGACAAGGCAGCAACTTGGACTCCACTGATCTAGTAAAGCAGACAGTGAGCCCAGATTGTCTCTAAACAGACCTCAGCAGGTCTAAGATGCTAGCACTTAGCATCACATGAGCCCAAGGGGATAGCCTCGCCTGAGAGGTTAAGATCATCCAACTTCGCCTTGAAGCCATTCACAGCTCCATCAGGAAGCTAACTTACAACTTCGCCTGAAATGCTCAGTTAACTCCGCAGAAAGAGTTAGCTTCGCTCGAAGCCACACATAACCGCGCAGAAGAGTGTTCAGTAGCTTCGCTACAGATGTTATCTAGCTCCACTGAAGAGCTTTCTTCTGACTTCGCCAGATGCGCCTTCCAGCTCTGCTGTGAGCTCAACGCGGCAGCTCCATTGCGGGTCCGTCATGGTCAACCTTTGACCAATTGAATCTCCAGATGAGATCAAATCTATTCAGGATCAAGATCAAATCCAATCAAGATCAAATCTGAGATCAAATTTGGCAGTTGCTTGCCATGATCTCTTGACTCTCCTAAAACGAGTAAGAGGATCAAGGGAGATCTTCCAATTATATGGAAAGGATCAAAACAAATCAGGAGACCGATCTACCTGCTACTTCTCGCTTCGCAGAAGCTGATTCTAGCCTCGCACCAGATTTTAACAGATTTGATTCAATCTTTTTCCATATTTTCAAGGGACAATTATACCCCTGCTCTCCCTATAAATAGCCCACCAGGGGCACAAGGAGAGAAGACCAGAGGGCACGCTCTACGAGAAGACCGAACAGGACTTCACGAGAAGAGACGCAAAACGCACACAGGCAAAGAGAGGTTAAACAGAGATCTATTCTCTTGCTTCCAAAAATTCAGAGAATTCAGAGAATCACTTCTCTAATTAGGGTGCTGATACCCTAATACCTTCTTCTCAAGGAGTCTCTGGAACCAGGCGAGAAGGAATTCCCAAGTGAAGGTGGTTTGAGAAGTAACAAGAGGGTTCTACCAACCTTCTGTTCTCCGATTCCCCGAACCAGGCGAGACGGGAATCCTATCGATTGCATCGTCAAAGGGACAAAGTGGTCGTGCGCTGACCAGACTCCTATCGGCACACTTCTCCAGAATCTCCGAGGAGATCTACTTGTAATCTTTTTAGAATACTTATAATTTAGCTCCTCGATCCTCTTTTTGTAAGTTTTCCCCTTTGCTAAATCAATGGAAAACACGCGTGGCTATTACAGGGCCACGGAAACGCGGCCCTAGCCACGTTTCCGCAGCCGTACGACCGCGGTGCGTGCCGCGCTTTGGGCCAGGGTTTGTCCCCTGGCCCCTTGTTCCCCTGGTGCCTATAAATACCCCCTTGGGGTTTCAGAGTTGGAGATATATAGAGTTAGGAGTAGTTTTCATTTCCATGTTGTAATTTAGAGTAGTTTAGTTTAGATTAGTTCTTCTTCCCCATTGTATTTTCCATTTTGTTTTAGATCTTGTATTAGGAGAAAGAGTGATACATGAGTGGAATGCAAGAGTGCTTGTAATAGAAGGTGACAAGCTATGAAAGGTGCTCTCTTTACCTCTCTTTATTTTCTATCTATCTTCTTTTACATGCATAGCTAATCTTTTCTCTAATGGCAACTAACTACTAACCACTAACTTGCTAACTTCTTATTTGATAATCCACATGAATCTAATAGCCTCAGTTTGGCCTTGCTCTTGTAAGAGCCATTGATGGCTCATGATGATGGATCTAACACTCTAACTTCTTAACCACTAACAAGCTAACATTACTTTACTCCATGCTTACTTTTTTATAGTATTGATGGTTTAAGTGTAGCTTGCACTTGTTTGATGAGTTGTGTTGTGATGAGTTACATATGGGTCATGCTTTGAATCGCTCAAGGACTAGTGATAGCCAATGATACATGTGAGGCGACTATCACTAAGAGGTTAGCATGTTGGTGGAGTCATTAGTAGTTAGTGCTATGAGTTTTCTTTCTTTTTCATTTATTTTAGACATACAAAAAAAATAACAAAAATCATTCTTTTATATGTTTCCCACTTCCTTGTTTTCACCGTACACTTCTCTTTTCATTCTTTCTTCTCTTTTCTTTTCACTCTTTAAAACTTTGAAGAATCTTTAACACACATGTGAATCAACCGGTAAAGCTTCTATCGCCTCCTGTCCTTGTGGATTCGACTCGTTTTAGCCTCTATACTATAACGGAAGTATCGAGGAAGCCAAAGCACACACACTTTAAATATCGATTTCAAAAAATACAGTTTTGTGCGCGGTTTACCCCGATCAAAAGCCCGAAGGTTGGTGGTTACTTATTTAAGGAACGTCTTTGACGGATAACCTCCCACCAATCTTGCCCTGACCTGGCTGATTAGCTTGTGATCAAAGTCTACATTATACCTCCTGTGGACAATCAACCAGTTAGGAGTTGTCTAGGTCAAGGTTACCTTAGACTAGGCTTGGTTGATTATTCTTGTTGACTGTTGGTAAACTTGTTTGTGATTGTGACTGTGTTTGTGCATGCAAGTGTGGTCAAGAGACCCTAACTCATCTAGGCTGACTAGAAACACATCACCACCCAAGTTTGGACCAAGACCTGATCCGGTTATGGCTCAACCAACATCCTTGCAGAATAGGTTCTATCCCATTCGAACCACACTTCCATCTTGCATTCTACTTCCATCGGTTGGTGAATACAATTTTGAGCTCAAGCCTCAATTCATCAACACACTCTCCAAGTTTCATGGCTTAGAGTCCTAAGATGCTTACTTCTTCATAAGAGAATTTGAGGAAGTATGTCTTATGATGAAAATCCCACACCTTGTAGATGATGCTATTAGGTTGAGATTTGTCCCTTTCGCTCTTAAGGACTTAGCAAAGAAATGGCTTTACAGCTTAGCGGCTAGTTCGATAACATCTTGGGATGGTTTCATCAAGGTTTTCTTGAAGAAATTCTATCCAATTCATAAGACCGCTCTCATTAGGAAGACCATCATGCAATTCAAGAAAGAACCGAGTGAACCATTCTGCAGGTACTTTGAACGCTTTAAAGACCTCCTGTCGAATGTCCTCATCATGGAATAGAGAAATGGCGACAATGCCAAATTCTTTATGACGGTTTAGACTATTCTACCAAAACCCTCTTAGAAAGTATGTGCCAAGGGGGATTCTTGCAAAAGGATGAAAACGAAGGGTGGGATTTATATGAAAACCTAGCTGAAAAAACCATCCAATGGGAACCTACTACTGAAATCTCGAGGAATCCAAACTCCATCTCTTCAAAAGGAGGTCTCCATTCTATCGAATCATTCATAACTAATGAGGCGAAGTTAGCAAACCTAGCAAGAAAACTTGAAGCTCTAGAAACTAAGGAACCAAGTCCAGTCAATCAAGTCAGCCCAAACCAATTTCTAACTCCGGGCTATACTTACTGCCAAGCCATGAATCATGTGTTCGAGGAGTGCCCTGTGTTCAGGATTAGCAACAATACCATGAACCGATGAATGCGGCCTTTTCAAGGCCAAACAATAATCCTTACGCACCAACGTACAATCCTGGCTGGAGAAATCACCCTAATTTCTCATGGAGCCAAAATAATAATGATCATTCACGATCAAATCATGCTAGCCACTTCCATCATGCCAATAATTCTTCCAACTATCAACCCAACTTTTCCAATTTCCATAATAATTCTCCCAACCATCCACCTAATTTTTCAAACTATCAACAAAACTTTCCCAACCAAGCTCCATAATCCTCCTTCTAGAATCCTCAACTAGAAAGGAGAATGACTGACTTTGAGAGAAACATGAAAAGATACATGAAAAACCAAGATTCTCTCATGCAAACTATACAGAGGTTAGAAGTTCAAATGAGCCAACTAGCTACTCTACAGAATGAGAGACAGAAGGGTACCCTGCCTAGTCAGCCAATAACCAATCCTAGGAATTCTCAACAAGCTCATTTGGTTGAGGATCAATCATTAAATCAATGTAATGTTGTTCATACATTGAGGTCAGGAAAGAGAGTTGATAATCAAGTGTCAACGCCAATCAATCCTATTCAGCACAACCACATCAAGCATCCACCTCATCTAATCCAAATCCTTTCAAATCCGATGAATCTGAAAAAGATAAGTCAACCAGTCAGGTGCACCAGCCTATAGTACCATTTCCTAATAGGCTAAAAAATAACAAGCAAAATCTACACATGGACAAGATAATTGAGATATTTAATCAAGTGAAGATAAATGTGCCACTTCTTGATGCCATCCAACAAGTCCCTTCTGAAATTCACCTAGAGGGGGGGTGAATAGGTGATATGGCTAATCTATGAACTAAATGCGGAACTTAAAAACTAATTGCAATAACAAGAGATGCACACACAACCAAGCCAAGCATATAAGTATGTATGAGCAATATGAATAGATGCAAGGCACAAAGTAAAGAGAGAGAGAGAGAGTAAGAGTCAATGAACAAGCGCAAACACCAAGATATGTTTCGAGGTTCGAGCACCCAGCGCCTTCACACAGAAGGATTTAAGTCCACTAGCTTGTCCACAAAGGACTCCCACAAAGGGAACCTCCACCGAGAATTTGGGGCAATCACAATACAAGGAGTACCCAACTCCTCTCCTTACAAACACAACCTCCTCCTTGAGGCACAACTCCAAGCCAACAAACAATCACCTCACAACTTGAGGGATTAGCACCAAGCAACACAAGGATCACCTCACAACTTGAGGGATACAACCCAAAGGCACAAAGCCAAGCAAAGATTGGGTTTACAACTTGGTGGTCTAACAAACAACCACAAACAATTCTTTCTCCCACACAAAGATCCTATAGAATGAGATAGTAGATTTTAGCTCAAGTGTGGAGAAAACCAATGGAATGGAAATCAAAAATCACAAAGAAAAATCCTTGGGAAAAACTGAAATAAAGATAGAGAAGATGAATCAAAACTCTTTTCCCAAAAATCCTTTTCTTTGATTTTCCAAACCCTAGCGAAAACACCAAATAGATTGTTCAATTCAAGTCCAAAAACTTCTTTTGATTGCTGTGAAAACACCAAAGAGTAAGGAAAAATTCGCACAAAAATTCTTCGAGAAAAACTCTTTCCAATGGGGTATTTATAGACCCCAGAAAAATATAGCCGTTGGCAGCAGAAACTGCCAAAAATGAACTGCCGGTCGACCGTCCAACGGTCAAATTCTGCCCGTTGGCAGCTACCGGTCGACCGAAACAAACAGAGACTAGCCTGCATGCAGTCGGTCGACCGTGCGGTCGGCCGGCCCAATAGGCAGCCAGCGTGCACGTATCCGTGCACGTCGGTCGACCCTAATAGTTGACCGGCTACTTGGTGCGGCCGACCGTTCGGGTCGACCGACCTAGCCTGGCAGAGGCTGTTCTGGTCAGAAAAACTAAGGAATTAAATATCCAATAAATTCTTGTAAACTACTTAAAAATTCCCAAAAAATAGTTTTGACAATTTGCATTGATATATAAACATATGATAAAAGTTTCAACTCAAATATCATGCAATTTGAACTATTTTTGTGTCTTATCATTTTTATCAAAAACCAAAAACTGTATTTTCTAAAACTTGGATTTTGAATAGAAAATACGTTTTGTCCAAAACTCTTCCAAATACAAAAACATGATATTTAAACACTTTGAAGCATGATGCATATGGATAGAAATCCAATATACATGAAACAAATATATATCATGGTTTTTGACTTTAATTCTAAAAATTAGTTTCTTAAAACACAAAACCTAAAACACATGAAATAGGTATATCAAAGTAAGTTTGTCTAAGTAGTTGAAGCATGCATGTATATAGAACAAATCTAATATACATTAAACCATGTAAACTTGTTTTGATATAATATCTATTCATGCAAACCAAGAATGGTTAAACCGAAAACCGAAAACCAAAACATGAAACGTGTGTGTTGTAAACTTGAGCATATCATACTATTCTAATCTTTACAATTTGGATCTAAACACAAAACTAAACTAAGGTACCGATGTCTTCTTGTAGAGCGCCGTCTCCAAGCCGACTCGATCCAAAGCTTCGTGATTCACCGAGCTTGACTCCTTTGAGTGCTATATATGATCTTTGTTATCCGGGCTCTTGAATCATCATGTGAAGGCTTCAAAAAGATCTTGTTGAAGCTAATCACCAACTAATATCTTGATTAATGATCTGAAACTAAAATCACAAGATTATTAGTACACATAACTACATGAGTTAATCATCATCAAAACTAGAGTGGAAGGCCTTTGGGCCAACAATCTCCCCCTTTTTGATGATGACAAAACTAATGGAGTTATATATGCATGGATTAAAGTTAAGTTTCAAAGAAGCTCCCCTTAAATCATGCATAGGGAAAAACAACAAATATATGCAATGAATACTAAACATGAAATATGCATAGATATGCATAAAACAATAAAAGGCTCTAGATACAAATGAAATTTTCACAAACAAATAAACATGCTCTAGATGCCAATTAACATGCTCTAGATACCAATTAAACTTAATTTTCAAAAACACATGTTTAAACTTAATTTTCAAAAACACATAAACATGCTCTAGATACCAATTAAATTAAACTTAAATTAAACGTAATATATGCAAAACAAAACTAATGATCTCTTGATACCAAAATAAGCTAAAACAATCATGTTCTTTAAATAATGCTTTTGATACTAATTTAACTTAATAAAAAACATAAAACCAATGCATACAAACATGCATATAGACTCAAATTCTTCTCCCCCTTTTTGTCAATCATCAACAAAGGGGGTTTAAAACAAAACTAATAAAAACATATTTTTCTCTTCTTTTTATGTTCAAAACAAAGAATCATTAAAGGGATGTTCTCCCCCTTATAGTCTAAAATCAAATATGATACCAATTACAAAAAAATGTCAATGAAATGCATCTTGATACCAATTAAACATGAAACTATACCAATTGAAAAACAACAATCTTGATATCAATTGATAAGTAAACAACCAACTAAACAAACAACATACCAATTGTAAATAAACAATCTTGATATTAATAGAAATTAAACATTACAAATTTTGAATTTCTAAACACAAATCTTAATACCAATTGAAATTATTATCAATTGAAATTAAACATTCTTTAATGCATAAGATACCAATTGAAATTATCTAAAACAAAAATGTTGAAATTATAATTTTCTATCATAAAGCACAGAAGTGGAATACTAAATACCAATTGAAAGATGAAATACAATTGAAATACAATATTTTCTCCCCCTTTATGAAATACCAATTGAAACTATGATAAGGCTTAAATTAAGATACCAATTGAAAGCTAAATCAATTGAAACAAGTTGAAACTCAAGCTTATCATAATCAAAATTTGTGCTTTAAGATATAGAAATATAGTAAGCACAACTAAAACATGTATATGTATGAAAAGTCTAGATACCAATCGAAATTGATACAATATGAAATGAAAGCATACATACATACAAACAAATATGAGTATACAAGAAATGTCAATATTGATACCAATTGAAAGAATTCAATGATACCAATTGAAATAACAATAATAATCAAGTGCATACATCATACAACTAACCTCCCAATCATGGTTCAAGTTTTTAAAAGATATTCATTGTAAAGCATACATGAATATGATCTCCCATCCAACCGCCTATTGTTGGTAGGGGTTTTCAAAAATAGGTTTGAAAATATAGTATGTGAGAAAATCTCTACCAAAGTGAAGAATACGAACTAGTTGTAGGAAAAACTTTTAAACTAGTACGAAATCCTTCAAGTAAGGAATCAAACAAAATATTTTTCATGAAACACATGTAAATCACATGATCACTAAACACTCAAATTCCATAAAGCACATATCATACTCTCATGAAAACAAATCATGAGTAAACTAACAAAGTGAGTGAACAAGTGGTATGTGACACATATCAACATGAAAATATTCAATTAAGCCCATGTGAAATTCCTTAAAAATATTAACACATGAAAAACTAAATTTTCATTTCCAATTGAAATTACCTAAAAATATGAAAATCATGAAAATCACCAATTGAAATCATTAAATTCTTCAAAACGATTTAAACTTCAAGGCATATGTATGTCATGTACAAACTAAAGTATACATACATATCCTAAACATAATGAGTCCACAAGAGTATATGCATGAAGGCACGTGGCTCAAGGATGTACATGTATATCTAAAAGTTTGGACAAGATAGATATATACATGAAGTTAAAATACATGATCATAGAAACATATCCAAAATAGGAATATAGGTTAAAATGCATGAATCATCAAAACTAGACTATACTAGCACATCTAATGCGTACAAATAGGCATTCAAGCACAAACATATATAAAGATTTATTTGTAGCCCACTATATGTACAAGTATAAATCCTAGTCTTAATGAAAACTAACATCTAAACGCATATTCAAATCATGAAGCATGAAACGGGTCAAAAATCAACATGATAAGCATAAAAAATGATCATGAAGTAAATCTACATGCTATTGAAATACATAATAGCCAAACAATAGTGAGAACACAACAAATGGGTCTATCTAAACAAGGGTGATCTCAAAAGCTATATATGCAAGTCAATAATCTAATAATCATGGAATCCAACAAACTAAACAAAACATGGTTCATTAAGACAAAACATCATAAACATCCTATGATCATTATGTATATGCATGTGCATTAGATTTAGGGCATACATATTAGTTTAAACAAGGTGAGAACACTAAATGTAGATCCATATAAAACATGGGTGTCTTAAGTAACTAAACATGTATAACACTAATCTAATCAACATGGCATAAACATAATAAACAATAAAACATGACATGCTATAAATAGATAAACATGAAAAGCATGCAAATAAAAATGGGAGTTAGAGATAGATACCAAAATCGATGAAGGCACCTCTCTAGTTCTCCAAATCAAGGTGGTCCTCCCACCAAACTCCCCTTGAAGATGATGCATCCAAAATGTTTTCTTTAGGCACGGAATGCATCCACTCTAAGGCACCAACACTCTCACGTGATGCGAGAGCTTCAACCTACAGCAAAAAGTATAGAGGTGGTCTTTGGTACCCATTTCCTTTTGGGTCCACGGGGGTTAGTATCCTTTCTAACCGAACCAAGATTAGTTGCTAAATTTTCATGATATACGATCATAACAAAATCTAGCAAGATGGCCTTTTCGGCCACAATGTGTACATGTGTACACATGATCATACGTGTGATGGTGGTGACCGTGGAAAGCATGCGTATGCCGTGTAGGGTGTGCATGCAAAGATGGACCTTATTTCTTGCGAACCAAGGTTTCCAAACGTGAATGATTCAATGTGCGTTGGCTCAAAGTAGAGCCCAAACATTTAACACTTCTCTTCAAAATATTTATATCATTTTCAATAGTGGAAGACAAAGTGGAGCATGCAATAGGTGTGCAAGAAGAAGAAGCTATACTAGCATGGCACACATGAGAATTAATATCAATTTTTAAAGATTCATTTTTCTTTAAAACCAAATCCAACTCTTTTGTAATTGAATCAATTTTATTTTTCAAAACAAGGTTATCTTTTAAAACAAAATCCAATTTAGAAGATAAAACCTCATTGTTTTTCACAACATCATCACAATCATCTTTGCCATTTAAAAATTCATTTTCCTTTAAAGCAAGTTCAAGTTGAGATTTAAGTGAGTCACGTTCACTTGCAATCTCTTCCTTCTCTTGCAAAATCAATTCAAAATTAGAACACAAATCCTTTAATTCATTTTTCAAAACAAGGTTGTCCTCTTTCAAAAGATTGTGTTTTTCTAAGAAATTTTCAAGCTTTTGAGCAAGTTCCAAATTTAAAGATTGAACTTCTAAACATCCATAGCAATAGGAACTAGAGCTATCATCTAATTGAGTGTCCGATTGTACCTCAAGGGAGTTATTCCCTTGGACCATGAGGCAATGCTCTTCGGACTTTTCTCTCATAGATCTCCTCATCTTGTTGATAATCCTTGGAAGCTAGGGAGATGTTAATAAGCTCCAAACTGCAAAAGCCGATTCATAACGATCAAACACCGGTAAAAGATGTTCACTAAGAGATGCTCTAAGTGCTCTAAGTGCTAATGCATTGGCCTTTTTATGTTTGCTACTATTAGGGAATGATTCTTGAGTAGAGGCTTGATAAACTAGATGTCCTAGGCTTTTTAAATGTCTACTCATATTGGCCTTCCAAGCATCAAGTCTAATATGGTCAAACATAGGAGGGCTATCCATGAGAGCAACCTAAATGTGTGCAAATGAAAAATGCAAATGAAGATTAGCAAACCAAGATCTCACTCCTAGGTGGTTACACCTAAATATCAGGAGCGTAGGCTCTGATACCAATTGAAATTCACCTAGAGGGGGGGGTGAATAGGTGATATGGCTAATCTATGAACTAAATGCGGAATTTAAAAACTAATTGCAATAACAAGAGATGCACACACAGCCAAGCCAAGCATATAAGTATGTATGAGCAATATGAATAGATGCAAGGCACAAAGTAAAGAGAGAGAGAGAGTAAGAGTCAATGAACAAGCACAAACACCAAGATATGTTTCGAGGTTTGAGCACCCAGCTCTACATCCCCGCCTTCACACAGAAGGATTTTAAGTCCACTAGCTTGTCCACAAAGGACTCCCACAAAGGGAACCTCCACCGAGGATTTGGGGCAGTCACAATACAAGGAGTACCCAACTCCTCTCCTTACAAACACAACCTCCTCCTTGAGGCACAACTCCAAGCCAACAAATAATCACCTCACAACTTGAGGGATTAGCACCAAACAACACAAGGATCACCTCACAACTTGAGGGATACAACCCAAAGGCACAAAGCCAAGCAAAGATTGGGTTTACAACTTGGTGGTCTAACAAACAACCACAAACAATTCTTTCTCCCACACAAAGATCCTATAGAATGAGATAGTAGATTTTAGCTCAAGTGTGGAGAAAACCAATGGAATGGAAATCAAAAATCACAAAGAAAAATCCTTGGGAAAAACTGAAACAAAGATTGAGAAGATGAATCAAAACTCTTTCCCCAAAAATCCTTTTCTTTGATTTTCCAAACCCTAGCAAAAACACCAAATAGATTGTTCAATTCAAGTCCAAAAACTTCTTTTGATTGCTGTGAAAACACCAGAGAGTAGGGAAAAATTCGCACAAAAATTCTTCGAGAAAAACTCTTTCCAATGGGGTATTTATAGACCCCAGAAAAATATAGCCGTTGGCAGCAGAAACTGCCAAAAATGAACTGCCGGTCGACCGTCCGGTCGACCGTCCAACGGTCAAATTCTGCCCGTTGGCAGCTACCGGTCGACCGCCCGGTCGACCGAAACAAACAGAGACTAGCCTGCATGCAGTCGGTCGACCGTGCGGTCGGCCGGCCCAATAGGCAGCCAGCGTGCACGTATCCGTGCACGTCGGTCGACCCTAACAGTCGACCGGCTACTTGGTGCGGCCGACCGTTCGGGTCGACCGACCTAACCTGGCAGAGGCTGTTCTGGTCAGAAAAACTAAGAAATTAAATATCCAATAAATTCTTGTAAACTACTTAAAAATCCCCAAAAATAGTTTTGACAATTTGCATTGATATATAAACATATGATAAAAGTTTCAACTCAAATATCATGCAATTTGAACTATTTTTTGTGTCTTATCATTTTTACCAAAAACCAAAAACTGTATTTTCTAAAACTTGAATTTTGAATAGAAAATACGTTTTGTCCAAAACTCTTCCAAATACAAAAACATGATATTTAAACACTTTGAAGCATGATGCATATGGATAGAAATCCAATATAGATGAAACAAATATATATCATGGTTTTTGACTTTAATTCCAAAAATTAGTTTCGTTAAAACACAAAACCTAAAACACATGAAATAGGTATATCAAAGTAAGTTTGTCTAAGTAGTTGAAGCATCCATGTATATAGAACAAATCTAATATACATTAAACCATGTAAACTTGTTTTGATATAATATCTATTCATGCAAACCAAGAATGGTTAAACCAAAAACCGAAAACCAAAACATGAAACGTGTGTGTTGTGAACTTGAGCATATCATACTATTCTAATCTTTACAATTTGGATCTAAACACAAAACTAAACTAAGGTACCGATGTCTTCTTGTAGAGCGCCGTCTCCAAGCCGACTCGATCCAAAGCTTCGTGATTCACCGAGCTTGACTCCTTTGAGTGCTATATATGATCTTTGATATCTGGGCTCTTGAATCACCATGTGAAGGCTTCAAAATGATCTTGTTGAAGCTAATCACCAACTAATATCTTGATTAATGATCTAAAACTAAAATCACAAGATTATTCGTACACATAACTACATGAGTTAATCATCATCAAAACTAGAGTGGAAGGCCTTTGGGCCAACACCTTCTTATGCTATGTTTCTTAAGGACATGTGCACCAAGAAGAGAAAGACTAATGTACCAAAAAAGGTCTTCTTAGCCACTAACATTAGTGAGCTACTATCGGGTCCGATCCCTGTCAAGTACAAGGATTCAGGTAGTCCCACCATTGCCTGCATAATAGGACAAGCTGAGATTAGTCGTGCACTTCTTGACTTGGGAGCAAGTATCAACTTGCTTCCATTCTCAGTTTATCAACAACTTGAGTTGGGCGATCTTAGTCCAACTCGAGTCACTATCTAACTGGCTGACCGTTCAGTAAAAGTTCCAAAAAGGGAGATTAATGATGTCCTGATCCGGGTAGGGGAGTTTATTTACCCTGTCGATTTCATAGTTCTGGAGACACAACCTGTGTCCAACTCCAATCATAGAGCTCAAACTCCTGTTATCCTAGGGCGACCATTCCTTGTTACTGCCAATGCCATCATCAATTGTAAGAATGGGTCCATGAGGTTAACCTTTGGGGACATGATTAGAGAAGTCAATGTCTTCAATTTAGGAAAACAACCCCGCGATCTTGAGGACCAAACATTTGAAGTCAACCTAATTGAGAACTTAACAAGTGAACATAGGGAAGAATTAGAACTAGAAACTAAGTGTGACTTCGGGTTAGAGTCTGACGACTTTAATCTTGATCAGGTTGGAGATTCTGATGTGAATTGGACCTCGAACCTTATTTCACCAATAATGGAGCCAACAAATTTGACTAGTCCTTCCAACCAGCCTTCCTCTTCCTTAGAATTGAAAGCCTTACCTGTTCATCTCAAGTACGTCTATCTAGGCGAACAAGAGACCTTTCCTGTCATCATTGCCTCCCATTTAAATGACGGGAAAGAAGAAGATCTTAAAGCAATTCTAAGAAAACATAGGGAAGCCATTGGTTGGACTATGACTGATATAAAGGGATTAAGTCCGACCATCGTTCAACATAGCATTCATCTCAATGAAGATGCCACACCTAAAAGAGACCCACAGTGTAGGTTAAACCCTATAATGCAAGAGGCTGTTCATGCTGAAATTGTAAAACTCTTAGACAATGGGATAATTTATCACATTTCTGATAGCCAATGGGTCAGTCCTGTCCACGCGGTTCCAAAGAAATCCGGTTTCACCGTAGTGGAAAACGAGAACAAAGAGTTTGTCTAAACTCGACTTCCCACGAAGATCCAAGTTTGCATTGACTATAGGAAGCTTAATGCTGCTACTCGTAAGGACTATTTTCCACTTCTCTTCATTGATCAAATGCTTGAACGTTTGGCGGGTCACGAGTATCACTGTTTCTTGGACGGTTAATCGGGGTATAATCAGATCCCTATTGCTCCTGAGGACCAAGAAAAGACTACGTTCACATGTCCATTTGGGATATTTGCTTATCGTCGAATGCCTTTCGGCTTATGCAATGCCCCAGCAACGTTTCAACGTTGCATGTTGAGTCTTTTCTCTGATATGGTAGAATGATTCTTAGAGATCTTTATGGATGATTTCTCCATCTATGGAGATTCATTCACTCAATGTCTCCACATTTAGAACTTGTCCTCCAACGTTGTGCTGAGAAAAATCTGACACTGAATTGGGAGAAATGCCACTTCATGGTAAAACATGGAATTGTCTTGGGTCATGAAATCTCCAAGAAAGGAATTAAAGTGGACAGAGCTAAAATTGAGGTTATTGCTAAGCTTCCCATGCCCAAATGCGTTAAGGACATTAGATCCTTCTTAGGACACGCTGATTTCTACCAAAGATTTATCAAGGATTTTAGCAAAATTGTTAGGCCCTTGACTAATCTGTTAGCTAAGGATGTGTCCTTCACTTTCGATACTGAATGCATGAATTCTTGGGAGAAGCTTAAGAGAGAGCTTATTTCTGCACCAATCATATCTGCACCGGATTGGTCTAAGCCGTTCGAAATCATGTGCGATGCTTCCGATTTTGCCATAGGCGCTGTCCCAGGACAACGCATTGATAACAAGCAGCATGTGATTTATTACTCTAGTAGGACTCTCAACGATGCTCAATTGAACTACACTACGACTGAGAAGGAATTCTTAGTCATAGTGTTTGCCTTAGAGAAATTTCGTCACTACCTACTAGGGTCCAAAACCATCATTTTCACCGATCATTCTGCGCTTAGGTACCTCATGATGAAGAAGGATGCCAAGGCCTGACTCATTCGTTGGATCCTCCTTCTTCAAGAATTCGATCTCGAGATTCGAGACAAGAAAGGCGTAGAAAATGTCGTTGCTGACCATCTCTCACGAATCCCTAATTCTCCATGCAACGAATTACCCATAAATGAGGATTTTCCTGATGAAAATCTCTTGGCTATCTCTAGGGAACCTTGGTTTGCTGATATAGTGAATTACTTAGTCACAAACCAAACTCCATCTCATTGGTCCAAAAATGATATATACCGGTTCTTATCCCAAGTCTGGTATTTCTTTTGGGAGGAACCGTATCTTTTTAAGTACTGTTCTGACCAAATTATTAGGAGATGCATTCCCGATGAGGAGGTTAAGAGTGTTCTACCCTTTTGTCACGAACTTGCATGCGGTGGACACTTTGGTCCTCGCAAGACTGCTGAAAAAGTGCTACAAAGCGGGTTCTATTGGCCCACTTTGTTCAAGGATGCTTATGAATTTTCAAGACGTGCCATAGATGCCAAATGGTAGGAAGGATCTCAAAACGAAATATGATGCCCCTCAATCCAATTCTAGAAATAGAAATTTTTGATGTTTGGGGCATCGACTTTATGGGTCCATTTCCTAATTCATTTGGAAACCAATACATATTGGTTGCTGTGGATTATATGTCCAAGTGGGTAGAAGCCATTCCTTGTAAAACTAATGATAACAAAGTTGTCATAAAGTTTTTGAAAGAGAACATTTTTTCACGCTTCGGAACCCCTCGTGCTATCATCAGTGATAATGGCACTCACTTTTGCAATAGATCCTTTGAAGCTCTTATGCGAAAGTATGCCATAACTCACAATTTGTCCACACCTTATCATCCTCAAACCAGTGGGCAGGTTGAGGTTTCCAATAGACAAGTCAAACTTATCTTGGAGAAAATTGTGAACCAAAACCGGAAAGATTGGTCCATCAAACTTGTAGATGCCCTATGGGCCTACAGGACCGCTTTCAAGACGATTCTAGGAATGTCTCCTTATACGTTAGTCTATGGTAAAGCTTGTCACCTGCCCGTTGAGTTAGAGCACCGAGCCTTATGGGCAATCAAGCAGTTGAATTTCGACTTGACTAAGGCCGGTGACCTTCGAAAGTTATAAATTTCCGAATTAGAGGAGTTAAGAAATGAGGCCTATGAAAACGCTAGGATCACTAAAGATAGAGTTAAGATTTTTCATGATAAACACATCATAAGAAAAACCTTTGTCCCTGGACAAAAAGTCTTACTCTATAATTCTAGGCTTCATCTTTTTTCAGGAAAATTGAAATCAAGATGGACTGGGCCATTTGTTGTAAAAATCGTGTTTTCACACGGTGCAGTTGAGATCAGTGACACCAAGAATGGAAATGACTTTAAGGTAAATGGTCAACGCCTTAAACCTTTCTTGGAATCGGTGCCAGTTTTTGACCCAGTGTATCGGTAACTTTCCTCTTTTCCAATTTATTTCATGCATCTATACATTTCTTTCATACATTGGGGACAATGCATGAGATAAATGTGGGGGAGGGTTCTAACATGACTAATGTAACCAATATATATATATATATATATATATATATATATATATATATATATATATATATATATATTAAAAAAACTTTTTGAAAAGTTAGAACAATATTTTGATGTATTTTTTTAACAAATTAAGTCAATTTTATGAAATCGGAAAATCATAATTAGGATTTCTTATACTTGATCAAAATCAGATAACTTGTTTGATTTTTAGGGTTAGGAAGAAAATTTGTGAAAGTAATTTAGTCTTGATATTTACCTTGATGAAATATGCACACTAAATACACTTACACACTTAGGGTTTAAAAACAAAGACTCTAATGCCTTATAAAAAAATATATGTATGAAAAAAATAAATAAATAAATAAATCTAATTATTGATTAGCTAGGTGCTTTGGCCTAAGCAAGCTTTGGTATTTATGCAAAAGATAATTAGATAAGTTTGAAAAAATATATATATATATATAAATCCTCTGATTAAGCTGAGTATTTGTGTCTCGTGAAGTATAAGTATTCACGCCTAAAAGGGGTACATTTTATAAATAAAAACCTTGATTTCGTGGCCTTGTCTGCTCGAGTGTTTGACTCCTTAAGGGTGTTTTCTCACCTGGTGCCCTAAAACTGTCCGGTTTGGGTGTCACCGACTAAAGGCTTGTTACATGGGCAGATTAGAAAGCCTAATGAAATTGAGGAATAAATTCCACCAAAAATAAATATAAATAAGGCATAGGAGTTAATGTTAAAGAACCCTTAGTCAACTTCACAGTCACGATGGTGCATACGACTCAGGGTAAACTAATAGACTAGATGAGAAGTACAATTTGACTCCTTACTTTGATTGATGACATATTTTTGAATAGACACTGAGTTTCGGAATGAAAAATTTGATATTCCTATAACTTATAGATTACTTAAAGCCTTATAAATATACTTCAAATATTTTCTCCTTTAAAAATGCCTTTTGAAAATACTAACATTTTTTATGGATTTTGTGGGTGCAATCCACTAAAAACCCTCACGAGACAAAACTCGTCCTCTAGGGGTAACCTAGAGGTTTAATGGCTTGTTGCACATGCTCAGTGCAATCGAGTAACCTGCAAAAGTATCTAATAATTAATTAGAATTAGTCTGATGTTTTGCTCGAGGGCGAGTAAAAGATAAGTGTGGGGGTGTGATCAATCACATATTTTGCATATACATTGTCACCTTACCATACTTTTTAGCTAATAAATCCTATTAATAAGTCTTCTTCTTCTTTGTTAAATGTAGGCCCAATTGCTAAAAGAAAGGAAAGAGAAACAAGCCCAAAAGCCCACCAAATTCTGATTTAATTCAAAATAATTTCGAAATCAAGGAATCAGGGCAAAATCTTGGCATATCAGAGCGGTTGAAAACCAGTTGAAAAGAATCCTCCCAAATCAAGCAGTTGAAGCCAACAATCAAAGGCTGTTTCGTCAAATCCTGGAGCAGAAACGAGAAAACCAGAAGAAGATACAGGATAATCACCAAACCAGGAGAGCCATCCAATTGGGTGTGGCTAACTGGCCACACCAGGGCCACGAAAACACGGCCGTAGTCGCGTTTCCGCAGCTTGGGTAAAGTTGTTGGGGGAGCGTTTGCTCCCCAATCTTCCTAGGATCTTTCCCCTCTAGTTTTTCCCTATAAATACCAGTTTTAACAGAGCAAAAAGGAGCGAAGACTAGGATTAGAATTTTTGTTTATACTTTAAGGTTTAGGCTCTTTGTTAGATAGTACAAAAGTTGTATTTTTGTTTTGCAATTTGTAGTTCAGTACAAATACCTGTAAAAGAGAGGAATTGAGTGCTTGTAACTTGAAGATTGAAGTGACATCAATACAAGAATCGAGCTATATTTTCTTCCACTCATTTTACGGTATATCTTGTGTTATTTACTTGCATTTTTCTTTGTCTTCCATGAGTAGCTAAATCGGTTTTCTGGGCTCACTATTGTACCTCTCTCCAATTCTTCTTCTCTTCTGATTTTAATGAAAAAGACCCAATGAATCATTTGCATGCCTAACTTAAAGCCTTTCTTCTTGAAAGTGTTCTTGAAGGCACATGAGGATGGGTTTGGATTTTTAAACTCCTACTTCTTTTAAGAACGTCTATTGAACTTGTTTTTATCTCATACATGAATTTCTTGATGATTTAACATTCAATTCAAAATGGTTTCTTAAAGAAAAGAGTGAACTTTTCCAACCATCTTATATGCTTTACTTCAAACTTTCTAAAGTCAACCTTAAGTTTTGCCTATGATCAAGTTGAGGCACTAAGGATTTCAATAGAAGAATAAACGGTTGAGTAGTGAGATAGTGAGCCTAGATTTTCTTCTTTATTAAAAACAACCAATCACTTTTCAAAGCTTTTTAAATCACCTTTTTCCAAAGCCTTCTCCAAAGTTGCAATTTCTCTTTTAATCATCTCCCTTCTTTCCATTCTCTTTTCAATTAAAAAACGAGCACAATTCTTTGTTACTAAACAAAACACCAAAAAGCTTTCATCACATTCCTCCTCGTGGACACGACTCGTTAGCCCGACGCTACACGGTAAAATTCTTAACTCTTTGATTTTACAATCACTTATGGATCTGTTTTTATAATTTATGCTTGCGTTAGGAGTTGGAAGGAACGGATGTCCTAAGATGATGGGAGTCTGGGGCCTAGGATTAGACACAGGTTGTGTCTCTAAAACAATAAAATCTACTGGGTAAATGAATTCTCCTACACGTGTAAGGACATCGTTGATCTCTCCCTTTGGAACTTTAATTGACTGATCAGCTAACTGTATCGTAACTTGAGTTTGGCTAAGTTCGTCTTACCCAAGTTGTTGATATACGGAGAAGAAAGCAAATTAATGCTTGCTCCTAAATCGAGAAGTGCTCTATTAATTTCAGCTTGACCTATTGTGCAAGAAATGGTGGGGCAACCAGGATCTTTGTAGTTGACTGGGATCTGGTTGGACAATAGCTCACTAATGTTAGTGGCTAGAAAAACCTTCTTGGGCACATTTGTCTTTCTTTTCTTGGTACACATGTCCTTAAGAAATTTGGCATAACTAGGGACCTGATAAATTGCATCAAGAAGTGGTATATTAAGCCTAACTTGATTGAACACCTCTAGCATTTTCTCCATATGTGCATTATTATTACTCCTAAGCCTATTTGGAAATGGGGCTATAGGTTGGTGCACTTGTTTTGCTGACTTATCAACTTCAGTTTCTTTGGAGTTTTGTGGAGATGGAGTGGAACTAGATGGGGTGAACATTTGAGCTGGGTCCGGTGGCATGGATACTTGATTATCAACTTGTTTCCCTGACCTTAACGTATGAACTAAGTTACACTGGTTTGGGTCTTGAGCCTCATTGGTTTGCCTAGGATTCCTAGGGTTTGACAATGGTTGACTTAGTAGAGTTCCCTTTTGTCTTTCTTGTTAACTCAGTTGCATCTCTATGCTAGTCAAGATTTGAGTTAGAGTTTCTTGGCTTTTAACTAGAGTGTCTACCTTTCTTTCCATATTGGAGAGTCTTGTTTCCATATGTGAATTTTGGAAAGAGGGTGGAGAACTTTGGTTGGAAAAATTTTGTTGATAAAGAGATTATTGAAAATTGTTGGAGAATTTGGGCCTTATTTCATCATTGTCGTTTGGGCCCCATGAGAAATTTGGGTGATTTCTCCAACTGGGATTATAGGTGGATAAATATGGATTGTTAGCGGGTATTGTGAAGGCTGCATTCATATGCTCGAGCAACATTTGATGAGCTAAAAAGACGAGACATTTCTAGAACACACGGTTCATGGCTTGACAATAAGTACAGCCCGCCGAAGGTGTTGGGCTGACTTAGTTCACTAAGACTGATTTTTTAGTTTCTAGAACTTCTAGTCTTCGCATCACAGCAGCTAGTTTAGCTTCGATAGCTAGGTTTGCCTCAATGGAATGGACACCTCCTTTAGAAGAGCTAGGGTCATTAGTCCAAAATTTTTCCGTAGTTAGTTCCCATTGGATGGTCTTATCAGCTAAATCTTTATATAATAACCATCCTTCATCTTCGTTCCTTTTCAAAAATCCTCCTTGGCACATGGATTCTAATAGGGTTTTCATTTGATATTCTAATCCATCATAAAGAGCTTGGCAAAGTCGCCATTTCTCTATCCCACGGTGAGGGCATTGGGCAGGAGGTCCTTAAATGTTCAAAGTACTTCCAAAAAGGTTCATTAGTTGTTTGCTTAAACTGCAAGATGCTATTCCTAATTTGCACAGTCTTGTGAACGGGATAGAACTTCTGAAAGTACACCTAGAGAGAGGTGAATAGTTGTATGGCTAATCTAATGTCAAATAATGCGGAATTAAAAACTAATTGCAACATATTTAGTGTAACCAAAGAGTGTAGCCGAATTCCCGGTGAAGGGCTCTGGACTATCTCCTCTAAATTCCTCTAAATAAGAGTTGAGGTGTTATGTAAAGCTCTCTTGGTTCAACACAAGCGAAGCACACAAACAATACCAAGAACATATAAGAGATGAACATTATGATGCAATGCAAGATATAAGAGAGAGAGAGTTAGAGATAGTGAATCAATCGCAAACACCGAGATATATTTCGAGGTTCGAGCCACTGCTCTACGTCCCCGCCTCACACATAAGGATTTTCACTATATCGTCCACACAGGACTTCCCACACAGGGAACCTCCACTGAGGATTTGGGTAATACAAATTTGGAGTATACAACTCTTCTCTCAACCAACAACAACCTCTACACTAGAGGCAAGGTAAAACAACAATAAACCTTTCAAAAGAGGGATAAGGCTCAAAGCCAAACAACAACCTCAATCACCTCTACATTTAGAGGGATACCAACACAACCTCCACAATCACCTCTACACAAGAGGGATACTCAAATAAAATAAGGTTTACAACTCTTGGTGGTCTCACTGAACCACAAACCAATATTCCTCACAAAACAAGATCCTAATAGGTAGGATAGATATGATAGATCAAGTGTGAGAAAATAAAGAGTTTGAAAATCAAATCATAAAGAAAAACTCTTGGGAAAACTTCTAGATAGCTAAAGAAATGAAGATCAAAAAACCAATTCCCAAAGACTCTATTTTTCTTTGATTTTTTCAACCCTTTAAAAACAAATAAAGATAAACTTTTTAAGCCCAAAACTCTTTTAAAAACTTGCTGTTAAACACTTAAGAAGATGGGAAATTTTTACTCTAAAAAACTATAAAAAAACAGCTCAAGAGATGGGTATTTATACCCTCTCAAAAATCTGCCCGTTGGCAGCCAGGAAAGGTCAGAAATGACCTTCCAGTCGACCGACCAACGGTCATTTTTATGACCATTGTGCCTCCAGTCGACTGCCCGGTCGACTGAGACTGGATACAGAGAGCAGCAGCTTACGGGGCCATTTTCAGATAGCAAAGCTCTGTGGCGGTCGACCGACCCGGTCGACCGGCCCACCAGCCACTACTGCCATGCACGTTTGTGCACGTCGCTCGACCGACCGACTTCTGTCTCGGTCGACCGGTTGGTCGACTGGCAGAAGGCTAGGTCCAACTGTTTTAAGGGATTAAAAACTTAGTTATTTTACCTTCAATTAAATCCCATAAAATCACATAAATTTCACAAAAATAAGTTCTTATAAGATCTTTGAAATACAAATATGTGTGACAAAAATTCAACACATATTACAAACCATTTGAACTATTTTTGTGATATTGAAATTAGGCTTTAAACAAAAATCGGTATTTTTCAAACTTGGATTTTTGAAATGGAAAACCGTTTTCTCCAAAACTCATGTAAAAATAAAAATATGATATTCAACTTTGAAGCATATTGTATATGGATAGAATCCAATAAACATATAAAGATATCAAAAAGATATCTATCTATGTTTTGGACATGAAATTCAAAATCGGTTAAACCAAAAACAAAACCAATAAACATTAAAACTTGTATGTGTGTGAGAACTTAAGCATATCAACACTATCTGATCTATACATAAGATCTAAATATAAACTAAACTAAATACAAACCGAAATCTTCTTGTCTCCAAGCCGACTTGACCCAAACACGATCCACCGAGCTTGACTCTAATCGAGTATTAGATGCGATCTTGACGTGCGAGCTCTTGAATCTATATGTGAAAACTCCAAAACTCCTTTATTGAAGCTAATCACCTACTAATATCTTGATCAAATATTTAAAACTAAATATAACAAGATTATTAGTAAACTATAACTACATGAGTTAATCATCATCAAAACTAGAGTAAAGAGCCTCTGGGCCAGCAATCTCCTCCTTTTTAATGATGACAAAACTCATGGAGTTATATATACATGAATTAAAGTTAAGCTTTATATAAGCTCCCTCTTAACTCATGCATAGCAATAATCATGAAGATTTGCAATGAATGCTCAACACAAACATACATAAGTGAAGAATGCTTCTCCCCTTTTGCATAACAAAAACATATATGCTCGATAACAATTGCAAAAATAAACATGCATATATGATACTAATTGTAAGTAATCATGCATATATGATACCAATTGTAAGTAATCATGCATATAGAAAACTCATCAAATACATACATGCATATATGAAACTCCAAATTCCTTTCTTTCTTTTTGTATAAACATAAAGAATAGAACATGCATAAACTTAATTTCTAAACATGCATATAAACTCAAAATCATTCTCCCTCTTTTTGTCAATCATCAACAAAGGGGCATAAATAAACTTTCACAAGAAATCTTTTCCTCCTTTTTGACAAATCAAAATAAAAAGATATATGTGATATACATTCATGAAGAGGAGAGACGTGAAGTTAACTCCCCCTATATATATGCATTTAAATGAAAAGAGATGACTAAATCCTAACCACATAAAGCATAATATACAATGTACAAAAAGAGATGTGAAGATCCTACTACACACGTGTACTACATACCAAAGAAAGGTCAATCACTTCAATATGAAATACACTCAACATGAATCTATATAAAGAGAAGATGTTAAGCTTCCCTTGCATATAAGCAATACAAATCAAAACATTATGATACCAATTTATGATATCAATTGAAAATAAACAAAATATTTTGAAGATACCAATTGAAAGTAAACAAAAATTTTTAAGATACTAAAAGATACCAATTTGAAAATATCTTGATACCAATTTAAAAAAGTCTTGTAAATTTTGATACCAATAGAAAATGAAACATTATATGTTTTGATACCAATTGCCAATTGAAATATATATATATATATATATATATATATATATATATATATATATATATATATATATATATATATATATATATATATATATATTGAAAATCTTCATACCAAATGAAAGTAACAATCAATTTCAAAGTAACTTGATACCAAAAAAAGATCTTGTAAATTTTTGATACCAATGGAAAGGAAAAAACTAAATTGATTTAGGTAAGCAAAACTCATATCAATATAGATACCAATTTGAAATGAAACATGATACCAATATTGAAAATGTTAGCATATACCAAAATAAAGTTTTTTTATCATAAAGAATGGGAGTAAGATATCAATTGAGAATAAAATTGATTGAAAGATATCAATTGAAAGATAAAACATGAATTTTCTCCTCCTTTATGAAATACCAACAAAAACAATGCATAAGCTTGTATAAGATACCAATTGAAAAATAATTGACATTAAGGAGTAAAACAAGCTTGCATAAATATAATTTGTGCTTTAAGATGTAAAGATATAGTAAGCACAATCAAATCACATATATATGTATGAAAATGTAAATACCAATTAAAATTGATACTATTTGAAGTTTGAAGCATACATATATAGAAAAAACACATATGAGTATATAAAGATGAAAATATCAATTGAGATACCAATTGAAAATACAATGAGGATCAAATGTATAACTCATAAATACCTCCCTTTCATGCACATGTTAAAAAGATTTTCAATTAGGCTCACAAAGCATGGTCGCCTAACCAGCCGCCCTTGGATGGTAGGAGTTTTCAAAAATGGGATTTGAAAATAATGTAACATGTTTGAAAACTCTACCAATTAAAGAATAATGACCAGTTTAAAGAGAATATTTGAAAACTAGTGCGAAATCCTTTAAGCAAGGAATAAAACATGAATATTTTTCATGAAAAACATGTAAGTCACACGATCATCGACACTCAAGGACTATAAAGCACATATATGCTTATGAAATAGAAATCATGAGTAAACAAAAATAATGTGAGTGTAGGAACCATGTAATCAACAAAATCATGGGAATAGGCAATTAAGCTCATATCAAATTCCTTTATAAATATGAAAAACATAAAATTTAATTTTCATAAAAATAATTCATACTTCAAGGCATATGTATGTTATGTCTAAAACTAAAGGTACCATACATATCCCTAAACACAAATGAGTCCATAAAAAGGGAAAGAAGAAGAACAACTATAAGAAATGGAAGTTTTCATAGATTGTCACCTTCCATTACAAGCACTCTTGTTGTCCACCCATGTACCACTCTCTTTCCTATTACATGATCTATAAGAAATAGAAAATACAAAGGAGGAAGAAGAAGAACAACTAACCTAAACTCCCCTAAAACTACAACATGGAGAAGAAAACCTAAAAACTATCCTAAAAACTCCTCTAAACTCCTATCTCTAGTGGTTTAGACATCCCAGGGTATTTATAGGTGAAACAGGGCACCAGGGAGTCTGTACGGAGCCGCGCGTCAAATGTTGGCATACGATTCCACAACACAACCGCGAAAACACGGTGATTGCCATATTTTTGCGGAAAACGTAGGGCAGCGCATGCGGTGCCGCCTGCTACACGTTGCCTACTTGTCCCCCTTTCGGCTGTATATCCTGATTTCTAGATTTGGGCCTCTGGTTTTGACAAAACCATCCTCCAAATTAATGGCTATTCTTGTAGGCTTTTATTTACCAATTAAATGAAATTTTTGGGCTTCTTCTTTATTTCATGCCATGGACCTAGAAACATACAAGAGAGGTATTATTAACGGGATTTAATATTAAATAAATGTGAAGATGTGGTACGAAATATGCAATTTTAAAGACTAATCAATCCTCTGTAAAGGTCGGCAATCAGGCTCCACTACTCTAACAATCTCCTACTTTGAGACTAAGATTCGATGTAGCAGTAGGTCCCATCTTCCTTTCATTCTCCTCTCGTTCTAACTAATAGTGACTCCGAGCGACTCGAACTCAGATCCTCAACCTTGAAGACCCACATAAGCTGAATAACTTTTAATCTTTCCTATCGTGACCACCTAAGTCAACATGTCTGCTGAATTCTGACTCACGTGTATCTTCAGCAGTAAGAACACACCATCCTTCAACATATTATGGATGAAGTGGTACCGCAATGTGCTTGGTTCTGTCATGATAGACCGCACATCAATAGCAGTGATCAGCCTCTAACCTTGTGAAACCACTTCTCACCATAAATCTGTCAAATTTTAGATACCACTATCTCGGATCCTGTTTTAAGCCATAAAGACTCTTCTTTGGTTTGCAAACCAACTGCTCCTTTCCGTTCATGGTATACCCTTATGTATGCAACATGTAAATGTCTTCCTCAAAATCACCATTGAAAAACATAATCTTAACATCTAGCTGTTCTATATGCAAATCCTCTTCTGCCATAATACTGAACACAAATCTAATGTTAGTAAGTTTCACAACATGAGAGAAAATCTCATTGAAGTTAATACCTTCTCGCTGTTGAAACCCCTTCACAACTAGCTTTGCTTTGCACCTTCTAGTGCCATTGATTGAGTTTTTCCCTTGCATACAAAATATAGAATATTAGATTTAGAAAAAGGATGTGCGAGGTGCTCAATTCTAATCCGCGGTGGCAATGGCTATGCGGGTCGTGATCCTCTGGGAGGGACTAGCGATGGAAGCTTTGTCAATAAGTTATCTCTAAAGTTTTTATTAATTTAAAGTTAAGTTAGAAAGAAAGAAGATGGAGAAAAAGAAGTGATATTTACAATGAAAGTGAGGAAAAGAATTTGGAAAGATGGAGATGGTGATCTAAACTAAAATTACAAAGAAAGAAAGAAAAACTAAAAATATTTACTTACCTCTTCTGCCCTACTTACCTTTGATCCGTACGATGACTTACCTTGTCTTGGAAGGCATACAAGTATGGCGTATAGGATCGTCCACCTTCTTAATCTACACTACGGAAATAAAAGACAAACTGACGAAGGTTTGTTCATCTCCATAGGCCATCAAGGGCTCTTCTTCGGCTAGGTAGTCTCAACGCAATTGGGTCTCATGGTTCACAAGACATTAGAGAGAAAATAGAAGAAAACAAGAATAAAAGAACACAAGAATAAACAAGAAATAAAGAACACAAACAAACCTCAAGTGGATTTCATTAACAATGGAAGAAAAGTAGGCTTACACCGCTGTCACCTCAAGCATGGACTCCTTCCCCATGAAAGCTTCCTCCACTCTCAGTTACAAAATTTACAAAAGAAAAAACGAAAATAAAATCTAACCTAAACTACAACTAGAAGAAAGCCTAAAAACCCTAAATTTGTCTCTGTATTTTTTGTACTTTTTTGTGCACACAAAATATAGAATATTAGATTTAGAAAAAGGATGTGCGAGGTTCTCAATTTGAATCTGCGGTAGTAGTGGCTATGCGGGTCGTGATCCTCAGGGAGGGACTAGCGATGGAAGCGTTTGTAAGTTATCTCTAAAAATTTCTCTTTTTTTTTAGTTATTAAAAGGAAAATAAGAAAATATTAATTAAAGTTAGTTTAGAAAGAAAGCGATATTTTACAATGAGTCGGAAAAGAAAGAATTGGGAGAAGTGTTGTGATTTAATCTACAATAATAAAAGAAAAGAAAAGAAAAGGAAGAAACACTAACCTCAGTTTGGTTGAAGAAAAATGTGAAATCTTAACACTTTCTACCTTGCTTTGGAGGCATGAACGCATAAACCATAGGATCGATCTCAGTCCCCTGTTCGCATTATATCATCAAGCCTTGGCAAGTATGAATTGATACGTACCTTGAGGAGGAGAACATCTCCATGAAGTATCGTTGGCACTCACTAAGACTTGTTATACTTGTGCTTCAGAAATCTCTTGCATACTTTATTGCTTTTAATCAATGGCAGAGAAGAGGAAGGTACATCGGTGTCACGCTCAACATAAGCCTCTCTCTCTTAAAAGAAATAAAAATTACAAAAGAAAAACCTAACTACAAACTAGAAAAAACCTAAAAACCCTAGATTTGGCCCTCGGCTCTGCCTCTGGACGCTCTTCTCGGTTGCACTGCAGGGGTATTTATAGGTGCAGAAGGAGTTAGAGTCCAGTTTGAAGTCCTCCACGAAATCTCGTACCAGGATATGATTGAAATGCCGCGGAAACGCGGCTTGGGCCACGTTTCCGCGGCTCTTGTGTGGCCTCTGGCCACACGCTTTGGGCGTTTCCTTCTGGAAGTTGAATCTCGGCTCTTTATCTTTGGATTTGGATATAACTTGGGAAGCAAATTACCTAGATCCCAAATCTTTTTCACGAATTTCCTTCTCTTCTTTTAGCTTTTATCCTCATCCCGCAAGTGTTTAGGGTTGAATAGAAGTCTATCCTTCCCTCTTCTTTAATATTTGCAACTTTGGCCCTTGTGTATTTGCACTTTTGACAATTGATATTTGCACTTTTGCACTTGGGCTTGAATATGGGCTTTTGGGCTTCTTTTAGGCTTTATTTATTATTAAAATAAGAACTCAAGGCCTGCACACAATAAATCACAAAATATTAATAAATGTGCAGAATTATATGAATAAATATGAAAATGTGATGGTAAATGTCATGATAAAAATGCACTTTTCACTACCAATCACACCCCCACACTTATCTTTTTGCTCGTCCTCGAGTAAAAATCAAAGAGAAAAAAATTTAATCTAACCTAACTCACTTTCGTAGGAATCACGGTTGCACTTAGCATGTGCAACAAGCCGTTAAACCCCTAGGTTACCCTAGAGGACGAGTGTTGTCTCGTGAGGGTTTTCAATGGATTACACCCACAAAATCCATAAAAAGGAAATATTTGAAATACTTTTGAAAAGACTAAGTAGTCTATAAGTTTTAAGATTATCATTTTTATTCATTCTTAGACTTAGTTTTTATAAAGTAAATTGTTTTCATTTTTAAGTAAGGATCAAAATTGAATTTTGTGTATAGTCTTTTTCGTTACCAAAAATCATATGCATCCTTATGAATTTTTACTAGGAATTCCTTAACTTTGACTCTCATGCCTCTATATTTTTTTCTTTTTTTTCTTTTTTTTAATATGTATAACTCATCTAATTTTCTTTCGTGTAAGCATCAAGGCTTCTTGAGGCCCTCATACCTAACTAATTTACTATTAGATGTGTTAGTATATATATAAGTAATTTTTCCTTAATTTCCTTAGGCTTTCTAATCCACCCATGTAACGAACTTAAAGTCGGTGGCTCCCAAACCAGTCGGCTTTAGGGCACCAGGTGAGAAAACACCCCGCGGACTCAAATTCGAGTAAACTAGGCCACAAAACTAAGGACTTTATTTTATTTATTACTCACCTTTAGGTGTGAATACTTATGCTTCTTGAGGCACATGTGATTGAAGCTTTACCTGCACACAAAATACGGAATACAGAACTTAAAAATAAAGATGTGTAAGTGCTCAATTCTACCGCGATAGCAAGTGGCTATGCGGGTCGTGATCCACAAGGAGGGTTTGCGATAGAAGCGTTCAAGGTTTTTTAATTGAAATCTTAATGAAGATAAAACGAAGATTCTTCTTTGTTTAAAGAAATGAAAATGAAAAAAGAAAGTTATGTTAAAGTCAGAAAGAAAACGAGAGATGAAGAAGGTGGAAAGAAATGGAGAATGACTATTTACAAAGAAAGGGGAAAGAAAGCAACTATGTACAAATGAGTTTGGAAAGAAGCGATTTGGAAGATATGGTGTTGATGATTTAATTTACAGAAATAAAAGAAAAGAAAGAAAATTGAAGAAATACTTACCTTAGTTTGGTTGATGACTTACTTGGAAACCTTGCATGTTCTACCTTACTTTGGAGGCGTTCAACGCATAGGACATAGGATGGAGCTCAGTCCCCGTTCGCATTATATCATCAAGCCCGGCAAGAATGAAGTGATACGGATTTGAGGAGGAGAACATCTTCATGAAGTATCGTTGGCACTCACAAAGACTTTGTTATACTTATGCTTCAGAATTCACTTGCATTCTCATCAAAAACAAACAGAGGTAAAGTAGAAAGAGGAAAAGAAAAAGAAACTAAAAGAAAAGAGACGAACATAAACAAATGTTTACCTTTATTGCTTGAAACAATGGAAGAAAGGAGGAGGGTACATCGGTGTCACTCTCAACATCAGCCTCTTCTCTCTTACTTACATGAATCTTCATCTAACCTAAGCTTACATACAAGTTACATAAAAAGAAAAGAAAACCTAAACTAAGAAATGGAAAACTTAGCTAAATCCTATCTCTGCCTTCTCCCCCTTTTTGCTCAGCTAAAACCAGTATTTATAGGCAAAAAAAACCTAAAGGAGAAGATCCCAGGAAGATTGGGTGAATCTCCTGGTCTGATGCATTTCCAGTATCTTCTTCTGATTTTCTTGTTTTTGCTTCAAAAGTTGACAAAACAGCCTTTGATTGTGCTTGATTCAGGGAGGATTCTTCTCAACCTTCCTTATATACCAAGATTTTGCCCTGATTTCTTCATCTTGATTTAGAGAGGATTCTTCTCAACCTTCCTTATATGCAAAGATTTTGCCCTGATTTCTTCATCTTGATTCAGGGAGGATTCTTCTCAACCTTCCTTATATGCAAAGATTTTTCCCTGATTTCTTCATCTTGATTCAGGGAGGATTCTTCTCAACCTTCCTTATATGCCAAGATTTTGCCCTGATTTCTTCATTTCAAATTTATTCTGAATTAATCAGAATTTGGTGGGCTTTTGGACTTGTTTCTCTTCATCTCCTTAAGGAATGGGCCTGCAAATAAATTAAACATATAATTAGGATAATGCAGATTTTATTCTATAATAAGTATGGAAATATGATAATAAATGTGCAACATTAGTGACCAATCACACCCCCATACCTATCTTTTGCTCGTCCTCGAGCAAAACAACTAAACTATACTAAGGATTATTTAGACCACTTTCGCAGGTCACGCGATTGCACTGAGCATGTGCAACAAGCCGTTAAACCTCTAGGTTTCCCCTAGAGGACGAGTTTTGTCTCGTGAGGGTTTTCAGTAGATTACACCCACAAAATCCATAAAGAACGAGAAATAAAGAGTTAGTATTTTCGAAAAGCATTTTGAAAGAGAAAAATATTTGAAATATAATTGTAAGATTTAAGCAATCTATAAGTTATAGGAAAACTGAATTTTTCATTCCTAAACTTAGTCTCTATTCAAAAATTTGTTGTCAATCAAAGTAAGGAGTCAAATTGTACTTCTCATCTGGTCTATTACTTTACCCTAAGTCATATGCACCTTGTGATTGTAAAAATTTTGACTAAGGGTTCTTTAACTCTAACTCTTATGCCTCATTTATTATTATTATATATATATAATTTTTTTTTTGGTATTATTCCTTAGTTCTATTAGGCTTTCTAATCTGCCCATGTAACGAACCTTTAATCGATGACTCCCAAACCAAACGGTCTTAGGGCACCAGGTGAGAAAACACCCCAAGGACTTAAGGACTCGAGCAGGTAAGGCCACAAAACTTAGGATTTTATTATTTGAACCACTTTTAGGCGTGACTACTTATGCTTTATTAGGCACAAATACCCAGCTTAATCAGAGGATTTTTTTTCTTTCAAACTTATCTAATCATCTTTCGCATAAAAACTAAAGCTTGCTTAGGCCAAAGCACCTAGCTAATCAATAATTAGATTTGTTTATCCTTTTTTCTTTTTCTTTTTTTTATAAGGCATAAGAATCTTTGTTTTTGAACCCTAAGTGTGTAAGTGTATGAAGTGTGCATATTTCATCAAGGTAAAGATCAAGACTAAATTACTTTAACAAATTATCTTCCTAACCCTAAAAATCAAACAAATAATCTTATTTTGACCAAGTATAAGAAATCCTAATTTGGATTTTCTTATTCCTTAAAATTAACTTAATTTCTTACAAAAAATATGTCAAAATATTGTTTCTATTTTCAAAAAGTTTTTAAAGGTAAAGAAAATGTTAATTTTTTTTTTAATAAAAAGAAAAACCTAAGTTATGTTAGACCCTCCCCCACACCTATCTCATGCATTGTCCTCAATGTATGAATTAATGCATAGATGCATGAAAAAGAAGAAAGGGAAGGAGAATGTTACCTTAAGGTGGTGGTTCCGGTGGTGGTCTGATTGGTCCACGAAATGCGACCCAATCGACTTTTTGTTGGGTTCGGAGGAACCCACCAGAAATATCTTTAATATAACCCATTAAAAAGATGTATCCATAAAGCATCTTTATTAAATATTTAACCCCATCTAATTTTCAAATTCCATAACTAATTTCGGAGTCAAATTTGTCAACCACCTCGTCCCAGAAAGGAGTATGAAATGATAGAATGATTGACTTGGACTCAGGAAGTACAGGAACTAACACCGACTCAGGAAGGTGACTTAAGTCAAGTAAAGGTTCAGGAGTCGAAATAGGTTCAGAAATTGGGTCCAAGTCAAGAAGTTGAAACTCAAGTCCACATGTATTTTCCAACAATGGAATGTGACCTAATATGGGTGATTCCAGTTCAGGAATGATAGGTGGGGGAATCAAAACTGACTCTAAAATATTACTCAAGTTTGGTAACAAAACAGGAGTCAATATTGATTCAGAAAGTTGAACTGAATCACAGATTTGAGAATCTAGGTCACATATCTCATTGAGTTCAATATCAAAAAATTGAGAACTTGCCAATTTGTCAATAGGATTTTCAAAATTGTATAATTGGTCAAGTTCAATATGATCCTCAAAGATGGGGGATTCAATTTCATGATGAATAGGCACAGGATCCAATGTTGACTCAGGGAAAAGATCAAAATCAGGTGAAGATACCGGAATCATAATCGAATCAGGAAGTAGAATTGAATCACTAAGTTGGGGTTCAGGATCATATTCATTTTCAAGTTCTATTTCAGGAAAAGGATAACTTGCTAGACTGTCAAAATTGGGAGTTTGGGCAAGTTTAAATGATTGTTCTGAAATGGAATCTTGATTTCCAAAACTACATGACTCTTCGGCTCTAACAGAATGGTTAGTGACATCAGAACTGGTCTAACAGTGAGAATGTAGAGATCCGACCATCATATCTATGTCACGATTACGAGTGTTTTGAGCCTGAGTCATGGCTTCAAGCATCTTTTCATAATTGATAGGTTCATTGTTTTGATGAAAAGATGAAGAATTATCTTGGAAGTGGTAGTGAAATTGTGAGTCCATCAGATTTTGGGATTTTTGTTTGGACTCACGCATACTCATTTCCAAAATTGATAGTTTTCTATTTTGGACTGGTGGAACTGAGTATGAATCTTGAAAATATTGTGGACTAGGTGGAGAAGGAGGACAATTTGGTTGAAAATTTGACTCGGGGTAGGTGAATCCCCACTGACTCTGTGAAGAGTTGAAATCGTTATGGAAATTATAGTCATACGATGGGGGGTATGGGTCATATTGATTCGGATAAGACCAATCCGGCACACTAGGTTGGTCAAAGTTATGATATGCCGGGTTGGTAATATCCGAAAAAGAATTTGATGTGTAATATGGATTATTATTGAAGTTGGAAAAATTGTTATTATAGGCCATATCACACAATGGGACACAAACAAAAAGAAAGAAAAACAAACAAATAAACAAACAAAAAAAGAAAAAATTCTAGCCTAAGTTAGGGTAGACCTATGACCTAGACGACTCCTAACTGATTAGACTGTCCACAGGAGGTTCAATGCAGACCTTGACCACAAGCTAATCAGCCAGGTCAGGGCAAGGTTGGTGGGAGGTTTTCCGTCAAAGACGTTCCTAGACACTGATTTGGCAGGAGTCAAATTCCAACACTTTTCCCCCTTAGGATAATCTCCTAATTGAGTCCGAGATGTCCCTAGGGCCAATGTCTACTCATTTTTAGTTAGGCTTGGGTTAGTGAGTGCTTGGAATCTGATTTTTGGGCTAAGGAAGGGTGATTAAATCTCCACCTTATCTTGTTAATGGGTGGTGCCCTTAAAATCAATTTGTGCAAGTGTACAAGATAAATAAGATTCACTCAAAGCGATATAAATCAACCAAGAAGTGAGTCCTATGCTAAATGCAATGCATACGTACCTTGCTCCAGCACTCTTCAACAGTAAAAATAAATGAATTGAAAAGACACGTGCCTAAAATGCAAACGTCTAATCAATTTTTTATCTTTTCAACAAACGTTTTACTGTTGATTATTAGCAGGCTTATGTGATGGCATATAAGAAAAAGTAAAGTTGCAGAAAACTACAATTTTGCAAAACAAGCAGCCCTGCAAGAAAGACAGTTAGTAGTGAACTCTTCCTTGCCACGGAAATGCGGCTAAAGCCGAGCAAACGCGACAATTCAGAGGGTACTTGGTCTCTGTTTTCTAGAACAGAGGCCCAAGACCACTTATATGTTTCTGTAATCCTTTTTTCCTGCTTTGCTTGCCCTATAACCTGCAACAGAGAAGAAAATTCATTTTAGTTCTAAAAATTTAATATAAATTAGATTTCAATAAAAACCATTACCCTCCCCGGCAACGGCGCCAAAATTTGATTGAAGCTTTACCTGCACACAAAATACGGAATTACAGAACTTAAAAATAAAGATGTGTAAGTGCTCAATTCTACCGCGATAGCAAGTGGCTATGCGGGTCGTGATCCACAAGGAGGGTTTGCGATAGAAGCGTTCAAGGTTTTTTAATTGAAATCTTAATGAAGATAAAACGAAGATTCTTCTTTGTTTAAAGAAATGAAAATGAAAAAAGAAAGTTATGTTAAAGTCAGAAAGAAAACGAGAGATGAAGAAGGTGGAGAGAAATGGAGAATGACTATTTACAAAGAAAGGGGAAAGAAAGCAACTATGTACAAATGAGTTTGGAAAGAAGCGATTTGGAAGATATGGTGTTGATGATTTAATTTACAGAAATAAAAGAAAAGAAAGAAAATTGAAGAAATACTTACCTTAGTTTGGTTGATGACTTACTTGAAAACCTTGCATGTTCTACCTTACTTTGGAGGCGTTCAACGCATAGGACATAGGATGGAGCTCAGTCCCCGTTCGCATTATATCATCAAGCCCGGCAAGAATGAAGTGATACGGATTTGAGGAGGAGAACATCTTCATGAAGTATCGTTGGCACTCACAAAGACTTTGTTATACTTATGCTTCAGAATTCACTTGCATTCTCATCAAAAACAAACAGAGGTAAAGTAAAAAGAGAAAAAGAAAAAGAAACTAAAAGAAAAAAGACGAACATAAACAAATGTTTACCTTTATTGCTTGAAACAATGGAAGAAAGGAGGAGGGTACATCGGTGTCACTCTCAACATCAGCCTCTTCTCTCTTACTTACATGAATCTTCATCTAACCTAAGCTTACATACAAGTTACATAAAAAGAAAAGAAAACCTAAACTAAGAAATGGAAAACTTAGCTAAATCCTATCTCTGCCTTCTCCCCCTTTTTGCTCAGCTAAAACCAGTATTTATAGGCAAAAAAAACCTAAAGGAGAAGATCCCAGGAAGATTGGGTGAATCTCCTGGTCTGATGCATTTCCAGTATCTTCTTTTGATTTTCTTGTTTTTGCTTCAAAAGTTGACAAAATAGCCTTTGATTGTGCTTGATTCAGGGAGGATTCTTCTAAACCTTCCTTATATACCAAGATTTTGCCCTGATTTCTTCATCTTGATTTAGAGAGGATTCTTCTCAACCTTCCTTATATGCAAAGATTTTGCCCTGATTTCTTCATCTTGATTCAGGGAGGATTCTTCTCAACCTTCCTTATATGCAAAGATTTTGCCCTGATTTCTTCATCTTGATTCAGGGAGGATTCTTCTCAACCTTCCTTATATGCCAAGATTTTGTCCTGATTTCTTCATTTCAAATTTATTCTGAATTAATCAGAAATTGGTGGGCTTTTGGGCTTGTTTCTCTTCATCTCCTTAAGGAATGGGCCCGCAAATAAATTAAACATTTAATTAGGATAATGCAGATTTTATTCTATAATAAGTATGGAAATATGATAATAAATGTGCAACATTAGTGACCAATCAACATGTATCCAGCTTAATTAGTGATTTTCTTTTCTTTATTTTTTTTATGAGGCACAAAGGTCTTCGTCTTGGAATCCTAGATATGCATTAGGTATGCACATTTCATTAAGGTAAAAATTAAGACTAACTACTTATTTAATTTCTCCTCCTATACCTAAAAATTCAACAATTTATTTATTTTGACCAAGTTTTTAGAAATCATAATCATGATTTTCCTAATTCTAAGACTAACTTAGATTTCTTTTAAAAGATAAGTCAAAATATAGTCCTTTTAATAATTTTTTTTTTAATTAGCAAATTTTGGTTAGTTTCTAACTATGTTAGTATGTTAGTAAAGCCCACCCCCACACTTATCTCATACATTGTCCTCAATGTATGAATGAATGCATATATGCATGAAAAAGAACAAGGGAAGGCAGAAATTACCTCAAGGTGGTGGTTCCGGTGGTGGTCTAATTGGTCCACGAAATGCGGCCCAATCAAGATAATGTGGTAGTTCACGGGACCTACCTTTATTGACCTCTTTTTTATTTACATATTTACAGTCCCCAGAATGAATAGGATCATGGAAGATCCTTTCGTGAAACTTACTCCCTTTACATGACCAGTTCTGGAAAATCATCACAGAGTCATGGTCTATACCTATGTCAATCAAAAGAATGTGACTTGATAGAATGGTTGACTTGGACTCAAGAATGATCGGTTCAGGAACTAATACCGACTCAGGAAAGAAACTCAAATCAAGTAAGGGTTCAGGAGTCGGGCTAGGTTCAAGAATTGGGTCCAAGTCAAGAAATTGAAACTCAAGTCCACAATCATTTTCCCACAATTGAATGTGACTCAATGTTGGTGATTCAAGTTCAGGAATGATAGGTGTGGGAATCAAAACTGACTCTAAAATATTACCTAAGTCGGGTAACAAAACAGGAGTCAATAATGATTCGGGAATTTGAACTTGATCATAGATTTGGGAATCTAGGTCACATATCTCATTAGTTTCAATCTCATAAAAATTAGAACTTGCCAATTTGTCAAGGGGATTTTCAAAAGTATGAAATTGGTCAAGTTCACTATGATGATCTTCAAAAATAGGTGATTCAATTTCATGATCTATGGGCACAGGAATAAATGTTGGCTCAGAAAGTTGGTCCAAATTGGGTAAGGATACTGGAGTCAACATAGATTCGAAGATGGAAACGGAATCGCAAAGTTGGGGATCGGGTTCACATTCACAATCTAATTCAATCTCATTGAAATTAAAACTAGCCAATTTGTCCAAGGATTGAGATTGGTCCAGTTCATATTGATGTGATGAAATTAAATTTTGATCAAGGTCTTCTAGATAGGATGTTTCTTGGTTCCTATCAACTTGGTTGGTAAGTTCAAGAATGTTTGAAAGTCTAGAAATTTGATCATTCATTATCTCTTGCAACCGATCCACTTTTTCTTATAACCCATTGAATGGATCATTGGAGGATTGAAACATTGGTGATGTGGGAAAAGACGTGTACGAAGATAATGGTTGAACAGGTGGTTGACCATATGGCTCAGGGGTGTTGAATCCCCATTGACTCTGTGAAGAGTAGTGATGATTATTCCAATCTTGTTCATAGTATTGGGGCTGGGGCATGTAATGATTTGGATAAGACCAATCTGGCACACTAGGTTGGTTAGAGTTATGATATGCCGGGTAGGTAATATCTAAAAAAGAGGTTGGTGTATAATATGGATCCTCATTAAAATTGAAAAAATTATTGTTATAGGCCATATCACACAAAACAAACAAAATAAAAAGAAAACAAACAAATAAACAAATAAAAAAGAAAAAAATTCTAACCTAAGTTAGGGTAGACCTATGACCTAGACGACTCTTAACTGGTTAGATTGTCCATGGGAGGTAGGGTGCAGACTTTGACCACAAGTTAATCAGCCAGGTCAGGGCAAGATTGGTGGGAGGTTTTCCATCAAAGACGTTCCTTAATTAAATAACCACCAATCTTCGGGCTTTCGGCCCTCAATCCCCTTCCTAGACACTGATTTGGCAAGAGTCAACTTCCAGCACCGTTCCCCCTTAGGATAATCTCCTAATTGAGTCCGAGAAGTCCCTAGGGCCAACGTCTAGTCAATTTTTAATTAGGGTTAGGGTTGTGAGTGCTTGGAATATGATTTTTGGGCCAAGGAAGGGTGATTAAATTCCCACCTTATCTTGTTAATGGGTTATGCCCTTAAGATAAATTTGTGCAAGTGTACAAAATATGTAATAAGAACCACTCAAAGCATCAACCAAGAAATGAGTCCTATTCTACATGCAATGCGAACGTACCTTGCTCCAGCACTCTTCAACAGTAAAAATAAAGGAATTGAAAAGACACGTGCCTAATATGCAAACGTCTAATCAATTTTTATCTTTAACAACAAGTATTTTACTGTTGATTAATTAGCAGTAAGCAGAGTTATCACAGAACAAAGTTTAACAGAGCAGTAGACAGATATTGCAATTTGCAGCAACCTGCAAAAAGATGAATCAGTAGGGAACTACTCAGGCCGCGGTTCTGCGGCAATTGCCGCATTTTCGCGGCTCTGAAGTAGGCTCTTGTGCTCTGCCTTCGAGGGCAGGGGCACAGAGTTGCTATATGTCCACTTCTGCTGTCAGTTTCCCTGTTATCCAAACCTGCAAACAGAAAGAATAAAAGAATTAGTTAAAATTTTTTTTATTTTTAGAGAAAAACTTACCGTCCCTCCCCGGCAACGGCGCCAATTTTTTTGATTGAGATTTTCCTGCACACAAAATATAGAATATTAGATTTAGAAAAAGGATGTGCGAGGTTCTCAATTCGAATCCGCGGTAGCAGTGGCTATGCGGGTCGTGATCCTCAGGGAGGGACTAGCGATGGAAGCGTTTGTAAGTTATCTCTAAAAATTTCTCTTTTTTTTAGTTATTAAAAGGAAAATAAGAAAATATTAATTAAAGTTAGTTTAGAAAGAAAGCGATATTTTACAATGAGTCGGAAAAGAAAGAATTGGGAGAAGTGTTGTGATTTAATCTACAAGAATAAAAGAAAAGAAAAGAAAAGGAAGAAACACTAACCTCAGTTTGGTTGAAGAAAAATGTGATATCTTAACACTTTCTACCTTACTTTGGAGGCATGAACGCATAAACCATAGGATCGATCTCAGTCCCCTGTTCGTATTATATCATCAAGCCTTGGCAAGTATGAATTGATACGTACCTTGAGGAGGAGAACATCTCCATGAAGTATCGTTGGCACTCGCTAAGACTTGTTATACTTGTGCTTCAGAAATCTCTTGCATACTTTATTGCTTTTAATCAATGGCAGAGAAGAGGAAGGTACATCGGTGTCACGCTCAACATAAGCCTCTCTCTCTCTCTTAAAAGAAATAAAAATTACAAAAGAAAAACCTAACTACAAACTAGAAAAAAAACCTAAAAACCCTAGATTTGGCCCTCTGGCTCTGCCTCTGGACGCTCTTCTCGGTTGCACTGCAGGGGTATTTAAAGGTGCAGAAGGAGTTAGAGTCCAGTTTGAAGTCCTCCACGAAATCTCGTACCAGGATATGATTGAAATGCCGCGGAAACGCGGCTTGGGCCGCGTTTTCGCGGCTTTTGTGTGGCCTCTGGCCACGCGCTTTGGGCGTTTCCTTCTGGAAGTTGAATCTCGGCTCTTTATCTTTGGATTTGGATATAACTTGGGAAGCAAGTTACCTAGATCCCAAATCTTTTCCATGAATTTTCTTCTCTTCTTTTAGCTTTTATCCTCATCCCGCAAGTGTTTAGGGTTGAATAGAAGTCTATCCTTCCCTCTTTTTTAATATTTGCAACTTTGGCCCTTGTGTATTTGCACTTTTGACAATTGATATTTGCACTTTTGCACTTGGGCTTGAATATGGGCTTTTGAGCTTCTTTTAGGCTTTATTTATTATTAAAATAAGAACTCAAGACTTGCACACAATAAATCACAAAATATTAATAAATGTGCAGAATTATATGAATAAATATGAAAATGTGATGGTAAATGTCATGATAAAAATGCACTTTTCACTACCAATCAGCCATCATTCTCCGCCTTCAGCCGGTAGACTCACTTGTTATGCAGGGCATGCTTGCTCTCTGGCAGTTTAACCAAATCCCACATTTGATTCTTTATGAAAGATGCTATCTCATCTTCCATAGTAAGCTCCTACTTAGCCTTAGCTTACACATTTGAGACCTACTCATAACACTCGGGCTCACCACTGTCAGTTAATAACAGATAGTATAAGGCAGGAGAATATCTTTTTGGAGACTTCATCTACCTGGTTGAGCGCCTTAGCTCAGTTTGGGGGTTGGATGCGCTACTCAAGATTTCATATTCCTGACATAATCTTCTGAGTATTATTCACAGGGGTATCTTCAAGTTCGATGAACTTCGAGTCCACAACACCCTGCTGCTCGGGAGTACTCTGATGTACCACTCCAAGATCATCCTCCGAAATTCTCCTCTCCGTCTACAAGTCTTTGTACATCTTCTGCTTGTTGAAAACCACATCCTTATGCCTAAGGTTCCTCCAGTTCTCGGGATCTCAGAATCGATAGTCGTATGTATCACTTTTATATCCAATGAAGAGGCCCCTCCTAGACTTTAGGTCCAACTCACTACTATAACTTAGCTCAATATAGACATAAGAGATACAACCAAATTTATGCAGGTGATTCACGTTTACCTCTTTGCTGGTCCATGTCTCCTGGGAATCTCATAGTTCGGAGGCATTGATGGTCCGCTACTAATCAGATACACCACTGTATTGATTGAATCTGGCCAAAACTGCTTGGGCAAACTGACATGTATCTGCATGCTCTGGGAATGCTCCAAAATGGTCCTGTTTATGTGCTCCACCACTCTATTTTGATGAGGGTTTTTGGGAACCGTCATCATTTTTCAGATTCCCCAACTTTCACATGACTCTTCAAATCTACCGTCACAATATTTTCCCCCATTGTCAGACTTCAAGCACCGAAGCTTCTGACCTGATTCATTTTTGACTTGGGCCAGCCATTTCTTAAACACCTCGAGCACATCCAACTTGTGTTTTAAGAAATACACCCAGACCTTCCTATTAGAATCATCAATGAATGTCACAAAAAACAATGAGCCTCCGAGAGGTTATTGAAGCCTTACCCAAGGCATCAGTATGTACTAACTCCAACTTCTTTGTCTTTGGAGTCTTTCCCACAGTTGAGAAACCGACTCGCTTCTGCTTTTCGTAGATGCAGTCTTCACAGAAGTCTAGTTGGATGACATCAACCCTGGCAGCTTTTCTTTGGATAGCATCACCTCCATTCCCTTCTCGCTCATATGCCTAAGTCTTTGATACCATGGTCCGGCACCTGCTTCTGACAAAGCAACTAAAATTGATGCCTTGGAACGACATCATATAGAGGGTGCTTTCCTTCTTTGCATGGGCCACACCATGGCACCTTTGGTGATCTTACATACATCAGCATCGAAGGTGGTCTTCATCCCTCCGTTCACAAGCTGACTGATAGAGATTAAGTTTCTCTTCAGCTTTGCTACATATCTGAAATTTCTCAACTTCAATATCGAGCAATTAGAGAGGTAGCCACTATATTGCTTTTTTGGACAATGTCATATGGTTCATCATCTCCCAAGTATACCTTCTCAAGTCTACCTTTCACGTAGTGTTGGAAAATATCTTATCATGAAGTGGCGTGAAAAATGGCACCAGAGTCAATAACCCATGTCTCATTAGACTTAGGCAAGGAGAGAATCAAGGCATCGGATCCATCATTCTACGTGATATACACAAAATCCTTCTCCTTGTATTTGTCTTCTCGATCCTTCTCTAGCTTACAATCCTTTTGAATATGCCCCATTTCACCATACCTCCAATATCCTGTACCCTTTGACTTGGATGTACCTCTCCCTCATTTGGATTTCAACCTTCCATACTTTTTCTTATCTCTATTCCCGTATCTCCCTCTCTGATTGACACTCAAGGCACTCCTTGATGTCTCAGCCGACCCTGAAGACTTCTTGTGCACCTCTTCACTAAGAAATACACCCAACATATCATCAAACTTCAAGGTCTTGTCCCACAGGAATTTCTCATCACCATCATGAGACCATTCCAAGCTTCTGGCAAACGGAACAACAAAACCTGCTGGTTGCAAAATGAAAGCAATGACAATTACTGTCTAACTTTAGGCTTAACGAGTCATGTCCATGAGGAGGAATGCGATAGAAAATTTTAGATAAATTGTTAAATAACAAAGAAAAGTGGTGTTTTTTATATTGAAAAAGAAAATGGGGAGTAAGGAAATGATTAAAAGAAAAATTGAAAACTTAGAAAATGTTTTGGAAAAGATGATCTTTAAAAAAATTTTGAAGATTGTTTGATGGTTTTTAATATAGAAAAAAGATTTGGGCTCACTATCTTACTACTCGACGATGTGTTCTTCTCTAGAAATTCTTAGTACCTCAACTTGATCATAGGAAAAAACATAAGCTTTAGTTTCAAAAGTCTTAAGCAAAGCAAATAAGATAGTTTGGAAAAGTTTTTAACTCTTTTTCTTAAGAAATCCTCTTAAACTGAATGTTAAGTCATCAAGTTTTCTTTCAAGTATGAAATAAAACTAAGTTCAAGTGATTTTTAAAAGAAATAGAAGTTCAAAAATTCAAACCTATCCTCATGTGCCTTCAAGAATACTTTCAAAGAAGAAAGGTTTAGTTTAAGACATACGTATGATTCCGTTGGGTTCTTTACATCAAAACCATTCAAAACAAGAGGAATCAAAGAGAAGGACGATAGTAAGCCCAGAAAACAAGTTTAGCTACCATGGAAGATTAAAAATAAGACTTGTAAATAAAGCAAGACATACCCGTGAATTTGAGTAGAAGAAGAGAAAGCTTGATCCTTTATTAATATCACTTCAATTTTCAGATTATAATCACTCTATCTCTCTCTCACTGGTATTTAGAACGAACTACAAATTAGAAAATAGAGATACAACTTCTCAATACTATCTAACGAAGAACCTAAACCCTAAAAATAAAGAGAAAAACTCAAACTAATTTCCGGTCCCTTTTTCTCTGAAAAATACAATATTTATAGGCAAAAAACAAACGGCGGAGGGCGTACGAAGATAGGGGAGCAAATGCTCCCCCACCACTTCAACCAAGCTGCAAAAATGTAGCTTTGGCCGCGTTTCTGGGGCCATGGTGTGGCCAGATGGCCACACCTGGTTGGTGGTGCTTCCTCGCTTGGTGATTCCGATTTATCTTCTGCTGGTTTTCCCGTTTCAGCTTTAGGATTTGACGAAATGGCCTTTGATCTTTGGCTTTAACCACTTGATTTGTGAAGATTCATTTTAACCAGTTTTCAACCTCTCTAATTTGCTATTATCTGCCCTGATCTTCTAATTTTGAATTAATTTTAAATTAAGTCAAAATTTTGATAGACTTTTAGGCTCGTTTCTCTTCCCTTTCATTTAGCAATGGGCCTGCATTTTATAAAGAAAAATAAGAACTTATTTATAAGTTTATTAGATAATAAACAGGGTAATGTGATAATTTATATGCAATATATGTGCCCGATCACACCCTTATACTTATGTTTTGCTCGCCCTCGAGCAAAACATTAAACTAATCCTAATCAATTATTAGACCACTTTCGCAGGTCACTCGATTGCACTGAGCATGTGCAATAAGCTTTTAAACCTCTAGATTACCCCTAGAGGATGAGTTTTTTCTCATGAGGGTTTTTAACGGATTGTACCCACAAAATCCATAAAGAAAGAGAAAAATATTAGTTTTTTCGAAAAGCATTTTGAAAAGAGAAAATATTTGAAGTATATTTATAAGAGTTCAGGTAATCTATAAGTTATAGGAATATCAAACTTTTCATTCCTAAACTTAGTCTCTATTCAAAAACATGTCATCAATCGAAATAAGGAGTTAAATTGTATTTCTCATCTAGTCTATTACTTTACCCTGAGTCATATGCACCTTTGTGACCGTGAAGTTTGACTAAGGGTTCTTTAACATTAACTCTATGCCTTATTTATATTTATTTTTGGTAGTATTTATTCCTCAATTCTATTAGGCTTTCTAATCTGCCCATGTAACGAGCCTTTAGTCGGTGACACCCAAACTGGACAGTCTTAGAGCACCAGGTGAGAAAACACCCCTAAAGACTTGAACACTCAAACAAACAAGGCCACGAAATCGAGAGTTTTTATTTATAAATTGTACCCCTTTTAGGCGTGAATACTTATGCTTCATGAGGCACAAATATCCAGCTTAATCAGAGGATTTATATATATATATATATTTTTCAAATTCATCTAATTATCTTTTGCATAAATACCAAGGATTTCTTAGGCCAAAGCACTTATCTAATCAATAATTATAAATACCAAGGATATACATATATTTTTTTCTTTTTTCTTTTTTTTATAAGGCATAAAAGTCTTTATTTTTGAACCCTAAGTGTGTAAGTGTGTAAGGTGTGCATATTTCTTCAAGGTAAAGATCAAGACTACAATACTTTCATTAATTTTCTTCCTAACCCAGAAAATCAAGCAAGTCATCTTATTTTGACTAAGTATAAGAAATCCTAATTATGATTTTTCTATTCCTTAAAATTGACTTAATTTCTTACAAAAAATATATCAAAATATTGTTCTTACCTTTCTAAAAGTTTATATATATATATATATTTCTTTGTTTTCTTCTTTTTTTTAGTTATATTAGTCATGTTAGAGCCCTCCCCCACACTTATCTCATGCATTGTCCCCAATGTATGAAAGAAATGTATAGATGCATGAAATAAAATGTAAAAGTGGAAAGTTACCGATACACTGGGTCGAAAAGACCCATAGCCGTTTCATTTACCGGCACCGATTCCAAGAAAGTCTTAAGTCGTTGACCATTTACCTTAAAGTCATTTTCATTCTTGGTGTCATTGATCTCTACAGCACCGTGTGGAAACACGATTTTACCAACGAATGGCCCAGTCCATCTTGGTTTTAATTTTCCTGAAAAAAGATGAAGCCTAGAATTATAGAGTAAGACTTTTTCTCCAGGGACAAAGGTTTTTCTTATGATGTATTTATCATGAAAAATCTTAACTCTTTCTTTAGTGATCTTAGCATTTTCATAGGCCTCATTTCTCAACTTCTCTAATTCAAAAATTTGTAATTTTTGAAGGTCACCAGCCTTAGTCAAGTCGAAATTTAGCAGCTTGATAGCCCATAAGGCCTAGTGCTCTAACTCAACGGGTAGGTGCAAGCCTTCCCAAAGACTAACATATAAGGAGACATCCCTAGAATTGTCTTGAAAGCGGTCCTGTAGGCCCATAGGGTATCTATAAGTTTGGTGGACGAATCTTTCCGATTTTGGTTCACAGTTTTCTCCAAAATAAGCTTGTGTCTATATAAAATCTCAACCTGCCCACTGGTCTGAGGATGATAAGGTGTGGACAATTTGTGAGTTATGGCATACTTTCGCATAATAGCTTCAAAGGATCTATTGCAAAAGTGAGTACCATTATCACTGATGATAGCACGCGGGTTCTGAAGCGTGAGAAAATGTTCTCTATCAAAAACTTCATGACAACTTTGTTATCATTAGTTTTACTTAGAATGGCTTCTACCCACTTGGACACATAGTCCACAGCAACCAATATGTATTGGTTTCCAAATGAATTAGGAAATGGATCCATAAAGTCGATGCCCCAAACATCAAAGAGTTCTATTCGTAGAATTGGGTTGAGGGGCATCAAATCTTGTTTTGAGATGCTTGATTGAGATTTTCCTGCACACAAAATATAGAATATTAGATTTAGAAGTAAAGATGTGCAAGGTGCTCAATTCTAATCCGCTGTAGCAATGGCTATGCGGGTCGTGATCCTCAGGGAGGGACTAGCGATGGAAGCTTGTTTAGTAAGTTATCTCTTTTTTTATTTATTTTGTTATTTACAATGGTATTTACAATAAGAAGTGTGGTATTTACAATAAGAAGTGTGAAAGAAATTGGAAAGATGTGGAGTTGGTGATCTAAACTAAAATTACAAAGAAAGAAAACTATAACTAAAGCACATACCTACCTCTTCTGCCCTGTTTACCTTTGATCTGCTTGCAACGACTTACCTTGTTTCTGAAGGCAATCAAGCATGGCGTATAGGATCTGTTCATCACCATAAGCCATCAAGGGCACTTCTTCGGCTAAGCAGTCTCGAAGCGATCAGATCTCATGGTTTGCAAGACATCAGAAAGAAACAATAAAATAAACAGAAATAGAAGAACAAAAATAAAACAAAAACAAAAACAAACCTTGAATAGATTTTATTAACAATGGAAGAAAAGTTTGACTTACACCGATGTCACCTCAGTATAAGCATGAACTCCTTCCTCCATGAAAGCATCCTCTACTCTCAGTTACATAAAAAATAAAAATTACAAAAAGAAAAATAAAAACTTAAACTACAACTAGCCTAAAAACCCTAGATTTTGCTCTGTAGTTCGCTGTACGCCCTTCTCGGTTACTATGCAGGGGTATTTATAGGTGCAGAAGGAGGTAGAGTCCCAGTACGATTCCTTCACGAAAACAGCTGGCCAGATTTGACAGGATTGCCGCGGAAACGCGGCTTGGGCCGTGTTTCCGCGGCCAAGTAGTGGCTGATGGCCACGCGCTTTCGCGCGTGGCCTCCTCTGGTCCGTCCATCTGGGTTTATCCTTCTGAAAGATATATCTAGACTCTTTATGTTGGATTTTTGGGATAACTTGGGAAGCAAGTTACCCTAAATCCAAATCTCTTCTAAAACGAATTTCATCCTTGCACTCTATTTATCCTCATCCTGCAAGCATTTAGAATTTAGTAGAAGTCCATCCCTTTACTCTTCTTTTAATATTTGTAACTTTTGCACTTTGTAATTGCAACTTTGATATTTGATAATTGCAATTTTTCACTTGGGCTTGGACATGGGCTTTTTGGCTTCTTTTAAGGCTTTATTCCTTTATTTTTGTTTCTCAAGGCCTGCACACAATAAATAATAAAATATTAGTAAATGTTCAGAACTATAGAAATAAATATGAAAATGTGATAGTAAATGTATTGAAAAATATGCACTTTTTACTACCTATCACACCCCCACACTTATCTTTTTGCTCGTCCTCGAGTAAAAATCAAAAAGAAAAGAAAAATTAATCATCCTAACTCACTTTCGTAGGAATCACGATTGCACTTAGCACGTGCAACAAGCCGTTAAACCCCTAGGTTACCCTAGAGGACGAGTGTTGTCTCGTGAGGGTTTTCAACGGATTACACCCACAAAATCCATAAAAAGGAAAATATTTGAAATACGTTTGAAGAGACGAAGTAATCTATAAGATTTTAGGATTATCATTTTTATTCATTCTTAAACTTAGTCTTTATATAGTAAATTGTTATCCATTTTAGGTAAGGATCAAAATTGAATTTTTGTATAGTCTTTTTTGTTACCAAAAGTCATATGCATCCTTGTGAATCTTTACTTGGAATTCCTTTACTTGGACTCTCATGCCTCTTTATTATTATTTTCTCTCTCTTTTTTTTAATAATATGTATAACTCATCTAATTTTCTTTCGTGTAAGTATCAAGGCTTCTTGAGGCCTTTATACCTAACTAATTGACTATTAGATGTGTTAGTACATATAAAAATAATTTTTCTTAGTTTCCTTAGGCTTTCTAATCCACCCATGTAGCGAACTTAAAGTCGGTGGCTCCCAAACCGGTCGGCTTTAGGGCACCGGGTGAGAAAACACCCCTACGGACTTTAGAATTCGAGTGAACTAGGCCACAAAACTAAGGGCTTTATTTTATAAAATCACCTTTAGGTGTGAATACTTATGCTTCTTGAGGCACATGTATCCAGCTTAATCAGTAAAATATATATATATTTTTGGTATTATTTATTATAGGGCACAAGAGTCTTTGTCTTAGAATCCTAGATATGTAAATGTATTAGGTATGCACATTTCATTAAGGTAAAAATTAAGACTAACTACTTATTCAATTTCTCCTCCTATACCTAAAAATTCAACAATTTATTTATTTTGACCAAGTTTTTAGAAATCCTAATCATGATTTTCCTAATTCTTAAGATTAACTTATATTTCTTTCAAAAGATAAGTCAAAATATTGTCCTTTTTTTAATTTAATTTATTTTTTTTTGGTTAGTTTCTAACTATATTAGTATGTTAGTAAAGCCTACCCCCACACTTATCTCATGCATTGTCCTCAATGTATGAATGAATGCATATATGCATGAAAAAGAAGAAGGGAAGGCAGAAGTTACCCCAAGGTGGTGGTTTCGGTGGTGGTCTAATTGGGCCAAGAGTTGCTACCCAATCAAGATAATGTAGTATTTGGAGGAACCCACCAAAAATTTCTCTTGTATAACCCACTAAAATGTATGTATTATTATTTTTTAACAATTCCACCCCATCAAATTTCCAAGTTTCATAATTGTATTCAGAGTCAATTATGTCAACCGCCTTGTCCCAAAATGGAGTGTGAAAAGATGGAATGATTGACTTGGACGTCATAAGTACGGGAACGAATACCGACTCAGAAAGAAACTTAAATCAAGTAATGGTTCAGGAGTCGGGCTAGGTTCAAGAAGTGGGTCCAAATCAATAAGTTGAAACTCAAGTCCACAATCATCTTCCCACAATGGAATGTGAGTCAATATTGGTGATTCAAGTTCAGGAATGATAGGTGTGGGAATCAAAACTGACTCTAAAAGATTACCTAAGTTGGGTAACAAAACAGGAGTCAATAATGATTCGGGAATTTGAACTTGATCACAGATTTGAGAATCTACGTCACATATCTCATTGAGTTCAATATCATAAAAATGAGAACTTGCCAATTTATCCATGGGACTTTCAAAATTATAAAATTGGTCAAGTTCAATATGATCATCAAAAATGGGTGATTCAATTTCATGATGAATTGGCACAGGATCCAATGTTGACTCGGGAAAAGTGAAATCAGGTGGAGACACCAGAGTCATTATTGAATCAGGAAGTAAAATTGAATCACCAAGTTGGGGATTAGGATCATATTCATGCTCAAGTTCTATTTCAGGAAAGGAATAACTTGTCAAACTATCAAAAATTGGAGTTTTGGCAAGTTCAAATGATGGTACTGAAGTAGAATCTTGTTATCCAAAACAACGTGGCTCATCGGCTCTAACAGAATGATTAGCGATATCAGAATTGGCCGAACGGTGAGAACGTAAAGATTGAACCATCATATCTATTTCATGATCACGAACTAATCTAGCCTGAGTCATGGCTTCAAGCATCTTTTCATAGTCAATTGGTGCATCATTTTGTGATTGGACTTGAAAAGAGGAAGTGGTGTTGGGACAGTCGTGATGAAGTTGTGAGTCGGTGGACTCACGCATCATCATGTCTAAGATTGATGGTAATTGTTGCTTGGACTCATGCATACTCATCATTTCCAAGATAGATGGTTTTCTATTCTGAATGGGTGGATCTGAGTATGAATCTTGGGAATGTTGTGGACAAGGTGGATACGGAGGACAAGTTGGTTGAAAATTGGACTCGGGGGAAGCGAAACCCCATGAACTCTGTGAAGAGTTGAAAGTGGTATGAAAATTATGGTCATAAGATGGGGGGCATGGGTTATATTCATTCAGATAAGACCATTCCGGCACACTAGGTTGGTTAAAGTTATGATATTCCGGGTTGGTAATATCCGAAAAAGAGGTTGGTGTGTAATATGGATTAAAATTGGAAAAATTATTATTATATGCCATATCACACAAACACAAACAAAAGAAAAAAAGAAAACAAACAAATAAGCAAACAAAAAAAAAGAAAAAATTCTAACCTAAGTTAGGGTAGACCTATGACCTAGACGACTCCTAACTGGTTAGACTGTCCACGGGAGGTAGGGTGCAGACTTTGACCACAAGTTAATCAGCCAGGTCAGGGCAAGATTGGTGGGAGGTTTTCCGTCAAAGACGTTCCTTAATTAAATAACCACCAATCTTCGGGCGTTCGGCCCTTAATCCCCTTCCTAAACACTGATTTGGCAGGAGTCAAATTCCAACACTGTTCTCCCTTAGGATAATCTCCTAATTGAGTCCGAGATGTCCCTAGGGCCAACGTCTACTAATTTTTAGTTAGGCTTGGGTTAGTGAGTGAGGAGATTGTTTATGGGTCAAGGAAGGGTGATGAAATCCCCACCTTATCTTATTTATAGGACAAGCCCTTAAGTCAGTTTAGTGCACGTGTAAAGCAATAGATAAGTATTCACTCAAAGCAGATAAATCAGCCAAGGGTGCTTCCTAGTCTATATGTAATGCGAACGTACCTTGTCTCCAACACTCTTCAACAAAAATTAAAAAATTAAATAGACACGTGCCTATATGCAAGAGTCTAAATTTTTTTTTATTTTTTTCAACAAATAGGTTACTGTTAATTAATTAGCAGTATATAGGTTTATCACAGAACAAATTGTAACAGAGCAATAAATCAGATTTGTAACTTGCAGCAACCTGCAGAAAACAGGGTGAGTAGTAAATTACTCAGGCCACGGAAACGCGGCTTTTGCCGCGGAACCGCGGCTCTGTAGTAGGCCCTGTGCCTCTGCCTTTGATTGAGATTTTCTTGCACACAAAATATAGAATATTAGATTTAGAAGTAAAGATGTGCAAGGTGGTAGCAATGGCTATGCGGGTCGTGATCCTCAGGGAGGGACTAGCGATGGAAGCTTGTTTAGTAAGTTATCTCTTTTTTATTTATTTTGTTATTTACAATGGTATTTACAATAAGAAGTGTGGTATTTACAGTGAGAAGTGTGAAAGAAATTGGAAAGATGTGGAGTTGGTGATCTAAACTAAAATTACAAAGAAAGAAAACTATAACTAAAACACATACCTGCCTCTTCTGCCCTGTTTACCTTTGATCCGTTTGCAACGACTTACCTTGTTTCTGAAGGCAATCAAGCATGGCGTATAGGATCTGTTCATCACCATAGGCCATCAAGGGCACTTCTTCGGCTAAGCAGTCTCGAAGCGATCAGATCTCATGGTTTGCAAGACATCAGAGAGAAACAATAAAATAAACAGAAATAGAAAAACAAAAACAAAACAAAAACAAACCTTGAATAGATTTTATTAACAATGGAAGAAAAGTTTGACTTACACCGATGTCACCTCAGTACAAGCATGAACTCCTTCCTCCATGAAAGCATCCTCTACTCTCAGTTACATAAAAAATAAAAATTACAAAAGAGAAAAATAAAAACCTAAACTACAACTAGCCTAAAAACCCTAGATTTTGCTCTGTAGTTCGCTGTACACCCTTCTCGGTTGCTCTGCAGGGGTATTTATAGGTGCAGAAGGAGGTAGAGTTCCAGTACAATTCCTCCACGAAAATAGCTGGCCAGATTCGACAGGATTGCCGCGGAAACATGGCTTGGGCCGCGTTTCCGCGGCCAAGTAGTGGCTGATGGCCACGCGCTTTCACGCGTGACCTCCTCTGGTCCATCCATCTGGGTTTATCCTTCTAGAAGATATATCTCGACTCTTTATGTTGGATTTTCGGGATAGCTTGGGAAGCAAGTTACCCTAAATCCAAATCTCTTCTAAAATGAATTTTATCCTTGCACTCTATTTATCCTCATCCTGCAAGCATTTTGGATTTAGTAGAAGTCCATTCCTTTAGTCTTCTTTTAATATTTGCAACTTTTGCACTTTGTAATTGCAACTTTGATATTTGATAATTGCAATTTTTCACTTGGGCTTGGACATGGGCTTTTGGGCTTCTTTTAAGGCTTTATTCCTTTATTTTTGTTTCTCAAGGCCTGCACACAATAAATAATAAAATATTAGTAAATGTGCAGAATTATAGAAATAAATATGAAAATGTGATAGTAAATGTATTGAAAAATATGCACTTTTTACTACCTATCAATGCTTCCTACCATCTAGCATTTAGGGCATGTCTTGCAAAATTCATAAGCATCTTTGAACAAAATAGGCCAATAGAACCCACTTTGTAGCACCTTTTCAAGAGTCTTGCGGGAACCAAAGTGTCCACCGCATGCAAGTTCGTGATAGAAGGATAAAACACTCTTAACCTCTTCATCACGAATGCATCTCCTAATAATTTTGTCAGAATTGTACTTAAAAAGATACGGTTCCTCCCAAAAGAAATACCAGACTTGAGATAAGAACCGGTATATACCATTTTTAGACCAATGAGACGGAGTTTGGTTTGTGACTAAGTAATTCACTATATCAGCAAATCAAGATTCCTTAAAGATAAGGTAAAAGATTTTCATCAGAAAAATCCCTATTTATGGGCAATTTGTTGCTTGGAGAATTTGGGATTCGTGAGAGATGGTCAACAACGACATTTTCTATGCCTTTCTTGTCTCGAATCTCGAGATCGAATTCTTGAAGAAGGAGGATCCAACGAATGAGTCAGGCCTAGGCATCCTTCTTGATCATGAGGTACCTAAGCACAGAATGATTGGTGAAAATTATGGTTTTAGACCCTAGTAGGTAGGGATGAAAATTCTTTAAGACAAACACTACTGCCAAGAATTCCTTCTCAGTAGTAGTGTAGTTTAATTGAGCATCGTTGAGAGTCCTACTAGAGTAGTAAATTACGTGCTGCTTGTTATCAATACGCTATCATAGGACAGCGCCCATGACAAATCAGAAGCGTCGCACATGATTTCGAACGGCTTAGACCACTCCAGAGCAAATATGATTGGTGCAGAAATAAGCTCTCTCTTAAGCTTCTCCTAAGAATTCATACATTCAGCATCGAAAGTGAAGGACACGTCCTTAACTAATAGATTAGTCAAGGGCCTTAGCAATCTAGCTAAAATTCTTGATAAATCTTCGGTAGAAACCAGCATGTCCTTAGAAGGATCTAATATCCTTCATGCATTTGGGCATGGAAAGCTTAGCAATAACCTCAATCTTGGCTCTATCCACTTCAATTCCTTTCTTGGAGATTTCATGTCCCAAGACAATTCAATATCTTACCATGAAGTGGCATTTCTCTCAGTTCAGTGTCAGATTTTCTCAGCACAACGTTGGAGGACGAGTTCTAAATGGTGAAGACATTGATTGAATGAATCTTCGTAGATGGAGAAATCATCCATGAAGATTTTTTAAGTATCGTTCCACCATATCAGAGAAAAGACTCAACATGCAACATTGAAACGTCGCTGGGGCATTGCATAAGCCGAAAGGCATTCGATGATAAGCAAATGTCGCAAATGGACATGTGAACGTAGTTTTTTCTTGGTCCTCAGGAGCAATAGAAATCTAATTATACCCCATGTAACTATCCAAGAAACAGTAATACTCGTTGCCAGCCAATCGTTCAAGCATTTGATCAATAAAGGGAAGTGGGAAATGGTCCTTACGAGTTGCAGCATTGAGCTTCCTATAGTCAATGCAAACTCGAATTTCGTGGGAAGTCAAGTTTGGATCAACTCTTTGTTCTCGTTTTCCACTACGGTGAAATCGGATTTCTTTGGAACCGCGTGGACAGGACTGGCACATTGGCTATCCGAAATGGGATAGATTATCCCATTGTCTAAGAGTTTCACAATTTCAGCATGAATAGACTCTTGCATTATAGGATTTAGCCTATATTGTGTGTCTCTTTTTGGTGTCGCGTCTTCATTGAGATGAATGTGATTTTGAACTATGGTTGGACTCAATCCCTTTATATCGGTCATAGTCCTACTAATAACTTCTCTATATTTTCTCAGAATTGCTTTAAGATCTTCTTCTTGCCCGTCATTTAAATGGGAGGCAATGATGACAAGAAAGTTCTCTTGTTTGCCAAGATAGACATATTTGAGATGCGTAGGTAAGGCTTTCAATTTTAAGGAAGAGGAAGGCTCATTAAAAGGATGAGTCAAATTTGTTGGCTCCATATTTTGTGAAATAGGGTTCGAGTCCTAATATACACTAGACTTAACAACTTGATCAAGATTAAAGTCGTCAGACTCTAACTCAAAGTCACACTCAGTTTCTAATTCCAATTCTTCCAGCCATTCACTTGCAAAATATCACCAAGCAGTGTACAGCTGCAGCAGCAGCAAGCAAGAAGCAGCCGCTCGAGTAAGCAACAAGCAATGCAGCGTGAGCGAGTGTGAAATAACAGCAGCAGCAAGCAACAACATTTCATGCGGCAGCAACAATTCCTATAGCAGCTAGTTGTGACAAAGCAACTCACAAAGTAGTAAACCAAAAAACATGCAGTGACTCACAAAGCTAGCTCACTATGCAGTGACTCTCAAAACAAACAGTAACTCACAAAGCAGTGACTCACAAAACCAGCAACTCACAAAGCAGTAACTTAAAGCAGTGAGTAACTGACAACGCAACTCGCAAAGCAGTAACTCAGAAAAAAAAATTTAAGCAAACTCACAAAGCAACTAAGAAATAGAAACATCAAGCCTATATAAGGCAACCAGTACTGAGTCAGAAAATAGCCAATGCAACATGTATAACATAAGAGGGAGAGCTGCATTTTTATGTCTCCTGTGGTGGTGATTTTTCGACATGCTTGATCGAACGACCAATTTCACACTATGGGAAATTAGGATTGTCTCGATTATCAAATGACAATAGAGATTTTAATGCAAAAAATAAGCAATGGCAAGAGACCTTACGTGGAAATCCAAACTGGGAATATCACGGGGAGAAGGAAGAGGAATTCACTAGTTTCTAGAAGTTAAAAATGAATTTTGCAGGGCTGCCTTGATTACAATTTTTCAGATCCGTTTTCTTGATCGAGATTTCAGTGTATAAATACCCTGAGTGTCATAATAGATAGTGTGGATCCTGCATATCTCCATAACGCATGACTTGCATGTTGTGATTGTCTTGAAACTATCTAGATCACCATGCTTGATTGTTGGGATTGACTTACAGAGATATCCGCCTCTATCCGTAACTATCTGCGTCAGATTAGGGATATTACAATGCTTCAATTAAAGAAGATGCATCAACTATTGGGGCAAGGGCTTTCACGATGACAATAAACAATAATAGATCAGTTTAGAAATGAGGCACAAGATCGCAGATCTATCACAGGACCACACATACAAAGAATGCAGAAAGTTATGTGCAAAGCCCAAAATAGGGAAAAACCATAGAGTCGCTCAGAAATACACTATTATCGAGAGATTACAGGAAGAAGAAAAAGATCTCATGGCCGCTGTTTATAATAGATCTTATAGCTTCGCCACACGCCACTCACTAACCTACCCTAATTAATGTGCATCTCTTTTTTAGAGAAAATTAGGGTTACAAATTGTGACATTCCCAAGCTGCCCACATAGCTTGAGTTTTTTGTATCGTGAAGCTTCCAGGCTGGACCGCATTCTCCATTCCTCAAGCGTCTCGAGGATGTTCTTCTGCTCTGACGCTCAGAGTGCTCCTCCCTGTTGACAGTCTAAAAAGACAAGACCCCATGATAGCTGCTCGATTAGCTGAACGGTGTCTAACTCATTAACACTTCCAAAAGACAGATCGCAGACAGTTGAGTAAACAGCCAGAAGATGGTTAAAAATGGCCAAAGCCTGGCTAAGGCATAACCTTGCATGAAGCTTTGAGCTAGCTCCACACCTGAGTTAGCTTCGCCTTTCAACCCCACAATGGGTTAGCTTTACTTGAACTTTGATTTAGCTCTGTAAGAGAGTTTTGGGTTAGCTTCGCTATAAGCTCTAATTTAGGTTCGCATAGGGAGCTCGGAGATAGATTCGTTTGAAGCTTTGGCTCCACAAGGAGCTTGCTTCACAACGAGCCCTAGCTCCGCACCATGGATCTAATGGCCTTGTTCACTGCTTCAAATACCTATGGGATTAATGGATAACTACCCACTAAATTAGTGGAGTTGATCTCACTTTAAATGGGCAGTTAAATTGATGATCTCCCTATTATGAGGCCGATTATGCCTCATTAAGAGGACATAATTGAGGGGATCATAAGGTCCCTAAGCCAGCTGGCTGAGCTAGCACCGTATGCGCTTTTTCCTAGCATCGCATGTACTTTTTCGTAGTTTCACATGCGCTTTCCTTTTGCTTCACTCAAGCTTCCTTTAGCTTAGAATGCGAAGCTAAGCAGACTTCTATGCTACTTTTTTGGAGCAGTTATACCCCTATAAGGCCTTTAAATAGCCTATTCAGAGGCTAAACCAGGGCTAACAATTAGAAGAGCAAAAAAAAAATGCTAGGAGATCATCTCTAAACATTCACCTTTTCAACCCCCAAGCATTTTAGAGATCCAGCTCTCTCTCTCTAAGCTTTCAGGATCATTTCAGGGTATTATTACTCTAGATCTTCCATTTCAAAAGGAATTTTCAGAATCAGGTGAGAAGAAATTCTCATGTCGTAGAGTTCATGACCTGTTTGCTCACATCTTCAACATGACAAAATGATCGCGCGCGCTGATCAGACTCCTATCAGCACACTTTCCCAGAAACTCTCGAAGAAAACAATTGTGATTTTTTTATTACTTGTAATTTCTTTTCAACTCTTTTGTATGTTTCTAATTTATATTCCATGGAAAATAAGATGCCGACTCTGATGGGGATTGCACTCCCCATTAATCCCGAAGATGCACAATGAATGCAAAGATATACCGGATGATTCTATGCATGAGGTAACAAAGATGAAGACAAAAAGACTTCTCTCAATCGACTGTATTTCCCCACTTCTCCTCTGCATGACAAGTGTGAACGCAGAAAGGGCATCTACAGTAGTCAAAATTTGACCAGCGTCAGGATGATGACACATGTCTAAGCTACCAAGTGGTTACCACGAGAAATTCACAACTCTTAGAGTCATCCCAAAGCCTTCGCCACTCCTGACCCTCCTATAGCTACCCTCTGTCCTGAAGATATTCCCAATTCAGAATCATATGTTGCCACTCTATAGACTTTACCACTCTGGAACTTTCCACATTATGAAGTCTCCAACTCTGAGTCAGAAGCTTCAAACAACAGTCCGCCGAGATGTCCGTCTACTATTTCATCGCTCCATCCTCCCCATATTCATAACGTGTAATGCTCCTATAAGTGCGAGCAGTTATTGATAGTGGCAGATTTCTCGACTTGTAATCAAACCAACAAGTGCCAGTAATCACGGTTATTATAATAAATCTAGCATGTGCAGATCATGCAATTACAACGATCCAGCAATTCTGCCTCCACGCTAACTTTCACGCCAGGTATATATGATCTTTCTTAACCTCGGAGAAGGGTTTATTTCTCTAATCCTTAGAATACGCACACACTCACCACCACTCCAAGAAGTTCTCCTCTGCTAGTGTACCAAGATGCCTCTTCCCTCATCCACACAGATAATTATCCTCTGCCAGTCCTTCCTACCACATTTGTCCTCTGCATGGTATCTCCATCACTACCCTGATAGTTGTTCTCTGTCGGTCCTTTCTTTCTATTCCATCTGTTGAAAATACACCTAGAGGGGGTGAATAGGTGTATGGTTAGTCTACTGAAAAATGATGCGGAATTAAAACTCAATTGCAACACACTTAGTGTAACCAAAGAGTGTAGCCGAATTCCTGATGACGGGCTCTGAACTATCTCCTCTAAATTTCTCTAAATAAGAGTTGAGGTGCTATATGAAGCTCTCTTGGTTCAACACAAGTATGGGCACACACAAACAATACCAAGCATACATGTATGACATTGAACAATATGAAATAATGCAAGGTATAAGAGAGAGAGAGAGAGAGAGAGAGTTTAGAGATAGTGGATCAAACGCAAACACCAAGATATGTTTCGAGCTTCGAGCCACAGCTCTACATCCCCGCCTTCACACGGAAGGATTTGAAATCACCTAGAGGGGGGGTGAATAGGTGATATGGCTAATCTAAAAACTAAATGCAGAATTTAAAAAACTAATTGCAATCACACTTAGTACAACCAACGAGTGTAGCCGAATTCCCCGTGAAGGGCTCTAGACTAACTCCTCTTGATTCCTCTGAATAAGAGTTGAGGTGCTATATGAAGCTCTCGTGGTTAAGTACAAGTGAGGCACACAAACACAAGCCAAGCATATAAAGATGATGATATGAGCAATATGAATGATGCAAGGCACAACACAAGCAAATAAGATATGATGCTATGAATGATGCACAACAAATAAAAGAGAGAGGGTTAAGAGACAATGGATCAAACGCAAACACAAAGATATGTTTTGAGGTTCGAGCACCGAGCCTACGTCCCTGCCTTCACCGAGAAGGATTTCCAATCCACTATCTTGTCCACCGAGGACTCCCACCGAGGGAACCTCCACCGAGGAGGATTTGTACAAATACAAAGGGAGTACCGAACTCCTCTCTCAACCAACAACCTCCACCGAGGCAATACAAAGGTCTACCGAAGACCGGAGTACCGAACTCCACCAATGCAACCTCCACCGAGGCTATACAACCACAATCCACCTCTACCGAATAGGGATACAAGCCAACTCCAACTCCACCTCACCAAGAGGGAGTAAACAACAATCTCAACCTCTACCAAAGAGGGAGCACCCTACAATCCAAATCAACCTCTACCAAAGAGGGATACAACAAATGAAGGGGTTTACAACTTGGTGGTATCTTTCAACCACAAACAATCTCTTTCCACAAAACAAGATCCTAATAGAATAGGATATATGATAAGCTCAAGTGTGGAAAAACAAAGTGTTTTGATCAAAGAAATTCTCTTAAGAAAACACCAAAATTGATATAGAAGTTTAGATCAAAAACTAATTCCCAAAACCCTAATTTCTTTGAAATAAACAAAACACTTTAAAATAAATAAGATGGATCTTTTGAGCTCTTAAACACTTTGAAAACTTGCTTTAAAAACTAGAGAATAGAGAAATTTTTCTTGTAAAAAATCTTAGCCAAAATCCCAAAGGAATGGGGTTTATATAAGCCCAAACAGAAAACTAGCCGTTAGCTGTTTTCTCAGCCAGAGATGGCTGGCGGTCGATCGGCCGGTCGACCGTCAACGGTCAAAAATATGACCGTTGGAGGAACCCGGTCGACCGTCCGGTCGACCGCCCAAAATCAGAGAGCAAAGCTCTCTAGCCGGTCGACCGGTCGGTCGACCGAGCCCTGTGCCTGGACAACGTGCACAGGTCTGTGCACGTCGGTCGACCGACCGGTCGACCGACTCTGGAATCCGGTCGACCAGTCCGGTCGACCGCCAGAGCCTGGCAGGCAGCAATTTGGGTCAGAAAAACTGGTTTAAAAATATTCTAATAAATCCTATAAATCTTATAAAATTCCACAAAAATAGTTTTAACATTTTGTATTGAAATACAAACATGTGATAAAAATTACAAGACAAATATCAAACATTTTGAATCATTTTTGTGTCTTATAAATTTTATCAAAAACCAAAAACTGTATTTTACCAAACTTGGATTTTTCAATAGAAAATCTAATTTTTCCTAAAACTCATGAATAGACATATCAAAATAAGTTTGTCTAAGATATGAAGCATGTATGTATATAGAACACATCTAATGTACATAAAAACCATTTAAACTTGTTTTGATCTAAACTATTCATGAAAACCAATATCGATTAAACCAAAAACCGAAAACCAATATCCAAAACATAAAACGTGTGTGTGTTGTGAACTTGAGCATATCAACTATCTAATCTTTACAAATGGATCTAAACACACTAAACTAGGATACCTAAGTCTTCTTGACGATCTTCCATCTTCAAGTCGACTCGATCCAAACCGTGATCCACGAGCTAGACTCCAAAGAGTGCAATGAATGATCTTGTTGCTCGGGCTCTGGAATCACCATGCGAAAGGCTTCAAAACTCCTTTGTTGAAGCAATCACCAACTAATATCTTGATGAATGATCTGAAACTTAAACATCACAAGATCATTAGTAAACATAACTACATGAGTTAATCATCATCAAAACTAGAGTGGAAGGCCTCTGGGCCAACAATCTCCCCCTTTTTGATGATGACAAAACTCATGGAGTTATATATGCATGGATTAAAGTTAAGTTTCAAAGAAGCTCCCCCTTAACTCTTGCATAGCAATAAACAAATAAAGATGCAAGGAATACTAAACATGAATATGCATCAATCCAAAACATGCTCTTGATATCAATTAAAAAAACAAATAAATTTTCAAAACAAGCTCTTGATACCAATTGCAAAACAAAACTAATTAAGTGCTTGATTACCAAAAATAAACCTTTAAATAATGCTCTTGATATCAAATGAACTTAATAAAAACATAAAACATGCATACAAAAACATGCATATAAACTACAAACTCAAATTCTTCTCCCCCTTTTTGTCAATCATCAACAAAGGGGTTAAAAATAAAACAAATAAAAACATATCCTTTTCCCCTTTTTGTTCAAAACAAAGAATCAATAAAGGAAGATGTTCTCTCCCTTTTTGTCTAAAACAAAAACAATGTCAATAAGGGGTCATTAAACAAATATGATACCAATTAAAAATATGTCAATGAAATGCATATTGATACCAAATGAAATTAAAAATTATAAATTTTAAATTTCTAAACAAAAATCTTGATACTAATTGAAATTATTATTCTTTTTGAGCAAATGATATCAATTGAAATTATTATTTTCTATCATAAAGGAAGGGAGTGGAATACAAAACCAATAGTAAAACAAAATACCAATTGAAAGATAAAATACGAGTTTTCTCCCCCTTTATGAAATACCAACTAAAACTATGCATAAGCTTGTATTAGCATACAAATTGAAAACTAATCAATTGAAACATAAATAAAACTCAAGCTTTAGCATAAACAAGATTTGTGCTCGACAATATAGGAATATAGGAAGCACAAATAAAACACATATATGTATGAAAAGTTTGATACCAATCGAAATTGATACCATTTGAAATAAAAGCATACATACATAAAAATATATGAGTATACAAGAAATGTCAATATTGATACCAATTGAAAGAATTCAATGATACCAATTGAAACAACAGTAATATCAAGTGTATATCTCATATTTCCTATCCTCCCAACACATGTTCAAGTTTAAAATGATTTTCACTATAAAGCATACATGAGCATGGTCTCCCATCCAACCGCCCTTGGAAGGTAGGGGTTTTCAAAAATAGGTTTGAAAATATAAGTTGTTTGAAAAACTCTACCAAAACGAAGAATATCGCAACTAGTTAAATGGAAAAATATGTTAACTAGTACGAAATCCTTCAAGGAATAAAACAAAATTATTTTTCATGAAACTATGTAAATCACATGGCACTAAACACTCAAAATCCATAAAGCCCATTCATACTCATGAAAAACATAATCATGAGAAACATTTAAATAAGGTGAGTGTACAAGTGGAGTGTGAAACACATAATCATGAAATTTGGCAATAAAGCTCAATATTCCTCAAAACATGAAAATCATCGAAACTCAATTTCTTCAAGGAATATGTATGTCAAGTATAAACTAAAGTATACATACATATCCAAAACATAACAAGTCTACAAATGTATATGCATGAAGGCACGTGGCTCAAAGGATGTATACGTATAAACAAATAGTTTGGTCAAGATAGGCATATACATGAAGTTAAACATAGAAACATGAAAAACATGGATAAAATAGGAATACAAATTAAATGCATGAATCATCAAAACTAGACTATACTAGCACATCTAATGGGTACAAATAAGCATTCAAGCACAGACATATATAGATTTATTTGTGGCCCACTATATGTACAAGTATATACCTAGTCTTAATGAAAACTAACATTTAAACAAGTAATCAAAACATGAAGCATAAAACAAGATATAAATCATCATGATAAATCTTAAACATAATTATTATGTAAATCCACATGTTATTAGAGCTATGATAAACATGATAGCTAAACAAAGGTGAGAACACTAAAATAATGGTCCATATTAAACATGGGTGTCTCAAAGGCTATACATGCATGTCAATGTTCTAATAATCATGGCATTTTCATAACAATCTATAAACAACGAAATATGCTATAAACAATGAATATGAAAAGCATGTAAATAAAAACAGGAGTAAAGGATTGTCACCAAAACCGAAGAAGCAACTCTCCTTGTCTCCAAAACATAGTGGTCCTGTCCACCAAACTTCCCTTGAAAGTGATGCATCCAAATAATCCACATGAAGCTCGGAACGCATCCACTTCAAGGTACCGATACTCTCACGTCATGCGAGAGCCCACACCTACATCAAACACAATAGGGGTGGTCTTTGGTATCCACACTCTTTTGGGTCCATGGGGGTTAGTCCCTTCTCTAACCCAAACAAATTTATTTGCTAAATTAACATCATGTATTCTATCAAAGCAAAATTTAGCAAGGTGGCCCTTACGTCCACAATGTGTACAAGTGTACACATGAGCATACATAGTGTGATGGTGGTGACCGTGGGAAGCATGTATATGCCGTGAAGGGTGTGCATAAATAGATGGAATTTGTTTCTTGCGAAACATGGATTCCAAACGTGTATGACTAGAAACACAATGGCTCAAAGTGGAGCCCAAACAATCAACACTCTTCTTTTGTGTGGATATATCTTTTTCAATTAAAGAGGAAGTGTGGCATGCAATGGGTGATCTAGATGGAATCACCCAGCATGGCAAACAAGAGAATTAATATTATTTTGTAAAGATTCATTTTTCTTTAAATAAGCATTTAAATCATTTGAAATAGAAATTATTTTATTTTTCAAAGAATCATTCTTTTTTACAACAAAATCAACTTTTGAAGACAAAACTTTATTTTTCTTCAAAACATCAATACAATCATTTTTAGATTTCAACAATTCATTTTCTTTTAAAACAAGATTAAGTTGAGATCTAAGTGAGTCACATTCACTAGAAACCTCTTCCATCTCTTGCAAAACAATCTCAATTTTAGAAGACAATTTTTCATTTTCTTTATTTAAAGCAAAGGTCTTCTTTTTCAAAACTTTATATTTTTCATGGAGGTTCTCACAAACAATAGATAACTATTCATTCAAGGCATTGGCATCCATATCATGATCATCAAATGAAGAGCTAGCACTATCTAGTTGAGTATCCGAGTATACCTCAAGGGAGTCATTCTCTTAGACCATATAGCATTGTTGTGGCTCGGATTCATCTTCACTAGATTCATCCTCCGGTTGGATTGACATTTGAAGCTTGGAGGTGGAGGTGGTTGTCAACTTGTTCCACACTGCAAAGGCGGAATCAAGGATAGAAACATGCATAAGATATTCTTTTGAAAGCGTGCTTCTAATGGCCTCAAGGGCTTGTGCATTGGCCCCTATATGATTGCGGTTACCAAGATAGCACTTCTTGGTAGCGGCAAGGAAAACATGCAAGCCTAGGGTTTGTAGGTAAATGGACATCCTAGTCTTCCAAACAATAATGTTGGAAGGGTCAAACATAGGTGGGGTCATGAAGTCCATGGGTGTGCAAACTAAATGTGTGCAAACAAATATATGCAAATGCAAATGTAGATTAGCTAAACTAAGATCTCACTCCTAGGTTGTTAAACCTAAGTATCAGGAGCGTAGACTCTGATACCAATTGAAATCACCTAGAGGGGGTGAATAGGTGATATGGCTAATCAAAAAACTAAATGCGGAATTTAAAAAACTAATTGCAATCACACTTAGTACAACTAACGAGTGTAGCCGAATTCCCCGTGAAGGGCTCTAAACTAACTCCTCTTGATTCCTCTGAATAAGAGTTGAGGTGCTTTATGAAGCTCTCGTGGTTAAGTACAAGTGAGGCACACAAACACAAGCCAACCATATAAAGATGATATGAGCAATATGAATGATGCAAGGCACAACACAAGCAAATAAGATATGATGCTATGAATGATGCACAATAAATAAAAGAGAGAGGGTTAAGAGACAATGGATCAAACGCAAACACAAAGATATGTTTTGAGGTTCGAGCACCGAGCTCTACGTCCTCGCCTTCACCGAGAAGGATTTCCAATCCATTATCTTGTCCACCGAGGACTCCCACAGAGGGAACCTCCATCAAGGAGGATTTGTACAAATACAAAGGGAGTACTGAACGCCTCTCTCAACCAACAACCTCCACCGAGGCACTACAAAGGTCTACCGAAGACCGGAGTACCGAACTCCACCAATGCAACCTCCTCCGAGGCTATACAACCACAATCCACCTCTACCGAAGAGGGATACAAGCCAAATCAACTCCACCTCACCAAGAGGGAGTAAACAACAATCTCAACCTCTACCAAAGAGGGAGCACCCCACAATCCAAATCAACCTCTACCAAAGAGGGATACAACAAATGAAGGGGTTTACAACTTGGTGGTATCTTTCAACCACAAACAATCTTTTTCCACGAAACAAGATCCTAATAGAATAGGATAGATGATAAGCTCAAGTGTGGAAAAACAAAGTGTTTTGATCAAAGAAATTCTCTTGGGAAAACACCAAAATAGATATAGAAGTTTAGATCAAAAACTAATTCGCAAAACCCTAATTTCTTTGAAATAAACAAAACACTTTAAAACAAATAAGATGGATCTTTTGATCTCCTAAACACTTTGAAAACTTGTTTTAAAAACCAGAGAATAGAGAAATTTTTCTTGTAAAAAATCTTAGCCAAAATCCCAAAGGAATGGGGTTTATATAGGCCCAAACAGAAAACTAGCCGTTAGCTGTTTTCTCAGCCAGAGACGGCTGGCGGTCGACCGGCCGGTCGACCGCCAATGGTCGAAAATATGACCGTTGGAGGAACCCGGTCGACCGTCCGGTCGACCGTCCAAAAACAGAGAGCAAAGCTCTCTGGCCGATCGACCGGTCGATCGATCGAGCCCTGTGCCTGGCCAATGTGCACAGGTCTGTGCACATCGGTCGACCGATCGGTCGACCGACTCTGGAATCCGGTCGACCAGTCCAGAGCCTGGCAGGCAGTAATTTGGGTCAGAAAAACTGGTTTAAAAATATTCTAATAAATCCTATAAATCTTCTAAAATTTCACAAAAATAGTTTTAACATTTTGTATTGAAATACAAACATGTGATAAAAATTACAAGACAAATATCAAACATTTTGAATCATTTTTGTGTCTTATAAATTTTATCAAAAAGCAAAAACTATATTTTACCAAACTTAGATTTTTCAATAGGAAATCTGATTTTTCCTAAAACTCATGAATAGACATATCAAAATAAGTTTGTCTAAGATATGAAGCATGTATGTATATAGAACACATCTAATATACATAAAAACCATTTAAACTTGTTTTGATCCAAACTATTCATGAAAACCAATATCGGTTAAACCAAAAATCGAAAAACCAATATCCAAAACATAAAACGTGTGTGTGTGTTGTGAACTTGAGCATATCAACTATCTAATCTTTATAAATGGATCTAAACACACTAAACTAGAATACTTAAGTCTTCTTGACGATCTTCAATCTTCAAGTCGACTCGATCCAAACCGTGATCCACGAGCTAGACTCTAAAGAGTGCAATGAATGATCTTGTTGCTCGGGCTCTGGAATCACCATGCGAAAGGCTTCAAAACTCCTTTGTTGAAGCAATCACCAACTAATATCTTGATTAATGATCTGAAACTTAAACATCACAAGATTATTAGTAAACATAACTACATGAGTTAATCATCATCAAAACTAGAGTGGAAGGCCTCTGGGCCAACAGGATTTCCACTAATGCGTCCACGCAGGACTTCCCACACAGGGAACCTCCACTGAGGATTTGGGTATTACAAACTTGGAGTACACAACTCCTCTCTCAAACAATAACAACCTCTACATAAGAGGCAAGGAACAAAGCCAAACAAGATCAACCTCCCAATAGAGGGATAGGCACAAAGCCAACACAATCACCTCTCACTAGAGGGATAGGCACAAAATCAAACAACAACAATCACCTCTACACTTAGAGGGATACCAACAAACTCAACTCCTCCACAATCACCTCTACACAAGAGGGATACCCACAAACTCAAGACAAAGAAAGATTACAACACTTGGTGGTCTCAATAAACCACAAAAAAAATTTCCCACAAAACAAAGATCCTATAGATAGGATAGATAAGATAGCTCAGGTGTGAGAAAATAAAGTGTTTGGAATGAAAATAACAAAGAAAAAACTCTTGGGAAAAATACTAGATAGATATTGAAATAAATATCCAAAAATCAATGTCCCAAAGACTCTCTTTTTTTGATTTTCTAACACTTTAAAACAAATAAAGTGAAAATCTTTTGGCACAAAAAACTTGCTATTAAACACTTGTAAATATAGGAAAAATTGCTCTCTAAGAACTAATTGAAAATAACTCTAGAGAAGGCATATATATTGCCTCTCAAAAATCTACCCGTTGGCAGTCTGGAAAGGTCAAAAATGACCTTCCGGTCGACCAGCGCAACGGTCATATTTATGACCATTGTGTCTCCGGTCGACCACCCGGTCGACCAGCCATAGCCATCGGTCGACCGGCCAGCACGAGAGTAGGGTGCTCTCAGTCGGTCGACCGCGCAATCGACCGGCCTTCATGGCTGGCCATGTGCATGTCCCTTGTGCACATCGGTCGACCATTCCGATCGACCGACCACTGGTCCGGTCGACCGGCTCGGTCGACCGCCAGCTGATCTGGCTGGGGATTTAGGGTACTGAAAACTTATCTTTTTAATTTCAATTAAATTCCATAAAAATAAGTTCCTATATGATCTTTGAATACCAAACATGTGTGATCAAAAATCAACACATATTACAAACTATTTGAACGATTTTTGTGATATTGAAATTAGGCTTTAAACCAAAATCGGTATTTTCTAAAACTTAGATTTTTGAAATAAAAAATCGTTTTCTCCAAATCTCATATGGATACAAAACATAATATTGAAACAAATTTGAAGCATGTTTGTATATGGATAGAGTTCAATATACATATAAGATATATATCTATGTTTTTGACATGAAATTCAAAAACGGTTAAACCGAAAATCAAAACAAATAAACTTTAAACTTGTGTGTGTATGTGAACTTGAGCATATTAATACGAGCTATCTTTACACAAGATCTAAACACAAACCGTAGTCTTCTTGTCTCCAAGCTGACTCGATCTAAACGCGATCCAACGAGCTTGACTCTAACCGAGTGCTAGATGTAATCTTGACACGCGAGCTCTTGAATCCACATGTGTAAGCCTCAAAACTCCTTTGTTGAAGCCAAAAACATACTAAGATCTTGATCAAATATCTAAAACTAATTAATCATAAGATCATTAGTAAACTATAACTACATGAGTTAATCATCAATAAAACTAGAGTAAAGGGCCTCTGGGCCAACAATCTCCCCCTTTTTAATGATGACAAAACTCATGGAGTTATATATGCATGGATTAAAGATAAGCTTCATAGAAGCTCCCCTTAACTCATGCATAGCAATAAGCAATAAAGATATACAATGAAATGCATAAACTAAACAACACATATATGCATAAATGAGAAAATAAATATAAATAAACTCTCCAAATACTTCTCTCCTTTTTGCATAAACAAAACATATATGCATTAAACAATAAAATAAACATGCATATATAAACTCTCAAAATTCTTTAATCATGCATAAAAAACTCTTTAAATACTTCTCTCCCTTTTTGTCAATTCATCAACAAAGGGGTAAAAACAAATCAAACAATAAAGATATATATGAGATATACAATCATGAAGAGGAGAGACGTAAAGTTAACTCCCCCTGCATACATGCATTACATGAAAAAAGAGATGACTAAACCCTAATCATATAACGCATAATATACAATATATAAGTGGAGATATTAAGCTCCCCCTACACATGTGTACTACATACCAAAAAGAGGTCAAGCTCCTCAATATAAGATACAATCAACATGAATCTATATATAGAGAAGATGTTAAGGTTCCCTTGCATATAAGCAATTGAATGATACGAGAAATTGTATTGGAAATAGTTTAGAAAATCTTAGTCTCATTTCAAGGTAACCGCATAGCAAGGGCTAGACGAGTCAATCCATAGGGACGGATGCGATGGAAGCGTTTCGAAACGATCTTCTCTGTAATTTGCTTGAAAAAAAAAGAGAGATTGAATAGATTTGATCAAGTTTAAGAAGTATAGTTTACTAATCATCTACCACAACCCATAGCATTAATTTCAAAGAACAAATATCATATTGAATGAAGAAGTATCCATCCTAGGTTATTAATTGGAAATCAAGTAAGATGAATAATAATATTGAAACCCTAACTAGTGTGCATTAATAAAGATTAAACATTCGTTCATCCTAATTTCAGAGTATAGCATAAGAGAAATTTTTTTACTTAAAATTATGCTATCAAGGTTTTTAAGTATGAACTATGAAGAATCATTTAAAAAATTGCAACCTGAATTAAAGTAAACCTAGTCATCGATTCATCTTCAAGAAGACCATTTTAATCCTAAGGTTTCTATCAATAAGATATATCAATCAATTCATCTTTTTAGGTTGATCGAGAGATTAGCAAACTATAGTTTTAATTTAGTTATTCATTTTTTTATTTTATTTTCAAATTTTATATTGAATAAGAAAAATTGCATGAAAACAAAAAGAAGAAAAAAGAATTGATCTAAGCAGAAAAATTAAATTAAATTGAAAAGAAGAATGAGTAACCTTTTATTGGGTGTCACTGACTAATTACAAAGCTCCTCTCCTTCTTCAAAATATTCTTCTTCAAATAACAAAAACGAAAATATAAAAAATTTCAGAAAGAGAAAAAGATCTAAAGAAAAACCCTAAGGTTTAGTCTCTGGATGCCCCCTCTCTGTTGCTCTACAGGGATATTTATAGGAGATATAAGACGTAGAGTCTCAGTGCAACTCTCCCACGAAATCTCGTATCCGGACTTATCCAAATTATCGCGGAAGCGCGACTATGGCCGCGTTTCCGCGGTAATAGCGTGGCCAATGCCACGCGCTTTCTTGCGTGGCCTCTTCTGGTCCGTTCATCTGGGCTCGTCCTTCTGGATTGTGTATTCAAACCTTCTATCTTGAGAACTCGAGATAACTTGGGAAGCAAGTTATCACAAATCCGAATTTATAAAAGGATTTATTTTTTATCTTTAAGCTTTTCTCTCCTTTTATCTTTATCCTTGTATTGCAAGAAACTAGGTTTAAGTAGAAGTTCATCTTATCCTTTTCCTCCTCCTTTTAGCAATTAGGAGTTCTATTTTATCCTTCCTCTTCCTCCCTTAGATTTAAAATCCAAGTTTAGATTAGGTTAGATAAGGTAGAAACTTCTAAATTGCTATAATTAATTTTGCATGTGGGCTTGTGGGCTTTTTAGGCTTCACTTGTGCTTTATTCCTTTATTTTTTTAATTACTCAAGGCCTGCACATATTAAACAATAAAACATTAGTAGTAGTGCCTAATAAAAGAATAAATAGGGAAATATGATGGTAAATGTGATGATAAATATGTACTTTTTACTACCTATCACACCCCCACACTTATCTTTTTGCTCGTCCTCGAGTAAAAACTAAAAAGAAAAAGAAAAAAAAGAAAAACTAATCTATCCTAACTCACTTTCGTAGGCATCACGGTTACACTTAGTACGTGCAACAAGCCGTTAAACCTCTAGTTTACCCCTAGAGGACGAGTGCTGTCTCGTGAGGGTTTTTAGCGGATTACACCCACAAAATTCAAAAAAGAAAAATGTTAGAGATTTAATTAATTAATTTATTTTATTATTTATTTATTTAATTTATTACAAAAAAGGAAAGAAATATTTGAAATACATTTGAAGAAACTAAGTAATCTATAAGTTTTAGGATTATCATTTTTATTTATTCTTGAACTTAGTCTTTATACAATAATTTGTTATCAATTTTAGGTAAGGATTAAAATTGAATTTTTGTTTAGTCTCTTTCGTTACCCTAAGTCATATGCATCTTGTGAATCTTTACTAGGAATTCTTTAACTTGGATCTCATGCCTCTTTATTATTATTTTCTCTCTTTTTTTAATATGTATAACTCATCTAATTTTCTTTTGTATAAGTATCAAGGCTTCTTGAGGCCCTCATACCTAACTAATTGACTATTAGATGTGTTAGTACATATATAGATAATATTTCTTGATTTTCTTAGGCTTTCTAATTCGCCCATGTAGCGAGCCTAAGGTCGGTGGCTCCCAAACCAATCGGTTTTAGGGCGCCGGGTAAGAAAACACCCCACGGACTTAAGGACTCAAGTGAACTAGGCCACAAAACCAAGGTCTTAATTTATAAAAATCACCTTTAGACGTGAATACTTATATTTCTTGAGGCACATGTATCCAGCTTAATTAGTGAACTCTATTATATTTTTTATATTATTCTTTATAAGGCACAAGAGTCTTTGTCTTAGAATCCTAGATGTGAAAGTGTATTAGGAATGCACATTTCATTAAGGTAATAATCAAGACTAATTAATTATTCAATTTTTCCTCCTATACCTAAAAAAAATCCAACAATTTATTTTATTTTGACCAAGTTTTTAGAAATCCTAATCATAATTTTCCTAATTCTTAAGATTAATTTGGATTTCTTTTAAAAGATAAGTCAAAATATTGTCTCCTTTGTCAACTATATATATATATATATATATATTATATTTTATATTTTTATTTTCTTTTGTAAAAAAATTTATTATAGATATATTTTATATTAAGTTAATAACCTAAGGTTAGTGAGTTATGTTAACAGCTCCCTACAATTAATCTATGTTAAAATTGTTTTTTTATTTTTTTTATTATTATTATTTGTTGTTTTTTAATTTTTTTTTATTATTAGAAGGTTAGTACCCTCCCCCACACTTATCTCATGCATTGTCCCCAATGTATGCATGTATATATAAATGCATGACATGAACTGGCAGAGAGGTAGGGTTACCGATACATTGGGTCAAAAAGACCCATGGCTGTGTTTGCTTCCTGTAGGGATTCCAAAAATGGTTTCAGACGTTGACCATTTACCTTGAATACATTTCCATTTTTAGGGTCGTATATCTCTCTGGCTCCATGTGGAAACACAGTCTTAACAATGAAAGGCCCTGTCCATCTTGATTTTAACTTTCCAGGAAAGAGATGAAGTCTAGAGTTATAGAGTACGACTTTTTATCCTTGGACAAAAGTTTTTCTCGTGATGAACTTATCATGAAAAACCTTAACCCTATCTTTCATAATTTTCGCATTTCATATGCCTCGTTCCTTAACTCCTCATGTTCAGAAATTTATAATTTTTGAAGTTCACCGGCCTGATCTAGATCAAAATTCAGCTGCTTAATTACCTATAAGGCTCGGTGCTCTATCTCAACAGGAAGGTGGCAAGCCTTTTCAAAGACTAGTCTATAAGGAGACATTCTTAGAATCGGTTTAAAGGCGGCTCTATATGCCCATAAGGCATCTACCAATTTGGTGGACCAGTTATTCCTTTTTTGATTCACAGTTTTCTTCAAGATAAGCTTAACTTGCCTATTTGAAACTTCTACCTGCCCACTGGTTTGAGGATGGTACGATGTAGATAACTTTTGTGTTATGGCATATTTTCACATAAGAACTACAAAAGTTCTATTGCAAAAAGGTGTTCCATTATCACTAATTATGGCACGAGGGGTTCCAAAGCGTGAGAAGGTGTTTTCTTTCAAGAATTTGACAACTTTGTTGTCATTTGTCTTGCAAGGGATGGCTTCAACCCATTTGGATACGTAATTTACAGCCAACAAGATGTATTGGTGTCCAAATGAATTAGGGAAGGATCCCATAAAATTAATGCCTCAAGCATCAAAGAGTTCTACTTCTAGAATTGGATTTAGGGGCATCATATTACGTTTAGAAATCCTTCCTATCATTTGGCATCTTGTGCAAGTTTTGCAAAAGTCAAATGCGTCTTTAAACAAAGTGGGCCAATAGAAACCACTCTGTAGGATCTTTTCGGCAGTTTTGCGGTGACCAAAGTGTCCACCACAAGCAAATTCATGACAAAAGGCTAGAACGCTTCTAGTTTCCTCGTCGGGAACACATCTCCTAATTATTTAATCGCTACAATATTTGAAGAAGTAAGGGTCCTCCCATATGAAATACCGGACTTGAGACAAGAACCGGTATCTATCCTGTTTTTACCAACTAGATGGTGTTTGGTTTGTGACTAAGTAATTAACTATGTCGGCAAACCATGATTCCGTAGAGATGGATAGAAGTTGTTCGTCGGGAAAATTATCGTTGATGGGCAGTTCGTCGGAAGGTGAGTTTGGCACACGAGAGAGATGGCCTGCGATGACATTTTTGACACCCTTTTTATCTCAAAATTTGAGATCGAATTCTTGAAGGAGGTGGATCCAACGAATAAGTCAGGCCTTTGAATCTTTTTTGAGCATTAGGTATCGAAGTGCAGAATGGCCGGTGAATATTGTGGTTTTGGTCCCAAGTACGTATGGGCGGAATTTCTCCAAAGCAAGCACTACTACCAAGAATTCTTTCTCGGTTGTTGTATAGTTCACTTGAGCATCATTGAGTGTCCTACTTGAATAATAGATCACGTGTTGCTTGTTATCTTTGCGTTGTCCTAAGACAGCGCCTATCGCAAAATCTGAGGCATCACACATGATCTCAAAGGGTTTGGACCAGTCCAGAGGTGAGATTATAGGTGCAGAGATAAGTTCTAATTTTAGCTTCTCCCATGCGCTACTACACTTGTCATTAAAGATGAAGGGCACCTCTTTGGTTAAAAAGTTTGTAAGGGGTCTAGCAATTTTGCTAAAATCCTTAATGAACCTACGGTAAAACCCGGTGGGTCTCAAGAAAGAATGAATGTCTTTCACGCATCATGGAATTGGGAGTTTGGCTATGATCTCCACCTTAGCCTTATCCACTTTGATCCCTTTTCTAGATACCTCATGACCTAGGACAATCCCATGTTGCACCATAAAGTGGCACTTTTCTCAATTTAGGGTCAAGTTCTTTTCGGTGCACCTTTTTAGCACTAGCTTTAAGTGATGTAGACATTGGTCAAACGAATTTTCATAGACGGAGAAGTCGTCCATGAAGATCTCCAAGAAGTGCTCGACCATGTCAGAGAAAAGGCTTAACATGCAACGTTGGAAGGTGGCGGGGACATTGCATAGACCAAAAGGCATTCGGCGATAGGCAAACGTCCCAAATGGACACGTGAACGTTATCTTTTCTTGGTCCTCCGGGGCTATTGGGATTGTTTATACCCTGAGTAATCGTCCAAGAAACAGTAATACTCATGGTCCGCTAATCGTTCTAGCATTTGGTCGATAAATGGGAGGAGAAATGGTCTTTTCTAGTAGCGGTGTTCAGCTTGCGATTGTCTACTTGAACCTTGGTAGGTAGTCGTGTTTGCACTAACTCTTGCTTGTTGTTTTCCACCACAGTAAAACTAGACTTCTTAGGGACCACGTGTACTGGGCTGATCCATTCGCTATCAGAAATGAGATAAATGATCCCATTGTCCAAAAGTTTCATTATTTCACCTTGTACAGCCTCTTGCATGAGCGGGTTTAGCCTACGCTGTGGGTCCCTTTTCGGTTTAACCCCTTCATTTAGATGGATTCTATGTTGGACTATTTTAGGGCTTAGTCCCTCGATATCGGCCATAGTCCAATCAATGGCTTCCCTACGTCTCCTAAAGGTTGCCAATAGGTCTTCCTCTTACCTATTAGTTAAATTGGAGGCAACTATGACTGGTAACATCTCTTGTTTACCAAGGCATACTTAAGATGTTTAGGCAAGGTCTTTAACTCCATGGAAGGAGGTGGCTCGATGGGTGTTGGTGTTAAGCTTAAATTCTCCATCTCTATCGAACTTGGACTGGCTGCCCACTCAATCTCATCAAGGTTGAGATCACTAGATTCTAACTCTTCCTCATCCTTTGATTCTAGTGTGATCTCCTCTTTGTGCTCACTAGTCCTATTTTCAATGAAGTTGACCTTAAAGGGTTGATCGTTTATTTTGATTGATATGAGAAATTGTATTGGAAATAGTTTAAAAAATCTTAGTCTCGTTTCAAGGTAACCGCGTAGCAAGGGCTAGACGGGTCGATCCACAGGGAAGGATGCGATGGAAGCGTTTCGGAACAATCTTCTCTGTAATTTGCTTGGAAAAGAAAAAGAGAGATCCATTAGATTTGATCAAGTTTAAGAAGTATAGTTTACTAATCATCTACCACAACCCATAGTATTAGTTTCAAAGAACAAATATAATATTGAATGAAGAAGTATCAATCCTAGGTTATTAATTGAAAATCAAGTAAGATGAATAATAATATTGAAACCCTAACTAGTGTGCATTAATAAAGATTAAACATTCGTTCATCCTAATTTCAGAGTATAGCATAAGAGAAGTTTTTTTCACTTAAAATTATGCTATCAAGGTTTTTAAGTATGAAATATGAAGAATCATTTAAAAAAAATGCAACCTGAATTAAAGTAAACATAGTCATCGATTCATCTTCAAGAAGACTATTTTAGTCCTAGGGTTTCTAATAATAAGATATATCAATCAATTCATCTTTTTACTAAACTAGGGTTGATCGAGAGATTAGAAAACTATAGTTTTAATTTAGTTATTCATTTTTTTTTATTTTCAAATTTTATATTGAATAAGAAAAATTGCATGAAAACAGAAAGAAGAAAAAAGAATTGATCTAAGCAGAAAAACTGAATTAAATTTAAAAGAAGAATGAGTAACCTTTTATTGGGTGTCACTGACCAATTACAAAGTTCCTCTCCTTCTTCAAAATATTCTTCATCAAATCACAAAAGCGAAAATACAAAAAATTTCGAAAAGAGAAAAAGATCTAAAGAAAAACCCTAAGCTTCAGTCTCTGGATGCCCCGTCTCTATTGCTCTGCAGGGGTATTTAAAGAGATATAAGACGTAGAGTCCCAATACAACTCTTCCACGAAACCTCGTATCCAGACTTATCCAAATTGCCGCAGAAGCGCGGCTATGGCTGCGTTTCCACGGCAATAGCGTGGCCAATGGCCACGCGCTTTCTTGTGTGGCCTCTTCTTGTCCGTTCATCTGGGCTCCTCCTTCTGGATTGTGTAATCAAACCTTCTATCTTGAGAACTCGAGATAACTTGGGAAGCAAGTTATCACAAATCCGAATTTATTTTTAATTACTCAAGGCCTGCACACATTAAACAATAAAACATTAGTAGTAGTGCTTAATAAAAAAATAAATAGGGAAATATGATGGTAAACGTGATTATAAATATGCACTTTTTACTACCTATCAGTAATACATAGCGAAACATTATGAAACTTCGTTAAAACAAATTATGATACAAATTTATGACACCAATTAAAAATAAACAAATTTTTTAAGATACCAAAAGATGCCAATTGAAAATATCTTGTAAATTTTGATACCAATAGAAAATGAAACATTTTACGTTTTTGATACCAATTGAAATATATATTGTAAATCTTGATACCAATTGAAAGTAAAAAATCAAATTTTTAGGTAAACACAACTCATTTTAATATAGATACCAATTTAAAATGAAACATCATACAAATTGAAAAACAAACCAACTTTTTGGATAAACTCTAAAATTATTTTGTAATAGAGATACCAAATTGAGAATAATTCCAATTTAAGATTATTGATACCAATATTGAAAATGTTAGCATATATTAAAATAAAGTATTTTTCATCATAAAGAGTGGGAGTAAGATACCGATTGAAAATAAAACCAATTAAAAGATAAATCCCAAATTTTTTCTCCCCCTTTGTGAAATACTAATAAAAATAATGCATAAGCTTGAATAAGATACCAATTGAAAAATAATTGACATTAAGAATTAAATCAAGCTTAGTATAAATATAATTTATGCTTTTAGATGTAAAGATATTGTAAGCACAATCAAATCATATATATATATATATATATATATATATATATATATATATATATATATATATATATATATATATATATATATATATATATGAAAATGATATACCAATTGAAATTGATATTAATTGAAATTTGAACCATACATATATGGAAAACACAAATATAAGTATGCAAATATAAAAATATCAATTGTGATACTAATTGAAAATATAATGAGGATCACGTGTATAACTCATACCTACCACCCTATTCATGCACATGTTTAAATGAATTTTCAATTAGGGCATACAAGGTATAGTCGCCCTCTAACCGCCCTTAGAAGGTAGGGGTTTTCGAAAATAGGATTTGAAAAAAATTTAACATATTTGAAAACTCTACCAAGTGAAGATATGAACTAGTTTAAGATAATTTAAAATAGCTAGTTATCGATTCTTCAAAATATGAAACTAAATCATATATTTCATGAAGCATGCATTTTACACAAAATTGACACTCAAGATATATGAAGCTCAACAAAGTACTCATTAAACAAAGTAAGAGTAAACACAAATAATGTGAGTGTATAAGAATCATGTGGAAAGCATAATCACGAAAATAGGCAATGAAGCTCATATGAGGTTCCTTCTCAAAAACATGAAAATCATCAAAACTAAATACACTTCAAGGTATATGTATAATTAAAAGTATACATACATATTCAAAACACAAATGAGTCCATAATAGAATTTGCATGAAAAGCAAGTGACTCAAGGGTATACATGTATATCTAAAGTTTTAAACAAAATTAACATATGCATGAAGCTAAACACATTATCATGAAAAACATGTACGAAAAATAGGGAATACAAATCAAAATTCGTGAATCATCAAAACTAGATTATACTAGTACATCTAATAAGTACAACTGAGCAATTTAGCACAAACATACAAAAATCAAATGTGGCTCATTAGTTGTACATATATAAACACAAGTTTTAATGAAAACTACATCTAAACAAGTAATCAAAACATGAAGTGTAAAAATCATAAACAATATGATCATTAAGTAAATGCACATGTCTTAGAGCTAGCATATACAAAGTAGTTAAACACTAGCGAGAACACAAAGTATGAATCCATATGAACATGGGTGTGCCTCAAATACTACATATGTATGTTTTCCATTGATTTAGCAAAGGGGAAAACTTACAAAAAAAAAGGGTCGAGGAGCTAAATTACAAGTATTCTAAAAAGATTTCAAGTAGATTGTTGGCCCAAAGGCCTTCCACTCTAGTTTTGATGATGATTAACTCATATAGTTATGTGTACTAATAATCTTGCAATGTTTAAGTTTCAGATATTTAACAAGATATTAGTTGGTGAAAGCTTCCACACATCTTTCACAAGGTGATTCAAGAGCCTAAGTATCAAAGATGACATCTAGCACTTATTGGAGTCAAGCTTGGTGAATCACGGTTTGGACCGAGTCAACTTGGAGACGGCGCTCTACAAGAAGACTTAGGTATCCCTAGTTTAGTTTGTGTTTAGATCCTAATTGTAAAGATTAGATTAGTATGATATGCTCAAGTTCACAACACACACGTTTCATGTTTTGAATATTGGTTTTCGGTTTTTTGATTTTAGGTTTAACCGATCTTGGTTTTCATGAATAGATAGATCAAAACAAGTTTACATGGTTTAATGTATATATGATTTGTTCTATATACATGCATGCTTTAATTTCCTAAACAAACTTAGTTTTGACTCCTTTATTCATGTGTTACATATTTTGGAATTAATGACAAAAACTATGATATATATTTGTTTCATGTATATTGGATTTCTATCCATATGCATCATGCCTAAATGTTGTTTAATATCATGTTTTTGTACTTGGAAGAGTTTTGGACAAAACGTATTTTCTATTCAAAATCCAAGTTTTAGAAAATACAGTTTTTGGTTTTTGGTAAAAATGAAAAGACACAAAAATAGTTCATATTGATTGATATTTGAGCTAAACTTTTTACCACATGTTTATATATCAATGCAAAATAATAAAACTATTTTTGGTGATTTTTAGAAAAGATAAAAGAATTTTTAAACATATTTCTAATTGAATTTTCTGTTCCAGGCTTCAACCAAGTCGACTAGTAACCTGACTAGTCGACTAGGGCTGAGGTCGGTCGACCGGGACGGTCGACCGACATGCACAGATCTGTGCACGTTTGGAGACACTGGGACGGTCGACCGGACCGGTCGACCGGACTGAGAGCAGTCTGCTCTCTGTTTGTTTCGGTCGACCGGGCGGTCGACCGGTAGCTGCCAACGGTCAAAAAATGACCGTTGTGCGGTCGACCGGGCGGTCGATCGCCAGGGTATTTCTGGCAGTTCTGCTGCCAACGGCTATTTTCTAGATTAGCCTATAAATACCCTTTTGGCAAGAGTTTTTCTCCAAGAATTTTTGTGCGAATTTTTACATACTCTCTGGTGTTTTTACAGCATTAAAAAGAAGTTTTTGAGCTTGATTTGAACAATCTTTTTGGTGTTTTCATTAGGGTTTGAAAAATCAAAGAAAAGGATTTTGGGAAAAGCTTTTGAATTGAACTTCTCTATCTTGGTTTCATTTATTTCCCAAAGATTTTCTTTGAGTTGCTGGTTTCAAATTCCTTGGTTTTCTCCACACTTGAGCTAAAATCTACTATCTTCTCTATAGGATTTTGTGTGGGAAAAAGAGATTGTTTTGTGGTTGTTGTTTGAAACCACTAAGTTGTAAACCCTATCTTTAACTTGGCTTTGTGCCTTTCCCTCATTGTGTTGAGGAAGTTTGGCTATTGGGTTGTATCCCTCAAGGTTGTGAGGTGATCCTTGTATTGGTTTTGAGTTTGGAAATCCCTCAAGTTGTGAGGAGATTGTTGGCTTGGAGTTGTGCCTCAAGGAGGAGGTTGTGATTGTAAAGAGAGGAGTTGGGTACTCCTTGTGAGAGTTCTTGGTGAACTAGCTAGTGGATTAGAAATCCTTCGTGTGTCGAAGGCAGGGATGTAGAGCTGGGTGCTCGAACCTCGAAACATATCTCTGTGTTTGCGATTGATCCATTGACTCTCTCTATCTCTCTCTTTACTTTGTGTATTGTGCAAATTGCTATATCTTATACTTGCTTGTGTGTGCATCATTGTTGTAATTGCAATTAGTTTTTAAATTCCGCATTAAGTTCACTAGATTAGCATCGTCACCTATTCACCCCCCCTCTAGGTGACTTTTCATAGATCTCCTCGGAGATTCTGGAGAAGTGTACCGATAGGAGTCTGGTCAGCGCGCGACCACTTTATCCCTTTGACGATGCGAGCGATGAGATTCCCTTCTCGCCTGGTTCGGGGAATCGGAGAATAGAAGGTTGGTAGAACCCTCTTGTTACTTCTCAAAACCGCCTTCACATAGGAATTCCTTCTCGCCTGGTTCCAGAGATTCCTTGAAAGGAAGGAAGGTATTAAGGTATCAGCACCCTGATTAGAGAAATAATTCTCTTAATTCTCTGAATTCTTGGAAGCAAGAGAATAGATCTCTGTTTAGCCTCTCTCTCTCTCTGTGCGCGTTCTGCGTCTCTTCTTGTGGAGTGTGCCCTCTTGTGAAGTCCTCTGCGCCTGTACGCGTGTGTCCTCTCTTTGTGCCCCTGGTGGGCTATTTATAGGGAGAGCAAGGGTATAATTATCCCTTGAAAATATGAAAACAGATTGAATCAAATCTATTCAAATCTGGAAGGTAGCCTTGCTGCGAGGCTAGAATCAGCTTCTGCGAATCTAGGAATAGCAGGTAGATCGGTCTCTTGATTTGTTTTGATCCTTTCCATATAATTGAAAGATCTCCCTTGATCCTCTTACTCGTTTTAGGAGAGTCAAGAGATCATGGCAAGCAAGTGCCAAATTTGATCTCAGATTTGATCTTGATTGGATTTGATCTTGATCCTGAATAGATTTGATCTCATCTGGAGATTCAATTGGTCAAAGGTTGACTATGACGGACCCGCAGCGGAGCTGCCGCGTTGAGCTCACAGCGGAGCTGGAAGGCGCATCTGACGAAGTCAGAAGAAAGCTCTTCAGCGGAGCTAAATAACATCTATAGTGAAGCTACAGAACACTCTTCTGCGCAGTTGCCTGTGGCTTCGAGCGAAGCTAACTCTCTGAGCATTTCAGGCGAAGCTGTAAGTTAGCTTCCTGATGGAGCTGTGAATGGCTTCAAGGCGAAGTTGGATGATCTTAGCCTCTCAGGCGAGGCTATCCCTTGGGCTCATGTGATGCGAAGTGCTAGCACCTTAGACCTGCTGAGGTCTGTTTAGAGACAATCTGGGCTCACTGTCTGCTTTACTGGATCAGTAGAGTCCAAGTTGCTGCTTTGTCCCTCGGGGATAGGTGAAAACTGGTCGTCAACTTATCTGTCACTTGTCTTTTGTAAATGTCAACAAGTATAGAACTGATCGTCAGCTTGTCTGTTACTTGTCTTTTGTAAATGTCAACAAGTACAGAACTAGTCGTCAGCTTGTCTGTCACTTATTTTTTGTAAATGTCAACAAGTTTAGATATTGTTCAGGCCAGTCAGAATCTTGTCGTTTTTAAAGTGTCAACAAGACCCCCTTCAATGTTTTCAAAAGTCTGCAATGGAATGGCTTAGACTTTGAAATACTTTGAATTGCTTTGATTGATGGTATGTGAAGTACGAACGTCGCCATGGTGGTTGAGTTCAGCTTCGCTTTCGATCCTGCTTTGGGATAGATTCGCTGAAGAATCGTGTAGATTCGCGACTCTGGGTAGCTTCGCGTCTAGGTAGCTCCGCGTTCGAGCCTTCCGGAATAAGTTCGCTTTGGAACATTGTTCCTTTCCTGAGGCCAATTGCTTTTGGCCAGTTACGAGAAGGATTATGTCCTTTCTCGAAGTTGAAATAACTTCTCTTGCATTAACGAGGATGATCATTCCTCCCTTGCGCGTTTCTGAGGGAGACTATTCCCTTTCTCAAGGCTCAGTAAATGCCTTAAATTTGCTCGTGCTTCTATGCTTGAAGCCATAGCGGTGCGCTCAGGACATGAGGCCTATAAATAGGAAACTTGAAGTCCTCTGAAGAGAAGCGGTCTGCTCATATCTTCGCTTGATTATTAGAGAGAGGTACTCAGATCTCTGAACTAGTGGGGATGCTCACTCTGGTCATTACCCGGCCAAGAACCGGTGAGTCTCGATCATCCAGAGACTTTATCAATGAACTGATAACTTTTAGGGAGTTTATCTCCTTTAATTTAGCTTTAACAGCTGCCTCAGGGATTGATTTCCCTTGTTCTTCATTTTGTATCTGACTGATCTGCAGAGAAGGGGTTCAGCCCTGTTTCCCAGCTTCCCAGCGAAGCTATCTTTTGAATCAAAGAAAGATTATTGCATGCTTGCTTGCTAAGTTTGCCACATAGGCAAGAATTGGGACTTAGTCTCTTCAAGTTTGAGCCAGTCTTGCCATATAGGTGGGGTCAAGACTGAGTCCCTCAGGATCAGTCTGGCTTAGCCATATAGGCGAGGCTAGGACTTTGCTTATGCTGAGCTAGCCCATCATCATTGTGCAAGCAAGGCTATCCTCTGCTTAACTGAATCTGAAATCCATTCTGCAATTGAATCGGATATAAATTGCTTCGCCCCAAAGAATTTGACTTAGCATTTTATTTTTGCAGCTTTTCCATTGACTTACTGCTAACTTGTTTCAGTTTGCATTATAGTGAGCTATGTTCGCCAGTCTTTTGTTTTGATGAAAGAGACCAGAAAGTTGCCTCTTGCTTTTCCAGTTGAAACGTTAATCCTAAGCAGGAGGAACAAACTGGGGCAGCTGATGCGTGTTCCCAGAAGAGGTTGGCAGTCGCTTATCTGAGATGATCCACTTCGAGGTAAGGCTGGTAGTCGCTTATCCGAGATGATCCACTTCGGGAAAGCGGACGTCACCTGTAAGGTCTCGGATCCTTTGCTAATTTTCATCAAAGACAATCCAGCCTTCTGGTGGCAACCGGTCCTTTGCCAATTTTTATCAAAGAACATCCAGCTTTCTGGTGGCAACCGGTCTTTTGTCAATTTTCATGAAAGAACATCCAGCTTCTTGATGGCAAAATCTGCCATTAGGCGAATGATTACAGTCTTGTGCAGGAGGAAGAGCTTTCGTGTCCAGTTGGTTAGGCTTGGAAGTAGATAGGACCACTTGTATGCCTTTGGAGCAAATGATTCTGTTGTACAAAAGACAACCTTGATGTAGTAGTATCAATGTACCTTCCCTTTTAAATCAATAAAAGTTCTGTTTCTGCTTATCTGTTTCTGCTTCTCCTTCACTTGAATTGGTCCGGTGGAGCTAGACTTCATGCGAGGTTAAAGACAGAATCCTTTCTGAATCAGGAATGCGCTTCCATCGAAACTAACATGAAGTTTCCGCGAAGTTCGGACTATGCTTTTAGCGGAGCTAAGGTATGCTTTTCGGCGAAGTTATCGATACGTCGCGCTAAGTCAGCATTGACTCGTGGCGGAGTACCTTGGTGGGGCTAAATCAGCGCTTCTCGGGAAGGCGATTTAGGCGCCATTTCAAATTAATTTGAAACGACAGCCTGTGCTCTTTTCGAGGCGTCGTTTAGGCAATCATCAGCCTATAAAAGCCTGATCGGGCTGAAAGAGAAGACACTTCTCTTTGAATTTTCAGAGAACTTCTCTCTACTTCCTCTTCTTCTTCGTTCAAGATTTCAAGAACCTTTTCAGTTCTTCAATGGCTCCCAAGAAACGAGCAGGAAAAGAGGTTGCAACCTCTACGACGGAGGGTCCTTCTCCTCCTCCAGTCATCGAACGACCGATCGCCGGTAGGGATCTTTCCCTTTTGATCAGAGATTTTCATCTCTCCCTTACAGCCAATTTCTGGCTATCTTTCGATGAATCCAGAATGATCAATCATGATCTTGTGATTTTAGGGAGTTCAATTCCCTGAATTTCCCTTGATTTCTTGACTGGGAATACTAGAACCGAAGGGTCTCTTCTTTAAGCTTCCTGGCGAAGCTATCCCTTAGGCGGTTCACATCCTGTTAAATGATAGGATGCGAGGCTAACCTTTGGAGTGTAACTGAAATGGACCTTAATGCCTTTAAAATAGTCTTTAGGCAATAATACCCTTCTAACGAAGTTAGCCCCTGGGGCTTTGTCGCATTCTATTGTTCGAGGCCAAGCTTCCAGAACGAAGCTAACACTTGGATATTTTTCCTGCATCCTGCCTTCATGTGGAATGCGGAGTTACACTGTAGCTGTGAAGCTAAGCTTCGGGGCGAAGCTATCATTAGGCCAGCTTCGCTCGGAGAGCGAGGCTATGCCTTAACAGAAATTGCATACTTGTTTTAGCCCTTGTTTGGCTGATGAACTAATCGTAGTTTCTCCTTTGTTCTTGCAGTGCACTATACTCCTGGTCCTTTGAACAGTCTCTTCGGCACAGCCAGGGGGCTAGATGGTAACGTTAGCCTGCAGTTTCAAGGGCAAGCTTCCCTGTTCAGCGAGCGAAGCTCTCCTGCTCGAGATACACTTGTTCATGGTGGGGATCAACGCACCATGAGGAGCATCTTAACTACTGCTCCCCTTGAAGATTCTGACCGAAGAATCTATCAAAAGCCCGGCTTCATGTTCGGAGATGCAGCGCCAGACCATGATCGCCAGCTGCTAGCCGGAGAGGGGCAGTGGATTTTCAAATTAGATGGCGAGAAGTTCTATCTCCCGTCTAGCAAGCAGCATTTTCCCTTGTCTTTCTTTCAATGCGTGATGAGGGCTCAGAAGATGCAGTGGAAAGTGAGTCGGACTACTAAATCTGTTCACGTAGGGAAGTTGATAATTCCCTCACCCGGTTACACAAGAGCGGGGCCTCCTCACTGCATAATGGGTCTTCACCCTGGGAATGTACTCCCAGATATCCCAGTGGGAGAAAATCCTGCGGTGGCGCAGACCTTTGGAAATCAATTCTTTAAGGTTCGTGGTAACTACCCAGCCACTGATTTCAGGACTCCAGGGTGGATTCACCCTCCCAAGGCATGGTGGAGGGAATTTACCTTATATGTCCTTGCTCATTTTGAGGAGGATCTGGAGAGGCTGGGGCTTTATGAGGCCGTCAGGGCGACCTGTTATGGCATTCAGATGAGCGTAACAAACTTCTACGCCATCTTTGAGTTGTACTGCCCGGCTACAGGGACCTTCTTTACCCCTGTTGGTGAATTGGGTATGGCTTTACACGAGATGTTGGAAGTCTCTACTTTGCCTTTGGGATCTCTTCCATATGAAGAAAATTTCTCGTGCGAGGCGGAATTGGCACTTCTGGAGAAGCAGGAGCCCGCCTTGTTTGAGACCTATCGGGAGTTGATGTGCCACTTGTACATTTGCTCCAGCATGCATGGGAGCCATAAGGGAGCTTCATGCAGTTTGAAGAGCTGGGGAAACTATTTGTTCCCTGACATGGAGATTACTCCTGAAGCGGCTCATTGTGGAGTTGCTGATGAAGACATCTTTCGCCGGATGCAAAAGCATTCTCAAGGGGATCTAATTCTGGAAGAAGATGACAGCCCTATGAGAAAGGCGATATTCTTTGGAGTTTCCACCACCAGGCTCGTCGACCGACGTCCCGGAAGGCACTTCTTGCTGGTTTCTTGACGGTCTGGTTGAAGAGATGCGTCGTGCCATCTTCTTCGGGCGATGTCATTCATCTGACTGTCTTGTTGCCTGCTGTTCGTCTAGTCTATGGTCGCTCTCTTGGACTTCTTCCAGCCATGGTGTGCTGTATTCAGAGAGGCCTTCGCGCATTGACGGAGGCTTTTTGTAGGCCACCAACGACGAAGCGGGAAAGGGGACGATTTTGCCCTGCGATGAACCAAACCCCAGAATAGGTCTGCCCTATACTTATTTGATGGCGTGGTTCGCCCTGCACTGTCCTTCCATTATCCAAGCCGGAGAGGAGCCTCCAGAAGGTGTTCGAACGGCACTTCTCTGTCGATTCGAGGGATGTTCATGGTTGAAGACTTACGTGGCTGCGGTCCGTAAGCTACTGTGCCGCCGTGACGTCTATAGACTTTTCCACTGCTTCCCCTATATTCAGGATGCGCGCTATGGTGAAGAATTCAAGGACGTGGGAGAAGGGCAGACGTCATTGAGCCAGGGAATCTTTGAGTGGCTGGTTAGCATTCGGCCCTCACATTTGTTGTATAGAAGTGGGGACACTTGTTAATTGGAGCCCTATGTTCCAAGTCAGTTTGCCCGTCAGTTTGGATATGACCAACTGTACGTAGGCAATCCAAACATCAATCTAGCTTTCATGGGGAGCCTCATCGATGGAGCCCGTGCCTGGCGGTTCTTTATTGCTGGCTGTACTGAGGCGCGACTGTGCATGCCGCTAAGGACTCCGAACCTTTTGACGACCCTGAGATTCTGCCAGTGGTATACAACCTCGAACTCCACACCCACTGGGTTTTCAGTTAATTCTTCTGGCGTGAAGTTAATTTCTCAGCGGCTGAAGCGGAAGGTCACTGAGAAGAGCGAGGGTAAGAGGGTTCGCGTCCCAGGCCTCAGGGAGTTCATTGCCGTCGATGACAGCGAAGCCTCGGATGTAGGAAGTCCTCGCTTTGAAGCGGATACAGGTACTGAGACTCCAACAGCTGCTTCTGGTGGGGTAGGCACGGCCCCCGTAGAACAGGTCGATGTTGAAGAAGTGGAGGAAGAAGATCCCGACGTCCACTTCAAACGAAAACGGGAGGGTGGATCTCGTAGGAAGAGGGTAGTGAAGAAGCCTCGTCGCTACGCTCCTACGGTTGTTACAGAGGGCGAATTATCTGCAGCGCCTCCTCCCCCTGCCCTATTAGCAACTACATCGTCGGTTCCTGAACCGACTATTGGTAAAGCCGCTCCGGACCCGGGTAAAATCAGCTCCGTTCTTGTAATGTAATACACTTCTTATATGTTCCAGACAGCTTATTGTTTGCTTTATGATTCATGAACTGAGGAGGTGAAAAGCCTAAGAGCTGAGGCTGCCGGAGAACAGGGGGAGCATTATAATCCCTTGTTCACTTATAGAGAAGGCGATGAAGCTGGCTATTTCGCCGTCTCGGAAGAGTCTGGAGGTGATGCGGCTGATGTAGGTCCTTCGGGTGCTGGGACTTCGAAAGGAAGTCCCGAAGCCTCTAGCTCCTTTGGGTGGACTGATTGAGAATTTAAGAATTTGTGAATAAAAAGAATGAAGTGTAGATTTCTTAGTCTCAATGCGAATCCGCTGTAGCAAGGGCTCAAGCGGGTCGTGATCCTCAGGGAAGGATGCGATGCAAGCTTTTTGACCCGATTCCTCTGTATCTTCAAAATAAGAGAAAAGATATTAGATTTGAGATATATGATATGAAAGATGTGGTTTTGCTGATCTTCTACCACAACCCTATTGCAAGTTAAGGAGATTGATCTTCATCTTGAGATGTATGTAATTCACCCTAGGTTATTAAGAATAATTCAAGTAAGAAAAACCAATACCAGATTCTAACTAAGTTACATTATTTAAAAGCCAAACTATGGTTCATCCTAACATCTAGGTACAGCTTAATAGAAGATGAATCTTAAATTTATGCTGTCCTAGTTCTTAAGTTTGAAGTCATGAAAAGTCTTTTTAATATGCAACCTAGATTAAGAATCTTAGTTATCTTGTTTAATCTTCAAGAAAAGTTGTTATTAAACCCAGGGTTTCTAGAGATGGTCATCAATCTGATCAAGGCGTAACTGCTCTAGGGTTGCTTTAAGAATTTCAGCAAACCACTAGAGAGAATTAGTTCATCATCATTTTTTTTATCTTTTCAATTTATATTTTTTTTTATTGTTTAATATAGAGATTAGAGAAAGAAAGAAAGAAAACAAATCAGAAGATCGATGATTAGAAACCAAACCAGAGAGATCACAGAAATAAAATAAAACTAAATACAGAAAATTAAATGGGAAAAAGGTAACCTTTATTGCAGAATAATCCTCCAATTACAAAGCTCCTTCTTCTCCACAACGTACATGAAATGAAAGTTACAATCTTGCAGAAATTTAAAGAAAATGGCTAAAAGAAAACCCTAATACGTCTCTAGATGCCCTGTACGTTGCACTGCAGGGGGTATTTATAGGTGCAGAAGGGAGAAGAGTCCTGGATAAACCTGTACACGAAATCTGGTACGTGATCTCATCTAAACTGCCGCAGAAACGCGGCTTGGGCCGCGTTTCCGCAGCTCTCTAGTGTCGGTTAGCCACGCGCTTTGGCGCGTGGCCTCTCCTGATCCGTCCATCTGGGCGTTTGTTTCTAGAAGGTTGATCCTGGCTCTTTATCGTGAGATTTGGATATAACTTGGGAATCAAGTTATCTAGATTTCAAATCTCCCAATATCTTTATCCACGAATTTCCTTATTTTTGCACTCTTATCTTTAGCTTTTATTCTCATCTGCAAGTGTTTAGGGTTAGATAGAAGTCTATCCTTCCCTCATCTTTGATATTTGCAACTATTGCCCTTGTGTAATTGCAATTTTGACATTTGATATTTGCACTTGGGGCTTCAAACATGGGCTTTTGGGCTTCTTTTGAGGCTTTATTTCTTTATTTTTATTTCTCAAGGCCTGCACACAATAAATCATAAAATATTAGTAAATGTGCAGAATTATATGAATAAATATGAAAATGTGATGGTAAATGTCATGATAAAAATGCACTTTTCACTACCAATCACACCCCCACACTTATCTTTTTGCTCGTCCTCGAGCAAAAATCAAAGAGAAAAAGAAAAAATAAACTAGCTAACTCACTTTCGTAGGAATCACGGTTGCACTTAGCACGTGCAACAAGCCGTTAAACCCCTAGATTACCCTAGAGGACGAGTGTTGTCTCGTGAGGGTTTTCAGCGGATTACACCCACAAAATCCATAAAAAGGAGAATATTCAAATTATATTTGAAGAGACTAAGTAGTCTATAAGTTTTAGGATTATCATTTTTATTCATTCTTAAACTTAGTCTTTATATAGTAAATTGTTATCCATTTTAGGTAAGGATCAAAATTGAATGTTTGTATAGTCTTTTTTTGTTACCAAAAATCATATGCATCCTTATGAATTTATACTAGGAATTCCTTAACTTGGACTCTCATGCCTCTTTATTATTTTTATAACATCATCTAATTTTCTTTCGTGTAAGTATCAAGGCTTCTTGAGGCCCTCATACCTAACTAATTGACTAATAGATGTGTTAATATAATTATTTTTTTATTTTTTATTTTGGCATGTATAACTCATCTAATTTTCTTTCGTATAAGTATCAAGGCTTCTTGAGGCCCTTATACCTAACTAATTGATTATTAGATGTGTTAATATATGTATAATATTTCTCAGTTTTTTTAGGCTTTCTAATCCACCCATGTAGCGAACTTAAAGTCGATGACTCCCAAACTGGTTGGCTTTAGGGCACCAGGTGAGAAAACACCCCGCGGACTCAAATTCGAGTGAACTAGGCCCCAAAACTAAGGACTTTATTTTATTTACTCACCTTTAGGCATGAATACTTATGCTTCTTGAGGCACATGTATTCAGCTTAATTGGTGAAATTTTTTTCTTTTTTTTCTTTTTTTTTATATATATGAGACACAAAGGTCTTTGTCTTAGAATCCTAGATATGCATTAGGTATGCACATTTCATTAAGGTAAAAAAAATCAAGACTAATTACTTATTCAATTTCTCCTCCTATACCTAAAATTTAAACAATTTATTTATTTTGACCAAGTTTTTAGAAATCCAAATCATGATTTTCCTAATCCTTAAAACTAACTTAGATTTCTTTCAAAAAAATAAGTCAAAATACTGTCCTTTTTTAAAAAAAAAAAATTTTTAATTTTTTTAAATTTTTTTTGAAATGTTAGAACAAATAAAGAGAAAAATATTTTTTTTATTTTATTAATTAATCTTTTCTATGTTAGTAAACCCTCCCCCACACTTATCTCATGCATTGTCCTCAATGTATGAAATGCATGAAGAAAAATGTAAAGAGAGGCAAAAAATAATAATATACCATAATATGTACAACACATGTATCACTCTCACCTAGAGCTGCTTAGGATTCATCCCTCTAGCTCGTTTCCCATCATTCCAATGGGTTCTCTTTATAAGGCACAATGGGGAGACCAACATTTTTGTTTTAACTTTCTCTCCCCCCAGTTTCATCTTCTTTAGGCTCTTCCTCATCATATGTCCACCTCCATTATTCAAAAATTCATCACACCTTTCAGTTGGAACTTCCTTGCCGAGAAATTCTAGCTCAGTTCCGTACATCTCCTCAAAACTTAAATCAACACTTTTCCCTGGAAGTGAATAATTAACCAACATCTCCTTAATCGGTGTATCTAAACACAGGAGTTCTTCTTCAAAGAGACTTTCGAAAGTTAAGTCAATCGGAGTTTCTTGAACTATATTCTCATGCGATATTTCAGTGCTTGGCTCTTTGAAGATACTTAGATCAAATCTTCATTTTTTAAAGGGAACTTTAAAATTATAATCCTCAACATGTGTCATCTTATCACTAAAATCGCACTTATCCTCAAATAACTTGTCAAGAAATAGAGACTCATTTTCACTTTCTTTTTCACAAATGTTCTCAATGAAGTTCACCTCAAATGTTTGGTCTTTTATCTTACGAGATTGGTTTTCCAGGTTGAAGACATTGACCTCTTTAGTCATGTTTCCAAAGGTCAACCTCATGGATCCATTCCTACAATTTATGATCACATTTGCAGTTGCAAGGAACGGACGCCCTAGGATAACGGGAGTTTGAGACCGAGGAGTGGATATAGGTTCGGTCTCCAGAACAACAAAATCTACTGGGTAGATAAACTCCCCAACTCGGCTGAGCACATCGGTAATTTCTCCTTTGGGAATTTTTATGGATCGGTCAGCTAATTGGATTGTAACCTTAGTCGGACTAAGTTCGCCCAACCCAAGTTGTTGGTAGACTGAGAAGGGGAGTAAGTTGATACTTGCTCCCAAATCAAGAAGTGCATGCTTAATTGCAGTTTGACCTATTGTGCAAGAGATGGTGGGCAACCAGGGTCCTTATACTTGACAGGGATCTGGTTAGACAATAGCTCACTAATGTTAGTGGCTAGAAAAACTTTCTTGGGCACATTAGTCTTTCTCTTCTTTGTGCACATGTCCTTAATAAACTTGGCATACTTAGGGACTTGTTGGATTGCATCAAGAAGAGGTATATTAATCTTGACTTGATTAAAAATCTCGCGTACCTTATCCATTTGTGTACATTGCTTATCTTTAAGCCTATTTGGGTAGGGTGCGATGGGCTTGTGCATATTTTTGGCTGAGTTGTCTTTTTTTGTGTTGTTGGCATCAAGTTGAGATGGAGTGGGATCAGGCAAGCTGAATGCTTGTTTGGAACTTGATGGTGTTGATACTTGGTTATCAACTTGTTTTCCTGACCGCAATGTATGAATCACATTGTACTGACTCATATGATTCTCTTCAGCCAAGTGAGCTTGACTAGAGTTCCTAGGGTTTGGGAATGGTTGACTAGGTAGAGTACCCTTTTGCCTTTCTTGCTGATTCATTTGCATCTCTATCCTAGTCAAGACTTGAGCCAGCATGTCATTGCTTTTAACAAGAGTGTCCACCTTTCTTTCCATATTGGAGAGCCTTGTTTCCATTTGTGAATATTGGAAAGAGGGTGGAGGATTTTGGAAATTGTTGGAGAATTTGGGCCTAGTTTGATCATTGCTACTTTGGTCCCATGACAAATTGGGATGGTTTCTCCAACCGGGATTGTAGGTGGGCGAATATGGATTGTTGGCGGGCGGATTGTTGGTGGGCCTTGTGAAGGCCGCACTCATATGTTCGGGTAAGCTTTGATGCGCGATAAAGACGGGACATTCCTCGAACACATGGTTCATATCTTGACAATAAGTACAGCCCACCGAAGATGTTGGGCTGACTTGGTTCACAGAGACTGGTTCTTTAGTTTCAAGAGCCTCAAGTCTTCGCATAACAGCAGCTAACTTAGCATCGGTTGCTATGTTGGCCTCAATGGAATGGATACCTCCTTTAGAAGAAGTAGGGTCATTATTCCTAAGTTTTTCCGGAGTAGGTTCCCATTGGATGGTATTTTCAGCTAATTGCTCATACAATAACCATCCATCAGTTTCGTCCTTTTTCAGAAATCCTCCTTGGCACATGGATTCTAACAATGTCTTAGGTTGATATTCTAATCCATCATATAGAACTTGGCAAAGTCGCCATTTCTCTATCCCATGGTGAGGGCATTGGGCAAGGAGGTCCTTAAAACGTTCGAAATACTTCCAAAAAGGTTCATTGGCTGTTTGCTTAAACTGTAAGATGTTCTTCCTAATCAGTGCAGTCTTGTGGACGGGATAAAATTTTTTTAAGAATGCCTTAACAAAATTATCCCACGAAGATATTGAACCGGCCTCTAGACTGTAGAGCCATTTCTTTGCTAAATCCTTCAAAGCAAAGGGGACAAACCTAAGTTTGATGTCATCTTTTCCTAACTTAGGAATATTCATCATGAGACATACTTCCTCAAATTCCCTTATGAAGAAGTATGCATCCTCGGAGTCAAGTCCATGAAATTTCGGAAGGGTGTTGATGTATTGTGGCTTAAGCTCAAATGGGTCAACACCTTCATCGTTAAGCTTGATGGAAGAAGGAAGGGAGGTCCTGATAGGATAAAATCTATCTTGGAGTGATATTGGTTGTGCCATGTGTGAGTCGGGCTTTTGCTCGGGTGGTGAACTAGTTCTAGTTAGCCTGGATGTAAGTGGGTCTCTCGACCAAGCGGACATGCACAATCAGCAAACAAGTTCACCCAATCAATCAATAAAAAAAAACAATCAAAAAATCCTAATCTAGGGTAAGCCTTGACCTAGACGACTCCTAACTTTAGACTGTCCTTAGGAGGTCTACTGTCGACGTTAACCACAAGCTAATCGGCCAGGTAGGTGGCAAGACCGGTGGGAGGTTTTCCGTCAGAGACGTTCCTTAATTAAATAACCACCGTTCTTCGGGCTTTCGGCCCTCAATCCCCTGCCTAGACACCGATTTGACAAGAGTTAATTTCGAATAATTTTCCTCCTTCGGTCAATCTCCTCTTGAGTCCGAGTTAACCTAGGGCCCACGTCTAGTCAAATTTTACTTAAGGTTAGGGTTGTGAGTGTGACGGATATGATTTGTGGGCCAAGAAAGGGTGATGAAATCCCCACCTTATCTTGCTTATGGGTTATGCCCTTAAGATATTTTTGTATACGTGTAAAGCTGTAGAAAAGTAATCACTCAAGAAAGCAGTAAACAACCAAGAGTGTTTCCTAATCTATATGCTATGCAAACGTACCTTGTCGCCAGCACTATTCAACAGAATTAAAAAAAATTAAAATAGACACGTGCCCTAAATGCAAGAGTCTAAAATTTTTTTTATTTTCAACAAATGGGTTAATGTTATTAATTAGCAGTTGCAGAGTGATCACAGAGAAATATAATCAAAGCAGTAAGCTATTTTTGCGATTCAGAGCAACCTGCAGAAAACCAGATTAGTAGTCAACTACTATTGCCGCAGAATTGCGGCCCTGGCCGCGGATCTGCGGCAAATATGTAGGCCCTGGTGCTCTGCCTTCGAGGGCAGAGGCACTGGGTTGCTGTATGTCCTTGCTACTGCTCTGTTCTCCTGTTCTCTGTATCTGCAAACAGAACGAATAAAGAATGATTAAAATGAGGAAATCGTGCCGTTCCTTCCCCGGCAACGGCGCCAAAATTTGATTGAGAATTTAAGAATTTGTGAATAAAAAGAATGAAGTGTAGATTTCTTAGTCTCAATGCGAATCCGCTGTAGCAAGGGCTCAAGCGGGTCGTGATCCTCAAGGAAGGATGCGATGCAAGCTTTTCGACCCGATTCCTCTGTATCTTCAAAATAAGAGAAAAGAGATTAGATTTGAGATATATAATATGAAAGATGTGGTTTTGCTGATCTTCTACCACAACCCTATTGCAAGTTAAGGAGATTGATCTTCATCTTGAGATGTATGTAATTCACCCTAGGTTATTAAGAATAATTCAAGTAAGAAAAACCAATACCAGATTCTAACTAAGTTACATTATTTAAAAGCCAAACTATGGTTCATCCTAACATCTAGGTACAGCTTAATAGAAGATGAATCTTAAATTTATGGTGTCCTAGTTCTTAAGTTTGAAGTCATGAAAAGTCTTTTTAATATGCAACCTAGATTAAGAATCTTAGTTATCTTGTTTAATCTTCAAGAAAAGTTGTTATTAAACCTAGGGTTTCTAGAGATGGTCATCAATCTGATCAAGGCGTAACTGCTCTAGGGTTGCTTTAAGAATTTCAACAAACTACTAGAGAGAATTAGTTCATCATCATTTTTTTTATCTTTTCAATTTATATTTTTTTTTATTGTTTAATAAGAGAGATTAGAGAAAGAAAGAAAACAAATCAGAAGATCGATGATTAGAAACCAAACCAGAGAGATCACAGAAATAAAATAAAACTAAATACAGAAAATTAAATGGGAAAAAGGTAACCTTTATTGCAGAATAATCCTCCAATTACAAAGCTCCTTCTTCTCCACAACGTACATGAAATGAAAGTTACAATCTTGCAGAAATTTAAAGAAAATGGCTAAAAGAAAACCCTAATACGTCTCTGGATGCCCTGTACGTTGCACTGCAGGGGGTATTTATAGGTGCAGAAGGGAGAAGAGTCCTGGATAAACTTGTACACGAAATCTGGTACGTGATCTCATCTAAACTGCCGCAGAAACGCGGCTTGGGCCGCGTTTCCGCGGCTCTCTGGTGTCGGTTGGCCACGCGCTTTGGCGCGTGGCCTCTCCTGATCCGTCCATCTGGGCGTTTGTTTCTAGAAGGTTGATCCTGGCTCTTTATCGTGGGATTTGGATATAACTTGGGAATCAAGTTATCTAGATTTCAAATCTCCCAATATCTTTATCCACGAATTTCCTTATTTTTGCACTCTTATCTTTAGCTTTTCTTCTCATCTGCAAGTGTTTAGGGTTAGATAGAAGTCTATCCTTCCCTCATCTTTGATATTTGCAACTATTGCCCTTGTGTAATTGCAATTTTGACATTTGATATTTGCACTTTTGCACTTGGGCTTCAAACATGGGCTTTTGGGCTTATTTTGAGGCTTTATTTCTTTATTTTTATTTCTCAAGGCCTGCACACAATAAATCATAAAATATTAGTAAATGTGCAGAATTATATGAATAAATATGAAAATGTGATGGTAAATGTCATGATAAAAATGCACTTTTCACTACCAATCACACGGAGGGTTCGGCAAGTGAAGGTGAGCCGGCCATTCGTGTTAATTCTGCCAAAGATTTTCTAATGGAGCCTGTAGGGACTGATGCAGCCGTCAAAACAATTGATGCGACATCATCTTTTGGTACTGTTCTGACCTTTCGACTCCTGCTATTTATTGTGCCTTGCCTAAATAAAGTCTTGTTGTAGGTGTTCCGCCTCTGGGTGCATCAACTTCAAGAGAGCAAACCTGTCTTCCTGAGGGATCTAGGGGTGAAGTAAGCACTTCGACCGCGGCGGATGCTGCTGAGTTGGATGCTTTGTATGGCGACCTGCCCTCTTATCAGCCTGAACCAGCCAGAGGAGCTAAAATTGAGGTGACGGTAGTCATGGAACCCACCCTGCTCCCAACTATATCAATGAGTGAGGTGCCATTAGTTTCGCCAGTGCCGCCTATCTTGCCAGGTGCAGAGCTGAGGGTGATTACCAGTCCTACTTCTCCAACACTGGTGATTGAGCCCGCTCTCCCGAAATTAGTTACTAGTCCGACCTCGGTTGTGGCTAGTGTACTGGTTTCAATGAGGACTCCTCCGAGATCACCGACGACCTCTCATTTTGTTGCAGCCAGTGCTTCTACTGTTCCTTCCACAGTAGTATCAATAAAGCCAGTGGAAACTGTTTCTTCAGGGGCTGCTCGTCTGCCAGGAGTGATTGAGGCCGAGAATGAATTTGTGGCTGAGTTAGTCGATAGCTTTTATAAGAGCTTGAAGCGATCCATTGCTTTGATCTTGAAAGGCTCGACCACCTCATTCTCTTCTTTAAAGGTGGTCCTCTCCCGGAATATTGACAGCATCTGAGACTTTGAAGGGGATGACCAGGCTGCTGCATTGGAGCTTCTGGTGGACCAACTTGAGAGGGATGTAGACGAATGGCGCCGTCTTAGCCATTTGGACCTGGAGTCTTCAGTTGATGAGCAGCTTGCGCACCTTGTCGCTCAGATGCATGAAGCTCATCTTGCCGCTCAGGAAGCCGCTAAGGCCATGTCTTCTGACTTGAAATCCTTGGAGACAAGGAAGGTAGAGCTCGGGGACGCCATAGACGCTTCTAGTAGCGCTCTTCTTGACGCTGAAGATAAAATTGAAAAGGCCAAGAAGATGATCAGGAAGGCTAATCTTCTTTTATCCAAGGCTGAACCAGTGCGTCTTAAGAGACTGCCTGGCTTGAGCAACTTAAGGCTCAGAGTGACGAACTCTTGCGGCAAGAGGTAGCTCAGAGGGCAACCTTGGTTGAAGTTGAAGCTCGCTTGGCCCAGACAGCGAGCTTTAATGAGGCTGAGCTGAGGTCGCAGGCGCTTGTCAGGGCTGCTGATGATAGGAAGACAAGGCTGGCCATTCTTGAAGGACGGATCAAATCTTATGAAGCATCATCATAGCTTGTAATATGTGCCTTCACGTATCCTTCTTTTTAGAATCAATGAAAAGTGATATTACTTTGACTCCCCTGTTGTATTTTTGACTTGTTTTATCCTTTGAACTGTCGCTTTCAAGCTGTATTGCAGCCGTCTGAGAAAATAGTCCTTACTGGACTGAAAGGTGAGACTTGGCTATCTGCCAGTTCAGAGGTCGCAATGACGTAACCGATTGAGAAGCCACTAAGCTCAAAGTAGTCCCTGTCGGACTGAAAGGTGAGACTTGGCTATCTGCCGGTTCAGAGGTCGCAATGACATAACCGATTGAGAAGCCACCAAGCTCAAAGTAGTCCTTGTCGGACTGAAAGGTGAGACTTGGCTATCTGCCGGTTCAGAGGTCACAATGACATAACCAATTGAGAAGCCAACAAGCTCGAAGTAGTCCTTGTCGGACTGAAAGGTGAGACTTGGCTTTCTGCAGGTTCAGAGGTCACAATGACATAACCGATTGAGAAGCCACCAAGCTCGAAGTAGTCCTTATCGGACTGAAAGGTGAGACTTGGCTATCTGCCAGTTCAGAGGTTGCAATGACATAACCGATTGAGAAGCCACCAAGCTCAAAGTAGTCCTTGACGGACTGAAAGGTGAGGCTTGGCTATCTACCGGTTCAGAGGTTGCAATGACATAACCGATTGAGAAGCCACCAATCTCAAAGTAGTCCTTGACGGACTGAAAGGCGAGACTTGGCTATTTGCCGGTTCAGAGGTCGCAATGACATAACCGATTGAGAAGCCACCAAGCTTGAAGTAGTCCTTGACGGACTGAAAGGTGACGCTTGGCTATCTGCCGGTTCAGAGGTCGCAATGACATAACCGATTGAGAAGCCACCAAGCTCAAAGTAGTCCTTAACGGACAGAAAGGTGAGACTTAGCTATCTGCCGGTTCAGAGGTCGTAATGACATAACCGATTGAGAAGCCATCAAGCTCGAAGTAGTCCTTGACGGTTAGAAAGGTGAGACTTGGCTATCTGCCGGTTCAGAGGTCGCAATGACATAACCGATTGAGAAGCCACCAAGCTCAATGTAGTCCTTGTCGGACTGAAAGGTGAGACTTGGCTATCTGCCGGTTCAAAGGTCGCAATGACATAGCCGATTGAGAAGCCACCAAGCTCGAAGGAGTCCTTGTCGGACTGAAAGGTGAGACTTGGCTATCTGCCAGTTCAGAGGTCACAATGACATAACCGATTGAGAAGCCACCAAGCTCAAAGTAGTCCTTGACGGACTGAAAGGTGAGACTTAGCTATCTGCCGGTTCAGAGGTCGCAATGACATAACCGATTGAGAAGCCATCAAGCTTGAAGTAGTCCTTGACGGACAGAAAGGTGAGACTTGGCTATCTGCCGGTTCAGAGGTCGCAATGACATAACCGATTGAGAAGCCACCAAGCTGAAAGTAGTCCTTGTCAGACTGAAAGGTGAGACTTGGCTATCTGCCGGTTCAGAGGTCGCAATGACATAACCGATTGAGAAGCCACCAAGCTGAAAGTAGTCCTTGTCAGACTGAAAGGTGAGACTTGGCTATCTGCCGGTTCAAAGGTCGTAATGACATAACCGATTGAGAAACCACCAAGCTCGAAGTAGTCCTTGTCGGACTGAAAGGTGAGACTTGTCTATCGTCGGTTCAGAGGTCGCAATGACATAACCGATTGAGTAGCCACTAAGCTCGAAGTAGTCCTTGTCGGACTGAAAGGCTTCACTTGTCTTTTGTAAATGTCAATAAGTGCAGAACTGGTCGTCAGCTTGTCTGTCACTTGTCTTTTATAAATGTCAACAAGTTTAGACATTGTTCAGACCAGTCAGAATTTTGATGGAATTTGGAAAAAGGTCTCGTTTTCATTGCGAAAAACGAGGAGATCACTGTCATAGGTTTAATGTTAACGTAACAGCGAAATGGATGCCAGAGGTTATACTGTTAAACATAGCATAAAAGGGGTCTCGTTCTCACAAGGAAATCACTGTCATAGGTTTAGTGTTAACGTAACAACAAAATAAATGCTAGAGGTTATACTGTTAAACATAGCATAAAAGGGGTCTCGTTCTCACGAGGAAATCACTGTCATAGGTTTAGTGTTAACGTAACAGCGAAATGGATGCCAGAGGTTATACTATTAAACATAGCATAAAAGGGGTCTCGTTCTCACGAGAAAATCACTGTCATAGGTTTAGTGTTAACGTAACAGCGAAATGGATGCCAGAGGTTATACTGTTAAACATAGCATGAAAGGGTCTCGTTCTCACGGGGAGAAATGAGGAAATTGAAAAACACCTAGAGGGGGGGTGAATAGGTGTTATTGCTAATCTAACAAACTTTTTAAAACTAAGTATGATGAATGATGCAACGATCTCTAAAAACAAGACTAAGAGCCGAATACCCCGTGAGAGGTTCTGAACTCCTTCCTCCCAATTCCCCTTGAATGGGTTAGAGGTGCGCAATGCAACCTTGTTGTATGAGAATTGATCGAACAAAGCAAAGTATGATGGATGAAAAGTGAGATGCACACAATATATCACAAGTATCACAAGCTTGAAATAAAAGCACAAAGGAAGAAACAAGATCACAAGCAAGTAATAGAAAGCAATATAGTGCAATAGAAATTTAAAGCAAGAATGGACACAAGGCAATCGCAAACACAAGATGTTTGTTTCGAGGTTCAAGCCACCGCTCTACTCCCCGCCTTCACCTCCGTGAAGGGTTTCCACTATCCACCGAGGACGATTACAACGGTCTACCGAAGACCCGAGCACCGAGCTCCACCAAGTACAATAACCTCTACCGAAGAGGTGTCTCCACAAGAACAAGAAGAGGAACAAGAACAAGAGTGATCACAACAAGATCACCAAACTCTTTTACAACACTCTCACTCTTTTTACAACTTCAATATAGAATGAGTTAGGGATTTTTGGCTCTATGAAGTGTAGTGAGAAAAACTCAGTTGTAGAGATGATTTTGCAAGGGAACACAACTAAAAAATAGCTCAAGAAAGAATTGGAAAATGGAGAGCTTAAACACTTTTCTTTTCTCTTTTGAAAACTTTGAAAACTAGAGGATTTTTCTTTGTGTGTAGTAAGAGAGTCATCTCCTCTATTTATAGAGAGAAAAATAGGTTTAAAATAATTTATTTAGAGCTTATTTGCTCTGAAAAAGAACTGAAAAACCCTGTAAAAGTCTGCCAAAAAACAGATCAAAAAACAGATTTCAAAATTGCACAAAAGAAGAAAGAGCCGTTGGGCAGCAGCAGGCTTGGCGGTCGACCGGGCCGGTCGACCGCCAGCTCAGCTGGTCAAAGAGCCGTTGGCTCGGGTCTTCTGGCGGTCGACCGGCCGTCGACCCAGAAAACCCGAGAACAATCCTGCTCTCAGTCTTCCTCTAGCGGTCAACCGGTCGGTCGACCCAGAAAACCCGAGAGCACTCCTGCTCTCAGACGGTCGACCGCCCGGTCGACCGTAGGACGTGCACAGACGTGCACACCCAGGCACAGTGGCCGGTCGACCGGGCCGGTCGGCCGGTCAGCCTGAAACAAGAAAACAGTGTAATTTTTGACTTGAAAAATTTTGCAAAATAATTTTTGACTTTAAGGAAACTTAAGTAATATGCTAGTAGGGGTATATAAACAAGATCTAAACATGGTATTTATTTTTGTAAAAAAAATAGAGTCATGTAAATATATTTTTAAGGCATGAAACCTAATTTAAAACATGAAAACTTAAATACACGATACACATTTTAACAAAACCAAATTTTGTGTGTGTGTGTATCCTAGAGCCAATATCCAACACTCAAACTTTAACATTCTAATTCTTACATTGGTTCTAAAGACTTCAAGTTCTTCAAGAAGGGCTTTTCACCATATGATCTTCAACACTTGAGTCTTGAGCCCACTTTGAGTTGTCTTGAGTCCAAAACACTTTCTTTTAGGGTGTAAACCTTTTAGTAGAGTTAGAAACCTGAAACACACTTAAACAATAAGCAATATTAGTACAAATAACTAATATGTTTTGTAATCATCAAAACACACTAAATATGGGTGATTGTAACCTTGGGCCAACAGAAATCACTGTCATAGGTTTAGTGTTAACATAACAGCGAAATGGATGCCAGAGGTTACATTGTTAAACATAGCATGAAAGGGGTCTTGTTCTCACGAGGAAATCACTGTCATAGGTTTAGTGTTAACGTAACAGCGAAATGGATGCCAGAGGTTATATTGTTAAACATAGCATGAAAGTGTCTCGTTCTCACGGGGAGAAACGAGGAAATCATTGTCATAGTGTTAACGTAACAGCGAAATGGATGCTAGAGGTTATACTGTTAAACATAGCATGAAAGGGTCTCGTTCTCACGGGAAGAAATGAGGAAATCACTGTCATAGGTTTAGTGTTAACGTAACAGCGAAATGGATACCAGAGGTTATATTGTTAAACATAGCATGAAAGGGGTCTCGTTCTCACGGGGAGAAACGAGGAAATCACTGTCATAGGTTTAGTGTTAACGTAACAGTGAAATGGATGCCAGAGATCTTTATATGTGGTCTTACCATTCTATGGATGAGAATTGGTAAGTGATTTTAGAGAGGAAATCAAATGGGAACAGGTCCCTTAGGATTTTTAGCAAATCCTCAGCTGTCAACGGGTTTGATATGCCTTTACCAACTACCGTTTGAGTCAGACTAGCCCTGCTAGTCCCCTAAGCATGATGAGTTGTCGAGGACTTATGTTGGGCTTAAAGGCCAACATTTTCCTCTATCCTTAACCGTTAAAGGGGTTGGATCATTTGGTTAGTGCATGTAACCTTGATTCTCCTTTGAGATAACCAGTGTATGACCAGGTTCCTACTGGTTTATGGTTGTATGATCTCGTTTGGAGGAAGAGAGAGACTCTCTTTCTGCGTATCTTAGATCTGAAGGTCTTGATCAGAGGTGTAGTGTTAACTTGATCATGGGAAGGATCCTTAATCAAGGATAATACTTCTTTAAGAATTTGCCATTGATCGGCATTATTAGTAAATCGCCATCTGAAGTCATAAGGCGATATGCTTCGTTTGAATAGACTGTTTCTATTACAAACGTCCTTCCCATTTAGGCTGAAATTTGCCTTTGGTTTTGTGCGTCATGATCATCAGTCATCTGACGGCTAAAACCAAATCTCCTTTCTGGAAGACTCTTTGTTTGACCTTCTTATTGAAGGCTTTTGAGATTCGAGCTTGATACAACTAGATGTGCTGCTGAGCTTGTAATCGCTTCTCATCTAGAGCTTCGAGCTCTTGAAGACGCAACCGATCGTTGTCCTCTGATGTGATCTTGGTCATTAAAGCGACTCGTAGTGAGGGCATCTGAATTTCCAATGGTATGACTGCTTCACACCCATACACCAGGGAAAAAGCGTATTGCCTGTCGGGGCCCGAACCGTGGTTCGGTAGGCCCAAAGACATTCACCAAGCTTTTCCTCCCAATCTCACTTATTCGAGGAGACGAACTTTTTGAGTAACTTGATGATCGTCTTGTTGAATGCTTCCATCAAGCCATTAGCGGCGGGGTTAAAGGCAGTTGAAGCCACATTCTAAATTCGGTATTTATCGCAAAACTGATAGAACACCTGGCTTATATATTGGGGACCGTTATCTTGGATGATCCGCCTAGGGACACCAAATCGATGGATGACATGGTGTTTGATGAAATTAACCACGCTGGAAGTTTTGACTTCAACCAGTGGTATAGCTTCTGCCCACTTTGAAAAGTAATCGGTTATCGCTAGGATAAACCGGTGACCTCTTGTCGAAGAGGGACTAATTGGCCCTACGACATCGATGCCCCATGCTTCAAATGGCCATGAAGCAACAGTTGGGTGGAGCAACTCTGAGGGCTGATGTATGAAGTCTGCATGGATCTGGCATGCTTTACACCTTCGTGCATATTGGATGGCATCGGCTATCATGGTTGGCCAATAATATCCAAGCCTATGCAACCTGTCTTTAAGTTTTGGACCTGGCTGATGAGCTCCACATATGCCGTCGTGTGCTTCTTTAAGCACTTTCTGTGCCTCTGAATTAGAAAGGCAACGGAGGAGGACACCGTCATATGAACGACGGTAAAGTGTCTTCAGAGTTGGATCGTAGTAAAAACTGAGAGACCTTCATCTGATAGATGCCACTTCTTTAGGATCGTCTGACAGCAGACCATGTAAAGCATAGTCGATGAGAGGAAATCGCCAATCTCTTGGCTCAAGATCCGTCGAGATATTATAGACCTCTCTGGCTCTTAACATATGTTTAGAGCAGACAAGGTGTCGGGTCGCCACTGTGAGGTGATACTCGGTGTCGACTGGCAAGGCTAGTGTTGTTGCTAATGCAGCAAGAGCATCTGCCTTAGTATTCTGAGATCGAGCTACGTGCCCGATGTAAAAGCCATCAAACAGATTAGCCAATTCGATGACTGCGTGATAATAAGGCACCAAATCTTCGTACTGGACCTCATATTCACCTTTAACCTGATTGATAATCAGTTTTGAATCGCCGTAAGCTTCAAGGTAGTGTACCCCCATTCCGTGGGCGAGCTGAAGACTAATAAGTAGAGCATTATACTCCGCTACATTGTTGGAGCATGATTCCATCAGAAAAAATGCTCTAGGAAGGATATGATTCTGTGGAGAGATAAACACAACCCCCACGCCGGCAATGATCCTGCCTTTACATCCTATTCGTGATGCTCCATCGAAGAACGTCTGCCAAACTTCATCCTCTGAAGTTACATTGGATTCGAAGACTTCATCTGGAATATCTTCATGAAGTTTTGAGTTCTCCGGAACTGGATGGAAGCCAAGAACTCTGCAAGGGCCTGTCCTTTAACCATCTTTTGAGGGATAAAGATCATGTCGTATTGAGACAAAAGAAGGGCCCATTTAGCTAATCTTAAATTCAATGATCCTGGCTTCGTTATGAGAAGACGCAAAGGATTCACTCTGGAGATGACATGTATGGTTTGGCCGACCAAATAATGTCATGTCTTCTGAACGGCAAAGACAAGAGCTAAACACTCCTTTTCAATAGGATTATAGTGAGATTCCGCTCCTATCAGAGTCCTGCTTAGATAATAAATGGCCTATTAGTGACCATTGTCATCTTTTTGAGCAAGGAGGGCACCAAGAGAATGGTGTATAGCTTTCACATAAAGTAAGAATGGTTTCCCTGATGTGGGGGCCACTAAGACTGGAGGTTTTATGAGATATCTCTTGATGTCTTCATAAGCTTCCTGACAAGCTTGATCCCATACGAAGGAAGCACCCTTTTTCATGAGTCGGGTGAACAGTTGACAACGGCCTGAGAGATTTGCGATGAATCTTCTAATATAAGCCAGTCTACCTTGCAAGCCTCTAAGCTCTTTGAGATTCCTCGGTGGCTGCATGTTCTGAATGGCTTTGACTTTGTCTGGGTCAAGATGAATTCCTTTTGATGTAACAATAAATCCAAGGAACATGCCACTCGAAACTTCCAAGAAGGATTTTGTCGGATTCATCTTTAGTTGGTGAGCCCGCATTATATCGAACATCATTCTCAAGTCACGAAGATAGTCATTCTTATTGCGGCTTTTGACAGCAATGTCGTCGACATAGCATTCTACCGTTTTTTGGAGATGATCGCGGAAGATTGTACTCATTGCCCGCTGATAGGTTGCTCCGGCGTTCTTTAGCCCGAAGGGCATAACAGTGTAACGGTATACCTCCAAGGGTGTTCGGAACGAGGTATGCTTCTCGTCGTCGGGATACATTTTAATCTGATTGTACCCTGAAAAGCCGTCCATAAAGGACATTCTTTCGAATCCACAGGTATTGTCAATCATGACATCGGTGATGGGCAGTGGGAATTCGTCTTTAGGGCAAGCTGTATTGAGATCACGGTAGTCGACGTAGATCCGTATTTTCCCATTCTTCTTGAGGACGGGAACAATATTAGCAACCCAATCTGGATGATGTTCCTCCCATATAAAGTCACATGCAATGAGCTTATGAACTTCAACTTCAATAGCCTCCATAATATTCGGACGAAACCGACGTTGTAGCTGCTTGACTGGCTTGACATCAGGTTTGATATTTAGACGATGCATGGCTACTTGTGGATCAAGTCCGGGCATGTCTTCGTAGTTCCATGCGAAGACGTCTATATACTCCTTTACGAGTATTATTAACTTTTTTTTTTCATAAGTGACAAGCTCTCACTTATAAAGATGGGTTTAGGGTGATCTTGACTACCCAAGTTGACTTGCATCACCTTGTCTTCAGTAGGTGGTTCGCGCAGTTCGAATGCTTTTCCCATTGGAGGTCTAATTGTTGAGCCCATGGTTCCTCATCGGTAGCTTCCGCTGGCTCCAATTGACTGCTCGAAGTCATATTAACAGTGAGATTTTTGAACATCATTCCCACACTGACGTCGGAGTCCCACTCTGAGGAAGAGGCAGAATGTGATGGGATTGGTTCGTCATCCTTAAATTGAGCTATTGCTGGTGGTGTGGGTGTAACGTATCCCAACCCCCTGCGTGTGTTGTCATAGTAATTTGCAGGCTTCCCTTTTGGCACAAAGTTACGCAGCAAACTATGCCTTCCCTTTCCGAAATTCAGGCCCTCTCCATGTTTTAGGTTATACCCCATTTTCTTCATCATATGGCGTGCTGATTGCGCGTAATGGAAAAATTATAGGGTGTCCGAGTCTGAACTTGAATCTGTGGCTGTGGACCCTCGTGGTTGGGTTCTACCGAATATTATTAGTAATTGACCTTCTTTGGATGGAGGGATCACCAAAACGGCCCCTTCTACAGATTCCATGGGTGTGCCGGATGCACTTGGTCTATGTAAAGGTTTGTGCAGAGAGCTATCCGTTATGGATTCAAACAACCCAATACTCACAGGATAATCAAAGGAAATATTATCATTAATTACCCATTCGCCCTCATCTTCAGAAGGAGCGTTACATTGGGGATTATTAAGACATGCTATAATTGGTTCACCACTCAAAATGGCTAGCATGTCCGCTTCAGATTCTGAATCCGCCTCATTGCCACTATCATCATCGCCCGGCAATGATTCCTTCAATGTTTCACCGGTCTCTTGGTACAGGAGAGTGTCAGTGAAGTAATTTTCCACCCCTTTGAATGGTTGCTTCTCAGCGAAGACAGTCCATACTGTTGCATCATCTTCAACATATTTGAAGCACTGGTGCAGAGTGGAGGGAACGATCCAATTGGTGTGGATCCACAGTCGTCCAAGCAACAAGTTGTATGACGTGTCGGCGTCAATGACATAGCACGTCACTTCTGACTTCAGGCTCCCGATTCGGCAACGGAGTCGAATTTTCCCAAGTGGATGACTACTCCCGGCATTGAAACCGTATATTGTAGTAGTGGTTGCGGACAACCTATATAGTGGTATACCGAGGAAGTAGAGGAGCCTTTTGGGGATGATGCTGAGTGCAGACCCCGGATCAACCTGTACCCTTTCAATGCATGTTGAACCGATGTATCCGGTGTAGTACAGAGGTCGATCGTGCTTGTTATCTTTGAGAAGCATATCTTCCACTGTGAAGGTAATAGCGGGCACCTTTGATTGTACATGATGGCATTCAGGGCACGGAGACTGAGCGTCATCTTTAGGGATCTCTGGCATATATGTCAGGAATGATTCTGAATCAGCCAGCGCATCTCTGAGCGCTTCTCTTGTCTCTTTTGAGAGACGAAGGAGCTCGTGTATTGTAATACGAGCCGGGATATCGGCCAGCTGGGCCAATATGTCAAAACAAAAGGGCGTGTCAAGCCCTGGGCCTGAAGGCTTCTTCAGGACATGGTCAAATCGGACTCCCTTAGGCTTTTCCTTTCCCTTAGTTGGAACCGAAGCAGGTGTTGGTACTTGTACTGAGGTCATTTGCTGTTGTGTCTCATCAGTAGCTTTCTCATACTGTTTTAAGTATGATTTTTTGGATCGAGTACCCGTCGGCTAAGGTACATCAGCCTGCGTCGTGCAAGCGTGCTTTTCCCCTTCAGAATCACTGAGAGAAGCTGATGTAAAATTGTCATCGTCTGGTAGGATGGAGATGACATTGCAAGATTTGCCCTTCGACTTGGACTTCTGTGAATCCCATTGTTCGTCTTGGACAAGGTCTGGGTGTACCCACATAATTTCCCCTGTCTCCAGTGTCAAGGGAACAAGACCCCTATTATCTTGAGTTTTAGTTGCAGGATATACGACTTCCAGTCATGGCGGAGGGATTGAATAAGTCCCGTCAGGAACTGTGACCTTTGGGGTTTTGCCGAACTCGAGGGTCACCATATTGGCAGTGACTTTCTTCTGCTCTGACTTTAGTGTCAGGACCCCGGCGTCAATCAAAGCTTGAATTCTGTCCTTGAGGACAAAGCACTTATCAGTAGGATGGTGAATCATCCTGTGGAAGAGACAGTATTTGGGATCATTCGTGCGTCCTATTTCATTGGGACATCGAGCCTCCGGTAGCTTCATTTTATTGCCTTTGTGGAGTAAATGGAATATTGTGACTACCTGATCATCTTTGAAGGAGTACTGTTTCGGAGGAAACTTAGACTCCTGATTATTGAAGCCACTTTTCTTGGCCTTCGACTGCACGTCCTCTGATAATTCAACAGACATAGTCTCTTTCCCTTTGGCTTGAGAAGACTTCGCCAAGTCGCCACGTCCTTTATTATTCATACCCCATTTGCCTTTAGGGGTGGATGGTTCAAACTTTTTAGCCGACTTTTCGGCTATCTCAACTTGTTCGACCAGTTCTTTCCAGGTATTGGCTTTGACAGCCCCCATGCGAACCTCTACTTGGTCCAAGAAGTTGTGCTTGCACATCTGTAAGAGCATGGGTAATGGCATCCCTGCTGGGCACATCAAAGATAAGTTCCTGAACCGCTCAATGTAATCTTGGACAGATTCGCCCTTCTTCTGCACGATGGAGATGAGCTTGTCCATGGTTACCTCGGTATCGTCCTCATAGAAACGAGAAAGGAATCGGGTTTCTAGGTCGATCCAGGAACTGACGGAGCCCGGAGGGAGACTTCGGAACCAGTCAAATGCTACCCCTTTAAGGTGCCAATGAACAGCCTAGCCATGATAGCATCATTGTCTATAACATTAACGGTCTGAGACCGGATATAGTAGATGTGCTGGTTTGGCGAGCTCTTACCATCATACGTATGTAACGTTGGTGGTTTGAACTTTGGTGGGTATGGTACTGAATCCCATTCCAGCGGGTAAGGACGGACTGCCCCTACTTTCTTTAATTCATCCCTCTGAGCTAGGGACGCGATTTGAGCTTGGATGCCTTTAAGGACTTCAGCGTCCAAAGAAGAACCCTCCTTCGACTTCTCCGTCCTTGGCTGTTCGTTGCTAAGATGTTCTTCCTCGTCATGATTACTTCCGGTATCATTATTATTCCGGTTGTTGAGGAGTTGAGCGAGCATCTGTTGAATGTTGTCCAGAGCTTCTTGCTGGGTTTTGGAAGTTTGCTCCTGAGCTTTCAAACGCCGATGAAGGTCGTCATTACCATTGTAAGCCATTTTTACTGATGCTCTATCTGTTCGCACTGAGCTGACTGTCGCCGAAGAGGCATACCCACTATCTTCATCCTCTTCATCAGACCACTGGATCGATCCTTTCTTTGGTTTCGGCGAAGCTACTGCCGTTGAAGAAGATGGCTATTCATAACTGTAGGGTATTGCAATCCTAAATCTGGTGTTTCAGAAGACACCCTCTTCATGTACCAAGACTTCGCCCAAGCCTGGGCTATAATCTGGATCTGGGGAGCTATAGGGAGTGTCGTTAGACGCTCGTCTGTCTCTGTGCAGCTCTCGTCGTCTTCTGGTTATGTTAACGGATACAGAGGGTAGATCCCGCGATACGCTCCTTTTGTGATGCTTCACCGGGGCCTGCGCCGTCAGTCGATCAAACACTGACCGTCAGCCTGAAAGAGTGGCGGGGATTGGTTCTAGTCGGTAATGGACTGAGTGGACTATCACCAACTGACATCCCATTTGTTGACAACAGGAGGAAGAAGTTTGGAAAGATTCTGACTTCCGTTAGCTTGTCAAGAATTCCCGCAAGTCAGACCCAGTTGGGCTTAAACGATCCAGCGCAGAGGCTCTGTTGGATCGCGCATAGGACGATGTCCTGCTCCTTTTATCACCGCAGAGGGGATTAGCAATAAATAGTGCTTCAGCTCTAGCTTCGCGGCTAAGAACCTTGGGAATGTCCTTGGGTGTTGAAGCTGCATAAGCACTGCTGTCAACACTTAGGGACGATCCCTTAGCTCCGCTACAAAGCGCGAGCTTAGCGCTTGATGAACTGGGAGCGGAGCATGCTGTGGTGCTTTATCCGCTATGCTGCTGCGAAGGCGATTAGCCTTAGATAGTGCTTTGGCTCTAAATTCGCGGACTAAAAGCTTTGAAACGTCCTTGGGCACTAAAGCTGCATAAGCAACGCTATCGACACTTAGGGACAATCTCTTAGCTCCGCTGCGAAGAGCGAGCTTAGTACTTGAAGAACCGGGGAACGAAGCACGCTGTGGTGCTTTGGTTCCAGCTTAGCGGCTATGAACATCATGCGTACCCTGAGGTACAGTAGCTTCGCTCATGAGAACGAGGCTAGCGCGAGGCGTTACTGCTCTGGAATTGGGCGAAGGTATGGTCGCCGTTGTGACTTCGCGACTAGCAGCCTTGTTGGAGCAGGAAGGGATCTTGCCTTTTTCTTCGCAAGAGAGACGCACTTGTGGCGTAGCTACGCCTAAGGCTTTATTCAGAGCCTTCTGTTTTGGCCTCCACAACTGCTTTGACAAGGGAGAGATAGGTTCGCAGGGAACCTGACTAGCCACACGCGAGGCTGAGGGGTGTTGGCAGAATTTTGCTTCTGGTTTCTGTTCTGAAACCTTGGTCATGGAAACCTTTCTATGCTTCCATGCATGAAGCATTAGACCACCCCCAGAGAGGACTTCTTCAAATTTTCCTTGGTCGAAGTGAACAACCAGGTTCTCGAAAGTGATAGGCTTGCACTGCGGGCCTGCTTCCTTGTTGCGCCAGAGGACCGCGGTAGGCTCGTAGAGAGCCTTATCTGTCTCCGCAGAGACTTGCTTTGAAGATTTAGCCAGAGGGGCTCTGGCTACATTGGCTTCCTTGAATTCAGAGATAGACCTGAAGGTCTATTCGTCGCATTGCGACACTTGATTCTCAGCAGTGGAGAAATCAATCCCCAGCGGAGTCGCCACCTTATTTTTCGTTGATTTAGCAAAGGGGAAAACTTACAAAAAAAAAGGGTCGAGGAGCTAAATTACAAGTATTATAAAAAATTACAAATAGATCTCCTTGGAGATTCTAGAGAAGTGTGCCGATAGGAGTCTGGTCAGCGCGCGACCACTTTGTCCCTCTGACGATGCGAGCGATGAGATTCCCTTCTCGCCTGGTTCGGGGAATCGGAGAACAGAAGGTTGGTAGAACCCTCTTGTTACTTCTCAAAACCGCCTTCACTTAGGAATTCCTTCTCGCCTGGTTCTGGAGATTCCTTGAAAGGAAGGAAGGTATTAGGGTATCAGTACCCTGATTAGAGAAATAATTCTCTTAATTCTCTGAATTCTTGGAAGCAAGAGAATAGATCTCTGTTTAGCTTCTCTCTCTCTGTGCGCGTTCTGCATCTCTTCTCATGGAGCATGCCTCTTGTGAAGTCCTCTGCGCCTGTACGCGTGTGTCCTCTCTTTGTGCCCCTGGTGGGCTATTTATAGGGAGAGCAAGGGTATAATTGTCCCATGAAAATATGAAAACAGATTAAATCAAATCTGTTCAAATCTGGAAGGTAGCCTTGCTGCGAGACTAGAATCAGCTTCTGCGAAGTTAGGAATAGCAGGTAGATCGGTCTCCTGATTTATTTTGATCCTTTCCATATAATTGGAAGATCTCCCTTGATCCTTTTACTCGTTTTAGGAGAGTCAAGAGATCATGGCAAGCAACTGCCAAATTTGATCTCAGATTTGATCTTGATTGGATTTGATCTTGATCCTGAATAGATTTGATCTCATCTAGAGATTCAATTGGTCAAAGGTTGACCCTGACGGACCCGCAGCGGAGCTGCCGCGTTGAGCTCACAACGGAGCTGGAAGGCGCATCTGGCGAAGTCAGAAGAAAGCTCTTCAGCAGAGCTAGATAACATCTGTAGCGAAGCTACCGAACACTCTTCTGCGCGGTTGCGTGTGGCTTCGAACGAAGCTAACTCTCTGAGCATTTCAGGCAAAGCTGTAAGTTAGCTTCCTGATGGAGCTGTGAATGGCTTCAAGGCGAAGTTGGATGATCTTAGCCTCTCAGGCGAGGCCATCCCCTTGGGCTCATGTGATGCGAAGTGCTAGCACCTTAGACCTGCTGAGGTCTGTTTAGAGACAATTTGGGCTCACTGTCTACTTTACTGGATCAGTAGAGTCCAAGTTGCTGCTTTGTCCCTCGGGGATGGGTGAAAACTGATCATCAGCTTATCTGTCACTTGTCTTTTGTAAATGTCAACAAGTGCAGAACTGGTCGTCAGCTTGTCTGTCACTTGTCTTTTGTAAATGTCAACAAGTACAGAACTGGTCGTTAGCTTGTCTGTCACTTGTCTTTTGTAAATGTCAACAAGTTTAGACATTGTTCAGGCCAGACAGAATCTTGTCTTTTTTAAAGTGTCAACAATGCATATCACAAGTCTAATTATAATGATATTTAACATAATAATCATGAAAAACTGAAACATGCTAAAAATCAATCAATGAAAGCATGTAAACAAAATAAGGAGTTAGAGATAGTAACCAAAACCAATAGGACTAATCTCTAGATCTCTAAATCATGGTTGTCCTCCCACCAAACTTTCCTTGAAAGTGATGCATCCAAAATTGTCACCATTTAGCTCAGAACGCATCCACTATCAAGGCTCCAATACCCTCACGTCAAGTGAGAGCCTACACCTACATTAAATACAATAGGAGTGAATTTTAGTACACATACTCTATTGGGTCCATTGGAGTTAGCATATTTCCTAACCCAAATAAACTTGTTTGCAAAATTTGAAGTATTTAATCTATCATAATAAAATTTTGCAATATGGCCCTTACATCCACAATGTGTACAAGTGTACATATGAGCATACATGGAATCATGTATGCGAGCATGATGAGCATATGTATGTTGTGGTTTGTGTACATGCATATAAAGAGCATGTTTCTTGTAAAACATGGATTCCAACCGTATGTGGTTCATAACATATTGGCTCAAAGTGGAGCCCAAACAATCAACACTTTTCTTCAACATATATATATATATATATATATATATATATATATATATATATATATATATATATATATATATATATATATATATATATCATTTTTAGTACTTGAAGACAAAATGGAGCATGCAACACTAGATGATGAAGTTATAGTAGCATGGCAAACATGTTACGAAAAATCATTTTTCAAGAAAATATTTTTCTTTGAAACCAAATCTAGATCTTTTGAAATTGACGCAATTTTATTTTTCAAAAATTGGTTCTCTTTTAAAACTAAATCAAGTTTTGAAGATAGAGCCTCATTTTTCTTCAAAACAATGTCACAATCATTTTTATTTTTTAAAATTTTATTTTCATTTAGAGCAAGGTCAAGTTGGGATTTCAATGAGTCCCCTTGAAATCTCATCCCTTTCTTGCAAAATGATATAAAGTTTAAAAATAAATTTTTATTTTCTTCTTTTAATGTAAACTTTTCTTTTTCAAAAGTTTATATTTTTCTAACAAGTTTTCACAAACAATAGATAGTTCTTCATTTAATGCATCAGCATCAATATAATCGTCACCTGAAGAACTAGCACAATCATCTAGATGGGTGTCCGAGTTTACCTCAAGGGAGTCATTCCCTTGGACCATGTAGCAAGCTTGTTTGAACTCATCCTCAGTAGACTCCTTCGCCACGTGGTTTGTCATTTGTAACTTTGGAGAGGTCAAAGTGTTCCACGCTGCAAAAGCGGAATACAATAAGAAACAGTCATAAGATAATCTTTACTTAGAGTACTCCTAAGTGCCTCTTGTTGGCCCAAAGGCCTTTCACTCTAGTTTTGATGATGATTAACTCATGTAGTTATGTTTACTAATAATCTTATGATTTTAAATTTCAGATCATTAACAAGATATTAGTTGGTGATTAGCTTCAACAAAGGAGTTTAGAAGCTTTTCATGGTGAATCCAGGGCCAAAGCTTCAAGATCATACCTTGCCTAGCTCATGGATCACGGAGTTTGGACCGAGTCGACTTGAAGATGGAAGATCGTCAAGAAGACTTAGGTATCCTAGTTTAGATAGTGTGTTTAGATCCATTTGTAAAGCTTAGTATAGTTGATATGCTCAAGTGCACAACACACACAAGTTTTATGTTTGGTTTTTGATTTTCATGAATAGTTGATCAAAACAAGTTTAATTGATATATGTATAGTTGTTTCATTCTATACATGCATGCTTAACTTTCAAACAAACTTATTTTGACTATCCTATTCATGTTTTGAAAAAATCAAGTTTGATAAAAATACAAGGGTTGGTTTTGATAAAATTTGCAAGACTCAAAAATGAATTGATATAATTGATATATGTCTTGAAATTTTTATCACTTGTTTGTGTTTCAATATAAAATGTTAAAACAAGTTTTGTGAATTTTTAGAAGACTTAAAAGATTTTTCAAAATATTTTTAACATGTGTTTCTGTCCCAGATTTCTGTTCCAGGCTTCAACCAGTCGACTACTAAACTGACCTAGTCGACTTGGGGTGAAGTCGGTCGACCGGGCCGGTCGACCGACGTGCATAAACCTGTGCACGTTTGGCAGACAGAGGGACGTCGACCGTCACGGTCGACCGGGACTGAGAGCTCTGCTCTCTGTTTGTTTGGGTCGACCGGGCGGTCGATCGGGATTGCCTAACGGTCACATTTTTGACGGTTGGCGGTCAACCGGGCGGTCGACCGCCAGGCCAGTCAGGCTGCCAGCTCAGCCTAACGGCTAGTTTTCTGATGGGGCTATAAATACCCCATCTCTTGGGCTGTTTTGACAAGATTTTCAAGAGCAAAAATTTCCTATTCTCTGGGTTTAAAAAGTAGTTTTTAAAAGTGTTTTAAGTGCTAAAAAGATTCATTCATTTGTTTTCAAGTGTTTTGTTATTTTCAAAGAAAATAGGTTTTGGGAAATTGGTTATTGTTCTTCATTTCAATATCTATTTGGTATTTTTCCAAGAGTTTTTCTTTGATCAAAACACTTGTTTTTCACACTTGAGCTATATCTTCTATCCTAATCTATTTAGGATCTTGTTTTTGTGGAAAAGAGAAAAAGAGAGAACTGTTTGAGGTTGCTAAGCCTCCAAGTTGTAAACACCCTTATTCTTCTTGTATCCCTCTTTGGTAGAGGTTGATTGGGTGATTGGTTTGCTCCCTCTAGTGAGAGGTGGAGTGTTGGTTTGTAAACCCTTGTTTGGCTAAGGGCCTACCCCTCTTGTGTGAGGAGGTGTTTGTATTGAGAGAGGAGTTCGGTACTCCTAGTGTTGTAACAAATTCCTTCTCGGTGAAGGTTCCCTCGGTGGGAGTCCTCGGTGGACGTTGATAGTGGATTGAAAATCCTACACGGTGGTGTAGGCGGGGATGTAGAGCTAGGGGCTCGAACCTCGAAACATATCTTGTCTTAGCGTTTGATCCATTATCTCTAACTCTCTCTCTCTCTCTCTCTTTATATTGTGTAAAGCATCATTCTTTCATTCATATCATTCATACTTGTGTTGTGCCTTGCATTGATTCATATTGATATATCATCTTATATGCTTGGTTGTTCGTGTGTGCCTCACTTGTACTTAATCAATAAGAGCTTCACATAGCTCCTCAACCCATATCTAGGGGAATCAAGAGGAGTTAGTCCAGAGCCCTTCACGGGGAATTCGGCTACACTTGTTGATTGTACTAAGTGTGTTTGCAAATTTGCATTAGCTTTCGCATTTAGAGCATTTGATTTTATAGATTAGCACTTACACCTATTCACCCCCCCTCTAGGTGTTTTTTTTTTCAGTTGGTATCAGAGCTAGTGCTCCTGATATTAGGCTTAACATCCTAGGAGTGAGATCCATTTATTTGCTAATCTATTATTTGCATTTGTTTGCTTGCACACTCATATAGTTTACCATGGACTTCATGACCCCACCTATGTATGACCCTCCCAACATTCTTGTTTGGAAGACTAAGATGTCCATCTATTTACAAACCCTAGGCTTGCATGTATATCTTGCCGCTACCAAGAAATGCTATCTTGGTAATAGCAATCATATAGGGGCCAATGCACAAGCCCTTGAGGCCATTAGAAGCACATTATCTAAAGATTATCTTATGAGTCTTTCTAACCTTGATTCCGCTTTTGCAGTGTGGAACAAGTTGACTACAACCACCACCTCCGAGCTTCAATTGCCAATCCAACCAGAGGAATCTAGTGGAGAATCCGAATCACAATGCTTCATGGTCCAAGGGAATGACTCCCTTGAGGTACAATCGGAAACTCAACTAGATAGTTTTGATTCTAGTTCTTCATGTGATGATAATTTTAATGCCCATGCTTTGAATGAAGAACTATCTATTGTTTGTGAAAAATTAATTGAAAAATATAAGGTTTTGAAAAAGAAAAGTCTAGAAATTGAAAAAGAAAATAAAAGTTTGCATTCTAGACTTAACAATGCTTTGCAAGAGAAGGTTGAGGTCTATAATGAAAGGGATTCATTGAGATCTCAATTAGATCTTGCTCTAAAGAAAAATAAAGTTTTAAAATCTAAAAATGATTGTGAAAATATTTTGAAGAAAAATGAGAACTTGTCTTCAAAAGTTGATTTTGTTTTAAAAGAGAATGTTACTTTGAAAAATAAAATAATTTCTATTTCAATTGATTTAAATATTTGTTTAAAGAAAAATGAAGTTTTGCAAAATAAGATTGATTCTCATGTTTGCCATGCTAGGGTAGTATCACACACTTCACCTAATGCATGTACCTCTTCTTCTAAGATTAATGATGATATTTGTATGTTAAAGAAGAAAGTGGATTGTTTGGGCTCCACTTGTTGGCCCAAAGGCCTATCACCCTAGTTTTGATGATGATCAACTCATGAAGTTATATTTACTAATGATCTTGTGTTTAATTAGTGACAGATTCATTATCAAGATCTTAGTAGGTGCATTGCTCAACAAAGGATAAAATGTCAAGATTTGGAGCTAGCACGGTGTGATCCAAGGAGCTTTTGGATCAAGCTTGGACCAAGTCAAGAAGATGAGAAGCCTTCAAGTGAAGACTTCAAGAAGATGAAGACTTGTGTCTAGGTATAAGATTTTGTTTTTGTTTTAGTTAAAAATGTAAAGGATAGATAGTTGGTGGATTGCTCAAGTATACCATGCACACACACTCTTGATTTAATTGTTTTCATAAAAGATTTTTGGTTTACAAAAGATTTTTCATTTTGGAAAAATACAAGTTTGGCTTTTGGTATTTATCATATACATATCTTTAAACCAAAACCAAGTTTAGAGCTTTATGACAAAACATAGACATTTCATCTTGATTGTGTAGTGGATCATATCCATACACACTATGCCTTAAAAGTATATCTTGTTTTTGATGAAGATTTGAAAAAACATGTTTTGGAAAATATTGTTTTTTAGAAAAATACAGTTTTTATCATGAGCCAAATATTTCCAAGTTACAAAAATAGTCCAATCTTTTATAACATGCCTTGATTTTGTGCAAGCATGTTTGTATATTAAAGTATATTGGTTAAACTATTTTTGTAGATTTTTTAAGTATTTATGGGATTTTATTTGAGCCAAAAAGACAAACTTTTTGATCCCAGAAAAACTGTTTTCAGGCTTCAGCTAGTCGACTTGCCTACCCTTATAAGTCGACTAACCCTGAAGTCGGCCGACCGGGCCGGTCGACCGACGTGCACAAACGTGCACGCCTTTGTGTACTGGTGGACGGTCGACCGTGCCGGTCGACCGCTCCAGAGAGCAGTGCTCTCTGGAAAGTTCGGCCGACCGCACCGGTCGACCGTGGCTCCAACGGTCAGAAATCTGACCGTTGGCGGTCGACCGGGCCGGTCGACCGGCAGTACTGACAGATCCCAACGGCTAGTTTTCTGGCAGCCTATAAATTGGGGGTCTTGTCATTGTTTTGCCACAAGATTTTAGGAGAGCTTTGAGCCAGTTTTTCCCACTCTTTTCAGAAGTTTTTCTCCACAAAATAGAGAGCAAATATTTCCTATCTAAAGGGAAGATTTTAACAAGAGTGCTTAAAGTGATTTCTTGAGTTTTTCACCATAGTTCTTTCCTTGCTTTCTCACAATCACTTGAGCTATCCATTGCCTTATCTATCCATAGGATTGTGTTGTGAGAGTTTGTAATTGGTGATCAAAGTGTTGTAGATCACCAAAGATTTCATCTTTGTACTTTGAGGAGACGGGCAAGTGTGCTCGTGGTGGTTTAGAGTTCTTGTGTGAACTCGGTGGTTTGAGGTGCGGCCTCGGCGAGCTAGTGAGCTTGCGGTGTGTACAGGACTAGAGAGTCTGAGGGCTTGTAGGTGTTGCGGCACCGAGGAGAGATCCATTGGGATCTTGCATAGTGGAAATCCTTCGTGTGTCGAAGGCGGGGATGTAGAGCAAGTGTGCTCGAACCTCGAAACATACCCTTGTGTTTGCGATTGCCATCTCTCTCTCTCTATCTCCTTTATATCTTGCATAACTTATATTGTCTTTACATTTACATGCTTGATATATGTTGTGTGCATAATTGATATATATACTTGCGTGGGATTGTTGCTAACACTTGTATTCAACCAAGAGAGCCAACGCGGCACCTTAACCCATTCAAGGGGAATCTAGAGGAGTTTGACCAGAGCCCTTCACGGGGAATTCGGCAACACTCTTGGTTATACGTGGTGTTTAGTGTAAAAGATTTAATTAGGTCATAATTGTTTTTAGCTTCCGCATCATTTGCAACATTCATCATTAAGTAACCATTAGATTAGCCATCACCTATTCACCCCCCCTCTAGGTGATTTACAATTGGTATCAGAGCTTGGTACTCTGATTTTGGTCTAACAACCTAGAGTAAAAGATCCTCATTTTTAGGCTAATCTCAATATTTGTACACACACTATGGAGTTCATGTCACCACCCACCTTTGACATTCTTAACATCCAAATTTGGAAGGTTAAGATGTCATTGTACCTCAAGGCCTTAGGCATTCATGTATATCTTGCCACTACTAATAATGCATATTCTTTAGATGGTAAGAATTTTGAGGCTAATGCAAAAGCCCTTCATGCTATCAAGTCTACCCTAGATGATGTTTATTTATCTAGAGTTGCTAATATTTATTCGGCTTTTGTAGTATGGAACACCCTCACCTCCCTTGGCGAAAAGGATCTATACTATGCGGGGAGCGATTCGGACGTTGGAAGCGACATCTCCAACGTATGCTATATGGTCCAAGGGGATAACCCCCTTCAGGTAAACTCCGAATCCGATGATGAGGACATGTCATATGATGAGCTCACTTCATTTTATCAAACAATTCTTGAAAAATATGACATGCTTAAGAAAGAAAATAAAAATTTGAAAAAGAATATTGCTTGCATGCATGTAGAACAAGACTCTTTTAAATCTAACATTGCATGTTTAGAAAAAGACAACAATAATTTGAAAAAGAATTTTGATGCCATGCTTAATGAAAAAGATTCTTTAGAAAATAAAATGGCATGCTTAGAAAAAGAAAACAAAGATTTGAAAAATGAGAATGTTTCCTTGCTTACAAAATTGAATGATTTATGTGAAGGGAACACTACTTTGAAAAAGAAAGTTGATTTGGTGGAAAAATAAAAAGAAGTTATTTTTCAAGAAAATAATTCTTTGAAAAGAAAAATTTGTGAAAAAGAAAAAGATTTTGTTTCACAAAAGAAAAAGAAAAATGATCATATATCTCATCATGCTTTACATGCTACAACTAATGAGATTAAGAATTTGAAAAATAAAATGGATGGTTTGAGTTCAACTTTGAACTCTTGTGCTTTCAATCATTCTAGGTTGGAGTCAATGTTTTCAAAGAAACAAACTCCACATGTTCATGCACATCATACCCATCATGCATATGCTTATGTTGCACAACATGATCACACTCCTACACATAAGCATGCTAAGGTGTACGTATGTACACATTGTGGCCACAAAGGCCATTTAGAAAAATATTGTTATGATAGATTAGATCATTTTAATTTTGCTAAGAATAAAAGATTTTGGGTTCCTTACAACAAAGCTAACCCCCATGAACCCTACAAGAAAATATGGGTACCAAAACCCCCACCTTTTACTTTTGATGTAGGTGAGGGATCTCACAAGACGTGAGAGGATTGGTGCCTTGGTAGTGGATGCAATAGACTTGATGGACATACTTTTGGATGCATCGCTATCAAGGAGCTTTGGTGGAAAGACCACCATATTTGGATCTTTGGAGTTGGTAACAATTTCTAAACTCCTACTTTTATTTATGCACATGCTTTTAATTTCATATATCATATAGCATGTTCATATTTTTGTGTGCTTCATGTGGTATTTACATGTTTAAATGAAGATTTTATCAAAACGTGCATGTATACATATACAAATAGTGAATTACAATTGACTCATATATATTTGAACTTCATGCTCTTTTGTATCCACTATATGCATATGTATAGACTAGTTTTGATGATTCTCTTTTATACATGTTTTACCTACTTTATGCTTTACTTCATGTATATGTATTTTTAATTCAAATCTAATAAATATACATGTATACCCGTGAGTCTCTTGCCTTAATGCAAACATCATTAATAGACTCTTTTAGATTTGGGATATGTATGTGTATTGTTAGGATTGGATTAATCATACATATACCATGAAGATTAGTGTTTTGATTAAAAATGATTTTTCGTGTTTTTGTTAAAATGTGACTTTTGATCTATTTGAGCTTCTTTGAATATTTTCATAATAATACTAGTTACATGATCGTTTAACACTCACATTTTTTTAAAATCATTTTTGAGCCTTATAGACCATGAGTGCGTAAATTTTTATGTATCTAGTTATGTTTATGAAAAATATAAGATTTGATATATTTGAAGGATTTTTTAACTAGTTTTTCAAAAACAATTTATACTAGTTATTTATTCTTCAAATAATTTTTTTGAGATTGACACATGATTCTATTTTTCTCAAAATTTGATGCTTCATGATTTGAATATTAGTTTATATGTTAGTTTTTGTCAACATTAGGATTTATACTTGTACATGTCGTGGGCCACAAATAAATCTATTTATATCTGTACTTGAACGCTTATTTGAACCCATGAAATGTGCTTGTATTGCTTGGTTTTGATGATACATACATTTTTAAACTTATATTCCCATTTTTTGGATTTGATTTTTAATCATGTGTTTTCATTTCATGTATATGTGTATTTTGCCAAACTTTAAGATATACATGTATACCTCTTGAGTCATTTGCCTTTAATGCAAATCTATTTATATGGACTCAATTGTGTTTAAGAGATATGTATATATACTTATTTTGTTGTCAAAACATACATATATCTTGAAATATATTTTTTTAATAAAAAATTTGTGATGATTTTCATGTTTTCCTATTTAAAGAAATATTGAGCTTTATTGACATTTTCATGATACCATGTTCCACATAACACTAGTGCACTCACCTCTTTTGAAAATTTTATGGACTTCATGGATATTAGAGTGTTTTTAGTGCCATGTGATTTACTTGTGTTTCATGAAAAATATTTTTCTAGTGCAAATTCTTCATTTGGTAGAGTTTTTCAAACTAAGTTTATTTTCAAATCTATTTTTGAAAACCCCTACCATCAATGGGAGGATGGATGGGCGATTATGCCTTGTATGCTTCATTGAAAATCTTTTACCTTGTGCATATGAAGGGTGGTAGGTTATGAGATATACACTTGATCTTTTTGTTATGTCAATTGGTATCATTGAATCGTTTCAATTGGTATCAATATGAACTTATTTTGTATATACTCATATTTTGTTTCTTATATATGTATGTATAAATTTCACTTGGTATACTCTTTTTCATACATATATATGATTTTCATGTGCTTAACTTACAATTGACTCACATTTTTAAAAGCACAATGTTTATGAGGAAAAATAAAAATTTTTTTGGATCATTATGTTTACCATTGATATCAAAATGCTTCAACTTCATATTTGTTAAATTTCGATTGGTATCAATATGTTTTACAATAATGATTATTTTCGATTTGGTATCTTAAAATTTGTTTGTTTTACAAGAGCTCTGATACCTTTTAAAAAAAAATTTTGAAAAATTAAAAAAAAATGTTTTGATATGTATTTCCTATATGCAAGGAGAGCTTAACATCTCTTCTACATATAGATTCATGTTGAGTATATTATAAATTGAGGAGCTTGACAACTCTTCTTTATATGATATACGTGTGTAGGGAGAGCTTCACATCTCCTCTTATGCATTACATAGTGTGTGTTATGTGAATTAGGGCTTAACATCCCTCTTTCATGTAATGCATATGTGTAGGGAAGCTAACTTAGCGTCTTCCTCTTCATGAATGTATATCGCATATAAATCTTTATTGATTGATTTGTATTACCCCTTCTTGATTTTTTTTTGTTTTTGACAAAAAGGGGGAGAAAATTTTGTTTGATTTGATTTTACTTTGAACCCTTTGTTGATGAGTGACAAAAAGGGGAGAAGTATTTGAGTTTATATGCATGTTTTCATTGCTTAAGGGGGAGAAGTATTTGTCTTCCTTGTTATTTATGCATATATGTTTTTGTATTGCAAATAGGAGAAAAAGATTTTGATTTATGCTTGTTGCATGTTTTATCTCCATACATTTGCATACATATTTATGAGCTTCATTGTCATATATTAATATTTATGTCTATGCATGAGTTAGGGGGGAGCTTCTTTAAAGCTTTACTTTAATCCATGCATATATAACCTCATGAGTTTTGTCATCATCAAAAAGGGGGAGATTGTTGGCCCAAAGGCCTATCACCCTAGTTTTAATGATGATCAACTCATGAAGTTATATTTACTAATGATCTTGTGTTTAATTAGTGACAGATTCATTATCAAGATCTTAGTAGGTGCATAGCTCAACAAAGGATAAAATGTCAAGATTTGGAGCTAGCACGGTGTGATCCAAGGAGCTTTTGGATCAAGCTTGGACCAAGTCAAAAAGATGAGAAGCCTTCAAGTGAAGACTTCAAGAAGATGAAGACTTGTGTCTAGGTATAAGATTTTGTTTTTGTTTTAGTTAAAAATGTAAAGGATAGATAGTTGGTGGATTGCTCAAGTATACCATGCACACACACTCTTGATTTAATTGTTTTCATAAAAGATTTTTTGGTTTACAAAAGATTTTTCATTTTGGAAAAATACAAGTTTGGCTTTTGGTATTTATCATATACATATCTTTAAACCAAAATCAATTTTAGAGCTTTATGACAAAAACATAGACATTTCATCTTGATTGTGTAGTGGATCATATCCATACACACTATGCCTTAAAAGTATATCTTGTTTTTGATGAAGATTTGGAAAAACATGTTTTGGAAAATATTGTTTTTTAGAAAAATATAGTTTTTATCATGAGCCAAATATTTTCAAGTTACAAAAATAGTCCAATCTTTTATAACATGCCTTGATTTTGTGCAAGCATGTTTGTATATTAAAGTATATTGGTTAAACTATTTTTGTAGATTTTTTAAGTATTTTATGGGATTTTATTTGAGCCAAAAAGACAAACTTTTTGATTCCAGAAAAACTGTTTTCAGGCTTCAGCTAGTCGACTTGCCTACCCTTATAAGTCGACTAACCCTGAAGTCGGCCGACCGGGCTGGTCGACCGACGTGCACAAACGTGCACGCCTTTGTGTACTGGTGGACGGTCGACCGTGCCGGTCGACCGCTCTAGAGAGCAGTGCTCTCTGGAAAGTTCGGCCGACCGCACCGGTCGACCGTGGCTCCAACGGTCAGAAATCCGACCGTTGGCGGTCGACCGGGCCGGTCGACCGGCAGTACTGACAGATCCCAACAGCTAGTTTTCTGGCAGCCTATAAATTGGGGGTCTTGTCATTGTTTTGCCACAAGATTTTAGGAGAGTTTTGAGCCAGTTTTTCCCACTCTTTTCAGAAGTTTTTCTCCACAAAATAGAGAGCAAATATTTCCTATCTAAAGGGAAGATTTTAACAAGAGTGTTTAAAGTGATTTCTTGAGTTTTTCACCATAGTTCTTTCCTTACTTTCTCACAATCACTTGAGCTATCCATTGCCTTATTTATCCATAGGATTGTGTTGTGAGAGTTTGTAATTGGTGATCAAAGTGTTGTAGATCACCAAAGATTTCATCTTTGTACTTTGAGGAGACGGGCAAGTGTGCTCGTGGTGGTTTAGAGTTCTTGTGTGAACTCGGTGGTTTGAGGTGCGGCCTCGGCGAGCTAGTGAGCTTGCGGTGTGTACGGGACTAGAGAGTCCGAGGGCTTGTAGGTGTTGCGGCACCGAGGAGAGATCCATTGGGATCTTGCATAGTGGAAATCCTTCGTGTGTCGAAGGCGGGGATGTAGAGCAAGTGTGCTCGAACCTCGAAACATACCCTTGTGTTTGTGATTGCCATCTCTCTCTCTCTCTATCTCCTTTATATCTTGCATAACTTATATTGTCTTTACATTTACATGCTTGATATATGTTGTGTGCATAATGGATATATATACTTGCGTAGGATTGTTGCTAACACTTGTATTCAACCAAGAGAGCCAACGCGGCACCTCAACCCATTCAAGGGGAATCTAGAGGAGTTTGTCCAGAGCCCTTCACGGGGAATTCGGCAACACTCTTGGTTATACGTGGTGTTTAGTATAAAAGATTTAATTAGGTCATAATTATTTTTAGCTTCCGCATCATTTGCAACATTCATCATTAAGTGACCATTAGATTAGCCATCACCTATTCACCCCCCCTCTAGGTGATTTACACCACTATGAGCCAATGTGCCATGAACCATACACGCTTGGAATCCTTGGTTCGAAAGAAACAAGTTCCATCTTTTCATGCACACCATACACGGCATACACATGCTCCTCACAGACACACCCATCAACACATGTATGCTCATGTGTACACTTGTACACATTGTGGACGTAAGGGCCACCTTACTAAATTTTGCTATGATAGATTACATGTTGATAATTTAGCAAAGAATTTTGTTTGGGTTAGAGAAAGGCTAACCCCCATGGACCCAAGAAGATATGGGTACCAAAGACCACCCCTCGTATGTTTGATGTAGGTGTGGGCTCTCACATGACGTGAGAGTAGCCGTACCTTGGAGTGGATGCGTTCCGAGTCTAAAGGAGATCATTTGGATGCATCACTTTCAAGGGAAGTTTGGTAGAGAGGACCACCATGTTTTGGAGACAAGGAAAGTTGCCTTCTAGGTTTTGGTAACGATTCCTAACTCCCATTTATTGTTTACATGCTTTATATTTCATCATCATTTATAGCATGTTGTTGATGTTTAGTGATTAGTATGTAAATGCCATGATTATTAGATCCTTGACATACATGTATAGTATTTGAGACACCCATGCTTATATGGACCCATATTTAGTGTTCTCACCTTTGATTAGCTATCATGTTTATCATAGCTCTAATAACATGTGAATTTACATAGTAATCATGTTTAGTTTTGTCATGATGATTTTTAATATGTTTTGATGCTTAATGATTTGATTACATGTTTAAGTGTTAGTTTTCATTAAGACTAGTTATATACTTGTACATATAGTGGGCCACAAATAAATCTATATATGTTTGGGCTTGAATGCTTATTTGAACTCATTAGATGTGCTAGTATAGTCTAGTTTTGATGATTCATACATTTTAAGCTTGTATTCTCATTTTTGAATTTATGATTGTGTGTTTCACTTCATATATATGTTTGTATTGCCAAACTTTAAGATATACATGTATACCCCTTGAGTCATTTGCCTTTCATGCAAATATATATATATGGACTCAATTGTGTTTAGGGATATGTATGTATACTTATTGTGTTGACAATTCATACATATACCTTGAAATGAAATTTGTTTTGGTGAAAATTTAGTTTTCTTGATTTAGTGTTTATTTGTTTAACTTCATGTATATGTCTATCTTGTCCAAACTATTAGATATACATGATTATCCTTTTGAGCCACGTGCCTTAATGCATATATTTTGTGGACTCGTTGTGTTTGGATATGTATGTATACTTTAGTTTATATAAGAAATACATATGCCTTGAAGATTAAATAAGTTTTGATGATTTTTCATGTTTTCATTGTTTCAAGAAATTTTGAGCTTAATTAGAAATTTCATAATGCCATGTCACACATTACTAGTACACTCACCATTTTTTTTAAATATTTCTCATGAGTATGTTTTCATGAGCATGTATGGACTTTATTGGATATTGAGTGTTTCTAAGTGCTATGTGATTTACATGTGTTTTATGAAAATTATTTTTAGTTTATTCATTGCTTGAGGGATTTCGTACTAGTTAACAAGTTTTCCATTTAACTAGTTCGTATTCTTCATTTGGTAGAGTTTTTCAAACTATACTTTAATTTTTAAATCTATTTTTGAAAACCCCTACCATCAACGGGCGGATGGATGGGTGATCATGTTCATGTATGCTTTACAATGAAAATCATTTAAAACTTGAACCATGATTGGGTGGTAGGTTATATGATGTATACACTTGATTCTATTGTTGTTCAATTGGTATCATTTAACTCTTTCAATTGGTATCAATTTTGATCTTTTGTATACTCATATGTTTATTGTGTATGTATACTTTCAATTGGTATCATCTATTGGTGATTGATACTCATCCTATTTCATACACACATACATGTTTTATTTGTGCTATTATATTTCTATATCTTGAGCACAAATCTTGTTTTTGCTAGAGCTTGAACCTTATCCTTATTTCAATTGATTTATTTTTTTTCAATTGGTATCTTATTTCAAGCCTATGCATAGTATTTATTGGTATTTCATAAAGGAGGAGAAAATTTGATTTTGTCTTTCAATCGGTATTTTGTTTCCACTCCCACACTTTATGATGAAAAAGGATTAGAATTTTTAATTTCAATTGGGATCACATGTTTAGAAAATAATAGTTTTTCAATTTGATATTATTTGTTTTTGATGAACAATTTCTATTGGTATCATACGCTCAAAATGAAAAATATTTACATTGGTATCAAGATTTTGTTTTTTTTTATGATCATTTTTCAATTGGTATCAATATGCACTTCATTGTCATATTTTTAAATTGGTATCATAATTGTTTGATCATACCCCTTATTATTTTTTTGTTTTTGCCAAAAAGGGGGAGAAAAATTTGTTTTTGTGTTTTTACCCCTTTGTTGATGATTGACAAAAAGGGGGAGAATTATTTGAGAGTTTCTATATGCATACTTATGTTTTTGCATATATTAAGTTTAATATAGTTTAATGTTAATTGGTAAATTGGTCTCTAGAGCATGCTTTGTTTTGAATATTTCATTTGGTATCTAGAGTATCTTGTTTATGCATTGTTATTCATGCATATTTATGTTTAATTGTTTTATGCATGAGTTAAAGGGGGGCTTCTTTGAAGCTTAACTTTAATCCATGCATATATAACTCCATGAGTTTTGTCATCATCAAAAAAGGGGAGATTGTTGGCCCAAAGGCCTTCCACTCTAGTTTGATGATGATTAACTATGTAGTTATGTTTACTAATAATCTTGTGATTTTAAGTTTCAGATCATTAACAAGATATTAGTTGGTGATTAGCTTCAAGAAAGGAGTTTAGAAGCTTTTCATGGTGAATCCAGGGCCAAAGCTTCTGAAAAAACACCTAGAGGGGGGGTGAATAGGTGTAATTGCTAATCTAAGAAACTTAATGCAAACTAAGTGCGCTAAATGCGGAAGCTAATGCAAATTATGCACAAACTAATACAATACAACAAGTGTAGCCGAATTCCCCTTGCGAGGCTCTGGACTAACTCCCCTTGATTCCCCTTGAAATGGGTTGAGGTGCTATGTGAAGCTCTTGTTGGATGAGTATAAGTTAGGCACACACACACAAGCAATCCAAGCAATATGAAATACACACAATCAAGCCAAGCATATAATAGATATGACAATAAGAAATGCAAGGCACAACACAAGCAATATAAGATATGAATGAATCAATGCTCAACACAAGCAAGTATGATATGATGATGAGTATGATGCTTTGCACAATTATAAGAGAGAGAGTTAGAGAGACTATGGATCAAAACGCAAACACCAAGATTTGTTTCGAGGTTCGAGCACCTTGCTCTACATCCCCGCCTACACCACCGTGTAGGATTTCCACTATCTCAACTCCCACCGAGAGAACCTCTACCGAAGAGGATTTCTTACAACACTAGGAGTACCAAACTCCTCTCTCAACAACAACCTCCTCACAACCGAGGGGTTAGGCCCGTAGCCAATACAACAACCAATCCACACACCTCTACCGAAGAGGCTCACAACCAAACTCCACCTCTACCTAAGAGGGAGCAAACCAATACCACTCCGATCACCTCTACCGAAGAGGGATACAACAAATAAAGGAGGGTTTACAACAAGTGGTTCAAAACCACAAACTCTCTTTTTCTTTCTCTTTCTTTTTCCACAAAACAAAGATCCTAATAGTTTAGGATAGAAGATAGCTCAAGTGTGGAAAACTAGGTGTTTGGAAAACTAGCAACAAAGAAAATCACTTGGGAAAATCCTTCCAAAAGATAAAGAATGAAAATCAAGACAAATCTCCCAAAATATTCTTTTCTTTGATTTTTTCAAAAACCTAAAACAATAAAGATTGAAGAATTAAAGCCCCAAACACTTTTGAAAACTTGTTTTAAAACCTTTAGAAACCAGAAATTTTTCCCCTTAAAAAACTTGGCCAAAATCCCCAAAGAGATGGAGTTTATATAGGCCAAACAGAAAACTAGCCGTTAGAGCTGAGCTGGCAGCTCTGACAGGCGTCGGTCGACCGGCCCGGTCGACCGCCAACGGTCAGAAAAGTGACCGTTGGGCACAAGCGGTCGACCGGCCCGGTCGACCAAAACATCCTGAGAGTTGAACTCTCAACTCGGTCGACCGGTCCGGTCGACCGACTACAATGTGTAGCCAGCGTGCACGTCTGTGCACATCGGTCGACCGACCCGGTCGACCGGCCACTTGGTGCGGTCGACCGGTCCGGTCGACCGAACTGGCCTGCAGGCACAGTGCAGATCTGCACAGATACGGGATTTGAAAATAGGTCTTTTCACTCAATAAAAATCCCATAAATTCACAGTAAATCTAAAAAATAGTTTTAATCACAATAAAAACTGTTTTTCTAAAAACATGTCTTTCTAAAACTTGTTTTATCATTTTACTTTGATAACCAAACTTGTGATAAAAATTTCAAGACATATATCAATCATATCAATTCATTTTTGTGTCTTGCCAATTTTATCATAAACAAAACTTGTATTTTTATCAAACTTTGATTTTTCCAAAACATGAATAGAAACGTCAAAATAAGTTTGTCTATAAGTTAAGCATGTATGTATAAATAGAAAACATCTACTATACATATAAATCATGAAAACTTGTTTTGATCAAACTATTCATAAAAACCAAATATCAAATTATAAAACGTGTGTGTTTTGTGCACTTGAGCATATCAACTAAACTAAGCTTAACAAATATGGATCTAAAACTCTATCTAAACTAGGATACCTAAGTCTTCTTGACGATCTTCATCTTCAAGTAGACTTGCTCCAAAACTCCGTGATTCTCCAAGTGCAAAGGTATGATCTTTAAGCTTTGGCACCGGAATCACCATGAATAGCTTCTAATCATCTTGTTGAAGCTAATCACCAACTAATATCCTGTTAATGATCTGAAACTTAGAAACACAAGAATATTAGTAAACATAACTACATGAGTGTTGATCATCATCAAAACTAGAGTGGAAGGCCATTGGGCCAACAATCTCCCCCTTTTTGATGATGACAAAACTCATGGAGTTATATATGCATGGATTAAAGATAAGCTTCAAGGAAGCTCCCCCTTAACTCATGCATAGGGATAAACAATAAATATATGCAATGAATATCAAACATGAAACATGCATATGCATAAACAATAAATGGTTCTAGATAGTAAATGGAATATTCAAAACAAAATAAGCTCTAGATACCAATTACAAAGCAAACTCTATAAATCAATTAAACTTAATATTCTTGAGATTAAAACATAATATATGCATAAACATAAACATGCATATAAAACTTCATAAATCTTTCTCCCCCTTTTTGTCAATCATCAACAAAGGGGTAATCAAAACCATAAATAAAATGAGGGGTAAAAATCTTTCTCCCCCTTTTTGTCAATCAAAACAATGCAAACAATGTTCTCCCCCTTTTTGTCTAAAACAAAAAAAAATCAATAAGGGGTGACTACAAACATGATATCAATTAAAAAATATGTCAATGAAGCATCTTGATACCAATAAATAAGGATCAATATATGTTATATGCTATATACATGTTGACTGAGTTTTCCTGCACACAAAATATAATATGTTAGCTTAAGAATAGATGTGCAAGTCTCAGTTCTAATCCGCGGTAGCAGGGCTATGCGGGTCGTGATCCTCAGGGAGGGACTGCGATGGAAGCGTTAAGCAAGTTATACTCTAAAGCTTTTATTTTTATTAGTTAAATGGTGGTATTTACAATGGGTGGTAGAAAAGAATTGTGGAAGATGTGGATTTAATCTACAAAAAAGAAAAGAAAATAAAAGAAGAGGAAAGAAAACTTATCTCTTTAGTCTGCTTGTCGTTTGAACCGTTGCGATGATTTACCTTTTCTTGGAAGGCGTACAAGCACGGCTTATGGGATCGTCCGCCTTCTTAATCTACTCTACGAAATGAAAAACAAGCTATGAAGACCTGTTCATCGCTATTGGGCCGTCAAGGTTCCTTCTTCGGCTAGGTATTCTCGAAGCAGTTGGATCTCATGGTGGGCGAGACATTAGAGAAAGAAACAATGTAGAAAAACAATGATAGACAAAGATAGAGACACAATAAAACATAAAAAGAACAAAACAAGCTTTGATTTGATTTAAACAATGGAGGAAAATTTACAACTTACACCGGCTGTCACCATTGGTACAAGAGGATCCCTTCCTCCATGAATGCAACATCTCCTCTCAGCTTTCACAAGAAGAAAATAAAATTTACAGAGGAAAGAAAATCTAACCTAAAACCTAAAAACCCTAGCTTTTGGCCCTTTGCTGGACGCTGGACGCTCTTTACGTTGCAATGCAGGTGCTATTTATAGATGCAGAATGCCACAGAGTCCCGAATAAACATCACCACAAAATCTGCTCTCTGGATAAGCTAGGATTGCCGCGGAAACGCGGCTTTTGCCGCGGGTCCGCGGCACTTTAGTGGCTTCTGGCCACGCGCTTTGGCGCGTGGCCTCTCCTGCTCTGTCCATGTGGGCGCCTGCTTCTAGAAGTGTAATCCTGGCCTTTTAAATCTGGATTTTCGAGATAACTTAGTAATCAAGTTACTCTTAATCCAGATTTCTTCAAATTTTCTTCCCACGAATTTTCTTCTTATCTTGGCCTTTTATCCTCATCCTGCATGTGTTTAGGGTTGGATAGAAGTCTATCCTTCCCTAATCTCTGATATTTGCAACTTTTAGCCCTTGTATTTGCATTTTGACAATCTGATATTTGCACTTTGACTCTTGGGCTTCAAATATGGGCTTGGATCTGGGCTTTTGGGCTCTTTAAGCTTTATTTATTGTTAAAATAATAATTCGAGGCCTGCACACAATAAATTACAAATTATTAATAAATGTGCAGAATTAAATGAATAAATATGAAAATGTGATGGTAAATATGATGATAAAAATGCACTTTTGACTACCAATCACACCCCCACACTTATCTTTTTGCTCGTCCTCGAGTAAAAACAAAGAAAAAGAAAAAGTTAATCTAACCTAACTCACTTTCGTAGGAATCACGATTGCACTTAGCACGTGCAACAAGCCGTTAAACCTCTAGGTTACCCTAGAGGACGAGTGTTGTCTCGTGAGGGTTTTCAGCGGATTACACCCACAAAATCCATAAAAAGGAAAATATTTGAATTATATTTGAAGAGACTAAGTAGTCTATAAGTTTTAGGATCTCATTTTTATTCATTCCTCAAACCTAGTCTTAATAAAGTCAATTGTTGTTCATTTTAGGTAAGAATTAAAATTGAATTTCTAATATAGTCTTTTTCGTTACCAAAAGTCATACGCACCCTTGTGAATCTAGGAATTCCTTAACTTGGACTCTCATGCCTCATTATTATTTTTATAACATCATCTAATTTTCTTTCGTGTAAGCATCAAGGCTTCTTGAGGCCCTTATACCTAACTAATTGACTATTAGATGTGTTAATATATTTTTTTTTTTTTGCATGTATAACTCATCTAATTTTCTTTCGTATAAGTATCAAGGCTTCTTGAGGCCCTCATACCTAACTAATTGATTATTAGATGTGTTAATACATATATTATATTTCTTAGTCTTCTTAGGCTTTCTAATCCACCCATGTAACGAACTTAAAGTCGGTGGCTCCCAAACCGGTTGGCTTTAGGGCACCAGGTGAGAAAACACCCCGCGGACTCAAATTCGAGTGTACTAGGCCCCAAAACTAAGGACTTTATTTTACTCACCTTTAGGCATGAATACTTATGCTTCTTGAGGCACATGTATCAGCTTAATTGGTGAATTTTTTTTTTTCTTCTTTTTTTTTTCTTTTTTTTTTTATGAGGCACAAGGTCTTTGTCTTAGAATCCTAAATATGCATTTGGTATGCACATTTCATTAAGGTAAAAATCAAGACTAATTATTTATTCAATTTCTCTCCTATACCTAAAAATTAAACAATTTATTTATTTTGACCAAGTTTTTAGAAATCCTAATCATAATTTTCCTAATCCTTAAAACTAACTTAGATTTCTTTCAAAAAATAAGTCAAAATATTTCCTTTTTATAACATTTTTTTTTATTTTTATTTTTTATTTTTTTTTTCATTTTTTTTTTTTAGCAAATTTTTGTTAGTTTCTACCTATGTTAGTATATTAGTAAAACCCACCCCCACACTTATCTCATGCATTGTCCTCAATGTATGAATGAATGCATATATGCATGAAACAGAACAAGGGAAGGCGGAAGTTACCTTAGGGTGGTGGTTCCGGAGGTGGTCTAATTGGTCCACGAAATGCGGCCCAATCAAGATAACAAATAATTTGGTGGAACCCACCAGAAATTTTCCTTACATAACCCACTAAAATATATGTACAATCATTTTTTAGAATTTCCACCCCATCAAATTTCCAAATTTCATAATAAATTTCAGAGTTAATTGTCTCAACCTCCTTGTCCCAAAATGGAGTATGAAAAGATGGAATTATTGACTTGGACAATATAGGTGCGGGAACGAATACCGACTCAGGGAAAATGCTCAAATCAAGTAAGGGCTCAGGAGTCGGGCTAGGTTCAAGAATTGGGTCCAAGTTAAGAAATTGAAACTCAAGTCCACAATCTTCTTCCCACAATGGAATGTGACCTAATATGGATGATATCTCTTTACTTCCAATATTAAGGAATTCTAGCTCATCGCCATACAATTCTTCAAAACTAAGGTCAACATCGTCCGTCAGAATTGTACAATCAATTTCAGAAGTAAAGAGATTGTGAGAATCTAGGTCAAGTTTAATATGATCATCTAAAATGGGTGATTCAATTTCATAATGAATTGGAATAGGATCCAATGTTGACTCGGGAGAAGTGAAATCAGGTGGAGACACTGGAGTCATTATTGGATCAGGAAATAAAATTGAATCATCAAGTGGGAGATCATGATCATATTCATGCTCAAGTTCTATTTCAGGAAAGGAAAAACTTGCCAAGTTATCAAAAATTGGAGTTTCGGCAAGTTCACATGATGGTACTGAATTAGAATCTTGTTGTCCAAAGCAACTTGGTTCGTCGGCTCTAAGCGAGTGGTCAATGAAAGCAGAAATGGCCGAACTGTGAGAACGTAAGGATTGAACCATCAAATCTATGTCATGCTCACGAGCTAATCTAGCCTGAGTCATGGCGGCAAGCATCCCTTCATAGTCGATAGGTGCATCATGCTCTGATTGGTCTTAAAATAGGAAGGGTAATCGTGATGAAGTTGTGAGTCGGTGGACTCACGCATCATCATGTCTAAGATTGATGGTGATTTTTGCTTGGACTCATTCATACTCATCATTTCCAAGATAGATGGATTTCTATTCTGAATGGGTGGATCTGAGTATGAATCTTGGGAAGAATGTGGACTAGATGGATATGGAGGACAATTTGGTTGAGAATTAGACTCGGGGGACTCGAAACCCCATGAACTCTGTGACGAGTTGAAATTATTATGGAAATTATAGTCATAAGATGGGGGGTGTGGGTTATATTCATTCGGATAAGACCATTCCGGCACACTAGATTGGTCAAAGTTAGGGTATGCCGGGTTGGTAATATCCGAATAATAGTTAGGGGTGTAATATGGATTAAAATTGGAATTATTCTTATATGCCATATCACACCAACACAAACACAACAAACAAAAAAAATATTCTAACCTAAGTTAGGGTAGACCTATGACCTAGACGACTCCTAACTGGTTAGACCGTCCACAGGAGGTTGGGTGCAGACTTTGACCACAAGTTAATCAGCCAGGTCAGGGCAAGAGTGGTGGGAGGTTTTCCGTCAAAGACGTTCCTTAATTAAATAACCACCAATCTTCGGGCTTTCGGCCCTCAATCCCTTTCCTAGACACTGATTTGGCAAGAGTCAACTTCCAGCACTGTTCCCCCTTAGGATAATCTCCTATTGAGTCCGAGATGTCCCTAGGGCCAACGTCTACTAATTTTTAAGTTAGGCTTGGGTTAGTGAGTGCTCGGGATATGATTTTTGGGCTAAGGAAGGGTGATGAAATCCCCACCTTATCTTGTTAATGGGTTATGCCCTTAAGATGAATTAGTGCAAGTGTACAGGATAAATAGATAAGAATCACTCAAAAGCAGAAAATCAACCAAGAGATGAATCCTATTCTACATGCAATGCGTACGTACCTTGCGTCTCCAGCACTCTTCAACAGTAAATAAAAATAATTGAAAAGACACGTGCCTAATATGCAAACGTCTAATCAAATTTTATTTTTAACAACCAATAATTTACTGTTGAATTATTAGCAATTTACAGGTATATCACAGAACAAAACAGAATAGAGCAGTAAGCAGTAATCTCAAATTTTAGCAATCTGCAAAAAAATTGAATCAGTAGTCCTTACTGTTGCCGCGTGTCCGCGGCTCTGGCCGCGGATCCGCGGCAAAACAGTGGGCTCCTGTGCTCTGCCTTCGAGGGCAGAGGCACAGGGCAGCTATATGTCCACTGCAGCTGCTGTTTTCTGTTTCCTGTTCTCCAAACCTGCAAACAGAAAAGAATAAAGAATTAGTTAAAAATTAAATTTTTTTTGTTTTAGAGATAACTTACCGTCCCTCCCCGGCAACGGCGCCAATTTGTTGACTGAGTTTTCCTGCACACAAAATATAATATGTTAGCTTAAGAATAGATGTGCAAGTCTCAGTTCTAATCCGCGGTAGCAGGGCTATGCGGGTCGTGATCCTCAGGGAGGGACTGCGATGGAAGCGTTAAGCAAGTTATACTCTAAAGCTTTTATTTTTATTAGTTAAATGGTGGTATTTACAATAGGTGGTAGAAAAGAATTGTGGAAGATGTGGATTTAATCTACAAAAAAGAAAAGAAAATAAAAGAAGAGGAAAGAAAACTTATCTCTTTAGTCTGCTTGCCGTTTGAACCGTTGCGATGATTTACCTTTTCTTGGAAGGCGTACAAGCACGGCTTATGGGATCGTCCGCCTTCTTAATCTACTCTACGAAATGAAAAACAAGCTATGAAGACCTGTTCATCGCCATTGGGCCGTCAAGGTTCCTTCTTCGGCTAGGTATTCTCGAAGCAGTTGGATCTCATGGTGGGCGAGACATTAGAGAAAGAAACAATGTAGAAAAACAATGATAGACAAAGATAGAGACACAATAAAACATAAAAAGAACAAAACAAGCTTTGATTTGATTTAAACAATGGAGGAAAATTTACAACTTACACCGGCTGTCACCATTGGTACAAGAGGATCCCTTCCTCCATGAATGCAACATCTCTCTCAGCTTTCACAAGAAGAAAATAAAATATACAGAGGAAAGAAAATCTAACCTAAAACCTAAAAACCCTAGCTTTTGGCCCTTTGCTGGACGCTGGACGCTCTTTACGTTGCAATGCAGGTGCTATTTATAGATGCAGAATGCCACAGAGTCCCGGATAAACATCACCACAAAATCTGCTCTCTGGATAAGCTAGGATTGCCGCGGAAACGCGGCTTTTGCCGCGGGTCCGCGGCACTTTAGTGGCTTCTGGCCACGCGCTTTGGCGCGTGGCCTCTCCTGCTCCGTCCATGTGGGCACCTGCTTCTAGAAGTGTAATCCTGGCCTTTTAAATCTGGATTTTCGAGATAACTTAGTAATCAAGTTACTCTTAATCCAGATTTCTTCAAATTTTCTTCCCACGAATTTTCTTCTTATCTTGGCCTTTTATCCTCATCCTGCATGTGTTTAGGGTTGGATAGAAGTCTATCCTTCCCTAATCTCTGATATTTGCAACTTTTAGCCCTTGTATTTGCATTTTGACAATCTGATATTTGCACTTTGACTCTTGGGCTTCAAATATGGGCTTGGATCTGGGCTTTTGGGCTCTTTAAGCTTTATTTATTGTTAAAATAATAATTCGAGGCCTGCACACAATAAATTACAAATTATTAATAAATGTGCAGAATTAAATGAATAAATATGAAAATGTGATGGTAAATATGATGATAAAAATGCACTTTTGACTACCAATCAATACATTCATGAAGAGGAAGACGCTAAGTTAGCTTCCCTACACATATGCATTACATGAAGAAGGGATGACAAGCCCTAACTCACATAACACATATTATGTAATGCATAAGAGGAGATGTGAAGCTTCCCCTACACACGTATATCATATAAAGAAGAGTTGTCAAGCTCCTCAATTTATAATATACTCAACATGAATCTATATGTAAGAGAGATGTTAAGCTCTCCTTGCATATAGGAAATACAAATCAAAACTTTGAATATTTTCTTTAAACAAAATTTTGAAAATACCAATTGTAATTAAACATAACAAATTACCAATTGTAAAACAACATAACAAATTTTGAATGTCTAAACACAAATTTTGATACCAATTGTAAGAATATATTTCATTTTGAAAAAACATATAAACAAATTTGATGTTGATATCATATGTTCAAAATAACAACTTTTGATCATAAAGAGTGGGAGTACAAATACCAATTGAAATACAAAATCAAATTTTCTCCCCCTTTATGAAAAACAAACTAAAGACATGCATAGTCTTGATAACAATTTAAAAGTAATCAATTTAAACAAAATTGAAACTCAAGCACTAGCATAAACACAAACATATATATGTATGAAAGATAGATACCAATAGAAATTGATATACTTGGAATTTAAAGCATACATACATACAAAACATATATGAGTATACAAGAAGATCAAAATGATACCAATTGAAAGAGTTCAATGATATCAATTGACATAACAATAAGTTCAAGTGTATACATCATATTATCTACCACCCAATCATAATTCAAGTTTTAAAGATTTTCAATTTAGGGCATACATGAACATGATCTCCCATCCTACCGCCCTTGGAAGGTAGGGGTTTTCAAAGATAGATTTGAAAATGTAGTTTTGTTTGAAAATCACTACCAAAATGAAGAACACCGCAACTAGTTAAATGGTAAACTTGTTAACTAGCACGAAATCCTTCAAGCAAGGAATAAAACAAAAATGAAATTCACATGATAATCATCACTCTAACCAATAAAGTATAACTCATGAGAAACAAAACATGAGTAATAGATATGAGTGTACAAATAATATGTGAAGATCATAATCATGAAAAATATTTCATTAAGCTCAATTATTCCTTAAAACATAATTCCATCAAAAACATGAAAAATCATATAAAACTCCTTATTTAATCTTCAAGGCATATGTATGTCTAATACAAACTAAGAAATACATACATATCCAAAACACAACGAGTCCACAAAATATATGCATTAAGGCACGTGGCTCAAAGGATACTCATGTATAGTCAATAGTTTGGATAAGATGTACATATACATGAAGTTAAATATTGACACAAAATCAAGAGAAACTAAATCTTCATCAAGACAAATTTCATTTCAAGGTATATGTATGAATTGTCAACACAAGAAGTATACATACATATCCCTTAAACACACTTTGAGTCAATAATATAGATTTGCATGAAGAGCAAATGACTCAAGGGGTATACATGTATATCTTAAAGTTTGGCAATACAAACATATACATGAAGTGAAATACACAATCATAAAACAAATTCAAAAATGGAATACAAGTTTGAAATGTATGAATCATCAAAACTAGACTATACTAGCACATCTAATGGGTTCAAATAAGCAATCAAGCTCAACATATATAGATTTATTTGTAGCCCACTCTATGTACAAGTATATAACTAGTCTTAATGAAAACAAACATCTAAACATATATTCAAAACATGAAGCATCAAAACAAATATAAAAGTCATCATGATAAAACTAAAACATGATTACTATATAAATTCACATGTATTAGATTCATGATGTACATTATAGCTTAAACAAAAGTGAGAACACTAAATATGGGTTCATATAAGCATATGTGTCTCAAATACTATACATGTATGTCAAGGATCTAATAAACATGGAATGAACATACTAATCCATAGACATCAAAAACATGCTATAAACATTAAAACATGGAAAGCATGTAAACAAATAATAAGGAGTTAGGAATTGTTACCAAACCTAGAAGGCAACCTCCTCGTCTCCAAAACTTGGTGGTCCTCTCCACCATCTCTTCCCTTGAAAGTGATGCATCCAATTTGATTTCCTTTAAGTCCGGAACGCATCCACTCCAAGGTGTCATCACTCTCACGTCATGTGAGAGCCCACACCTACATCATAAACAATAGGAGGGGTGGTCTTTGGTACCCACATCTTATTGGGTCCATGGGGGTTAGTCCCTTCTCTAACCCAAACAAATTTCTTTGCTAAATTAGTAGTATGTAATCTATCAAAACAAAATTTAGCAAGGTGGCCCTTACGTCCACAATGTGTACATGTGTACACATGAGCATACTTGTGTTGATGGTGTCCGTGTGAAGCATGTGTATGCCGTGAAGGGTGTGCATGCATAGAAGTTGGAACTTGTTTCTTTCGAACCAAGGATTCCAAGCGTGTATGGTTCTTAGCACATTGGCTCATAGTGGAGCCCAAACAATCTACTCTCTTCTTTAGCATACAAATATCATCATTAATCCTAGAAGAAGAGGTACATGCATTAGGTAGTCTAGATGAAGAGGCTACACTAGCATGGCAAACATGTGCATCCATTTTATTTTACAAAACAATATTTTTCTTTAAACAAACATCTAAATCATTTGAAATAGAAATGATTTTGTTTTTCAAATCAACATTCTCTTTTAAAACAAAATCAACTTTTGAAGACAAATTTTCATTTTTCTTTAAAAGAGTTTCACAATCACTTTTAGACTTTAAAAATTTATTTTCTTTTAAAGCAAGTTCCAATTGAGATCTCAATGAATCTCTTTCATTATAGACCTCAACCTTTTCTTGCAAAACACAATCAAGTCTAGAATGCAAACACTTATTTTCTTTTTCAATTTCTAGACTTTTCTTTTTCAAAATCTTATACTTTTCAATTAATTTTTCACATACAATAGATAGTTCTTCATTCAAAGCATGGGGATCAACAATATCATTACTTGAAGAACTAGCATCATCATCACTATCTAATGGAGTTTCCGAGTGTACCTCAAGGGAGTCATTCCCTTGGACCATGAAGCATTGAGAGTTGGATTCTCCACTAGATTCCTCTTCTAGAATTTGAACTTGAAGCTTGGAGGTGTTGGTGGTTGTTGTCAACTTGTTCCACACTGCAAAAGCGGAATCAAGATTAGAAACATGTAAAAGATATTCTTTAGGTAAAGTGCTTCTAATGGCCTCTAGGGCTTGTGCATTGGCCCCTATATGATTGCAATCACCAAGATAACATCTCTTGGTGGCGGCAAGAAAGACATGCAAACCTAGGGTTTTTAGGTACATGGACATCCTATACTTCCAAACATCAATGTTGGAAGGGTCAAAACTAGGTGGGGTCATGAAGTCCATGGTAAACTATGAATGTGCAAACAAACAAATGCAAATGAGATTAGCAAGCAAATGGATCACTCCTAGGATGTTAAGCCTAAGTATCAGGAGCACTAGCTCTGATACCAATTGAAAAAACACCTAGAGGGGGGGTGAATAGGTGTAATTGCTAATCTAAGAAACTTAATGCAAACTAAGTGCGCTAAATGCGGAAGCTAATGCAAATTATGCACAAACTAATACAATACAACAAGTGTAGCCGAATTCCCCTTGCGAGGCTCTGGACTAACTCCCCTTGATTCCCCTTGAAATGGGTTGAGGTGCTATGTGAAGCTCTTGTTGGATGAGTATAAGTTAGGCACACACACACAAGCAATCCAAGCAATATGAAATACACACAATCAAGCCAAGCATATAATAGATATGACAATAAGAAATGCAAGGCACAACACAAGCAATATAAGATATGAATGAATCAATGCTCAACACAAGCAAGTATGATATGATGATGAGTATGATGCTTTGCACAATTATAAGAGAGAGAGTTAGAGAGACTATGGATCAAAACGCAAACACCAAGATTTGTTTCGAGGTTCGAGCACCTTGCTCTACATCCCCGCCTACACCACCGTGTAGGATTTCCACTATCTCAACTCCCACCGAGGGAACCTCTACCGAAGAGGATTTCTTACAACACTAGGAGTACCAAACTCCTCTCTCAACAACAACCTCCTCACAACCGAGGGGTTAGGCCCGTAGCCAATACAACAACCAATCCACACACCTCTACCGAAGAGGCTCACAACCAAACTCCACCTCTACCTAAGAGGGAGCAAACCAATACCACTCCGATCACCTCTACCGAAGAGGGATACAACAAATAAAGGAGGGTTTACAACAAGTGGTTCAAAACCACAAACTCTCTTTTTCTTTCTCTTTCTTTTTCCACAAAACAAAGATCCTAATAGTTTAGGATAGAAGATAGCTCAAGTGTGGAAAACTAGGTGTTTGGAAAACTAGCAACAAAGAAAATCACTTGGGAAAATCCTTCCAAAAGATATAGAATGAAAATCAAGACAAATCTCCCAAAATATTCTTTTCTTTGATTTTTCCAAAAACCTAAAACAATAAAGATTGAAGAATTAAAGCCCCAAACACTTTTGAAAACTTGTTTTAAAACCTCTAGAAACCAGAAATTTTTCTCCTTAAAAAACTTGGCCAAAATCCCCAAAGAGATGGAGTTTATATAGGCCAAACAGAAAACTAGCCGTTAGAGCTGAGCTGGCAGCTCTGACAGGCGTCGGTCGACCGGCCCGGTCGACCGCCAACGGTCAGAAAAGTGACCGTTGGGCACAAGCGGTCGACCGGCCCGGTCGACCGAAACATCCTGAGAGTTGAACTCTCAACTCGGTCGACCGGTCCGGTCGACCGACTACAATGTGTAGCCAGCGTGCACGTCTGTGCACATCGGTCGACCGACCCGCGACCGGCCACTTGGTGCGGTCGACCGACCGACTGGCCTGACAGGCACAGTGCAGATCTGCACAGATACGGGATTTGAAAATAGGTCTTTTCACTCAATAAAAATCCCATAAATTCACAGTAAATCTAAAAAATAGTTTTAATCACAATAAAAACTGTTTTTCTAAAAACATGTCTTTCTAAAACTTGTTTTATCATTTTACTTTGATAACCAAACTTGTGATAAAAATTTCAAGACATATATCAATCATATCAATTCATTTTTGTGTCTTGCCAATTTTATCATAAACAAAACTTGTATTTTTATCAAACTTTGATTTTTCCAAAACATGAATAGAAACGTCAAAATAAGTTTGTCTATAAGTTAAGCATGTATGTATAAATAGAAAACATCTACTATACATATAAATCATGAAAACTTGTTTTGATCAAACTATTCATAAAAACCAAATATCAAATCATAAAACGTGTGTGTTTTGTGCACTTGAGCATATCAACTAAACTAAGCTTAACAAATATGGATCTAAAACTCTATCTAAACTAGGATACCTAAGTCTTCTTGACGATCTTCATCTTCAAGTAGACTTGCTCCAAAACTCCGTGATTCTCCAAGTGCAAAGGTATGATCTTTAAGCTTTGGCACCGGAATCACCATGAATAGCTTCTAATCATCTTGTTGAAGCTAATCACCAACTAATATCCTGTTAATGATCTGAAACTTAGAAACACAAGAATATTAGTAAACATAACTACATGAGTGTTGATCATCATCAAAACTAGAGTGGAAGGCCATTGGGCCAACAGCTTCAAGATCATACCTTGCCTAGCTCATGGATCACGGAGTTTGGACCGAGTCGACTTGAAGATGGAAGATCGTCAAGAAGACTTAGGTATCCTAGTTTAGATAGTGTGTTTAGATCCATTTGTAAAGCTTAGTATAGTTGATATGCTCAAGTGCACAACACACACAAGTTTTATGTTTGGTTTTTGGTTTTCATGAATAGTTGATCAAAACAAGTTTAATTAATATATGTATAGTTGTTTCATTCTATACATGCATGCTTAACTTTCAAACAAACTTATTTTGACTATCCTATTCATGTTTTGGAAAAATCAAGTTTGATAAAAATACAAGTGTTGGTTTTGATAAAATTTGCAAGACTCAAAAATGAATTGATATGACTGATATATGTCTTGAAATTTTTATCACTTGTTTGTGTTTCAATATAAAATGTTAAAACAAGTTTTGTGAATTTTTAGAAGACTTAAAAGATTTTTCAAAATATTTTTAACATGTGTTTCTGTCCCAGATTTCTGTTCCAGGCTTCAACCAGTCGACTACTAAACTGACCTAGTCGACTTGGGGTGAAGTCGGTCGACCGGGCCGGTCGACCGACGTGCACAAACCTGTGCACGTTTGGCAGACAGAGGGACGGTCGACCGTCACGGTCGACCGGGACTGAGAGCTCTGCTCTCTGTTTGTTTGGGTCGACCGGGCGGTCGACCGGAATTGCCCAACGGTCACATTTTTGACCGTTGGCGGTCGACCGGGCGGTCGACCGCCAGGCCTGTCAGGCTGCCAGCTTAGCCTAACGGCTAGTTTTCTGATGGGGCTATAAATACCCCATCTCTTAGGCTGTTTTGACAAGATTTTCAAGAGCAAAAATTTCCTATTCTCTGGGTTTAAAAAGAAGTTTTTAAAAGTGTTTTAAGTGCTAAAAAGATTCATTCATTTGTTTTCAAGTGTTTGTTATTTTCAAAGAAAATAGGTTTTTGGGAAATTGGTTATTGTACTTCATTTCAATATCTATTTGGTATTTTTCCCAAGAGTTTTTCTTTAATCAAAACACTTGTTTTCCACACTTGAGCTATATCTTCTATCCTAATCTATTTAGGATCTTGTTTTTGTGGAAAAGAGAAAAAGAGAGAACTGTTTGAGGTTGCTAAGCCTCCAAGTTGTAAACACCCTTATACTTCTTGTATCCCTCTTTGGTAGAGGTTGATCGGGTGATTGGTTTGCTCCCTCTAGTGAGAGGTGGAGTGTTGGTTTGTAAACCCTCTTCGGTAGAGGTGTTGGTTGTTGTTGTTGTTTGGCTAAGGGCCTACCCCTCTTGTGTGAGGAGGTGTTTGTATTGAGAGAGGAGTTCGGTACTCCTAGTGTTGTAACAAAATCCTTCTAGGTGAAGGTTCCCTCGGTGGGAGTCCTCGGTGGACGTTGATAGTGGATTGAAAATCCTACACGGTGGTGTAGGCGGGGATGTAGAGCTAGGGGCTCGAACCTCGAAACATATCTTGTCTTAGCGTTTGATCCATTATCTCTAACTTTCTCTCTCTCTCTTTATATTGTGCAAAGCATCATTCTTTCATTCATATCATTCATACTTGTGTTGTGCCTTGCATTGATTCATATTGATATATCATCTTATATGCTTGGTTGTTCGTGTGTGCCTCACTTGTACTTAATCAACAAGGGCTTCACATAGCACCTCAACCCTTATCTAGGAGAATCAAGAGGAGTTAGTCCAGAGCCCTTCACGGGAAATTCGGCTACACTTGTTGATTGTACTAAGTGTGTTTGCAAAGTTGCATTAGCTTCCGCATTTAGAGCATTTGATTTTATAGATTAGCACTTACACCTATTCACCCCCCTCTAGGTGTTTTTTTTTTACCTCTAGGGCTTGTGCATTGGCCTCTATATGCTTGTTATTAACAAGATAGGATTTCTTGGTAGTAGCAAGGAAAACATGCATTCTATATTTTCACATGTCAATGTTGGAAACATCATACATGGGAGGGGTCAAGAAATTCATGAGTGTGTGTAAACAAATATATGTGCAAATGCAAAACTAGAGTAGCTAGCCAAGATCTTATTCCTAGGTGGTTGAACCTAATATCAGGAGCGTAGGCTCTGATACCAATCGAAAATACACCTAGAGGGAAGTGAATAGGTATATGGCTAATCTAATGAGAAATGATGCTGAATTAAAACTAAATTGCAATAGTATAACCAAAGAGTGTGTAAACAAATATATGTGCAAATGCAAAACTAGATTAGCTAGCCAAGATCTCATTCCTAGGTGGTTGAACCTAATATCAGGAGCGTAGGCTCTGATACCAATCAAAAATACACCTAGAGGGGGGTGAATAGGTATATGGCTAATCTAATGAGAAATGATGCTGAATTAAAACTAAATTGCAATAGTATAACCAAAGAGTGTAGCCGAATTTTCAGTGACGGGCTCTAGACTATCTCCTCTAAATTCCTCTTAATAAGAGTTGAGGTGCTATATGAAGCTCTCTTGGTTCAACACAAGTATGGGCACGTACAAACAATACCAAACATATATATATGGATAAACAATATGAAATAATGTAAGGTATAAGAGAGAGAGAGAGTTTAGAGATAGTGGATCAAACGCAAATACCAAGATATGTTTCGAGGTTTGAGCCATTGCTCTACGTCACCGCCTTCACACAGAAAGATTTTCACTAATGCGTCCACACAGGACTTCCCACACAGGGAACCTCTACTGAGGATTTGGGTAATACAAACTTGGAGTACACAACTCCTCTCTCAAACAACAACAACCTCTACACAAGAGGTAAGACACAAAGCCACACAAGATCAACCTCTGAATAGAGGGATAGGCACAATGTCAAAACAATCACCTCTCACTAGAGGGATAGGCACAAAGCTAAACAACAACAATCACCTCTACACTTAGAGGGATACCAACAAACTCAACTCCTCCACAATCACCTCTACAAAGGAGGGATACCTACAAACTCAAGGCAAAGAAATATTGCAACACTTGATGGTATCAATAAATCACAAACCAATTTTCCCACAAAATAAAGATCTTATAGATAGGATAGATATGATAGCTCAAGTGTGAGAAAATTAAGTGTTTGGAATGAAAATAATAAAGAAAAACTCTTGAAAAAAATACTAGATAGATATTGAAATAAAGATCCAAAAATCAATCTCCCAAAGACTCTCTTTTTCCTTGATTTTTCAACACTTTAAAACAAATAAAGCTAAAATCTTTTGGTACAAAAACTCTTTTAAAAACTTGTTGTTAAACACTTATAAAGATGAGAAAAATTGCACTCTAAAAACTTATTGAAAACAACTCAAGAGAAGACATATATATAGCCTCTCAAAAATCTGCCCGTTGGCAGTCTGGAAAGGTCAAAAAAGACCTTCCGGTCGACCGCCCAGTCAACCGGCGCAACGGTCATATTTTTGACTGTTGTGCCTCCGGTCGACCGCCCGGTCGACTGGCCATAGCCATCGGTCGACCGCCCGGTCGACCGGCCAGCACCCGAGAGTAGGGTGCTCTCAGTCGGTCGACCGCGCGGTCGATCGGCCTTCATGGCTAGCCATGTGCACGTCCCTTGTGCACACCAATCAACCGACCACTGGTCTGATCGACCGGCTAGGTCGACAGCCAGCTGATCTGGCTGGGGATTTAGGGTATTGAAAATTTGTCTTTTTAATTTCAATTAAATCCCATAAAATCACATAAATTTCACAAAAATAAGTTCTTATAAGATCTTTGAATACCAAACATGTGTGATCAAAAATCAACACATATTACAAATTATTTGAACGATTTTTGTGATATTGAAATTAGACTTTAAACCAAAATCGGTATTTTTCAAAACTTGGATTTTTGAAATGGAAAATCATTTTCTCTAAAACTCATATGGATACAAAAACATGATATTGAAATAAATTTGAAGCATGCTTGTGTATGGATAGGGTCCAATATATATATATATATATATATATATATATATATATATATATATATATATATATATATATATATATATATATATATATATATATATATATATATATATATATATATGTTTTTGACATGAAATCAAAAAACGGTTAAACTGAAAACCAAAACCAATAAACTTTAAACTTGTGTGTGTATGTGAACTTGAGCATATCAATACTAGCTATCTTTACATAAGATTTAAACACAAACTGAAGTCTTCTTGTCTCCAAGCCGACTCGATCCAAACGCGATCCAACGAGCTTGACTCCAACCGAGTGTTAGATGCGATCTTGACACGCGAGCTCTTGAATCCACATGTGTATGCCTCAAAACTCCTTTGTTGAAGCCAAACACATACTAAGATCTTGATCAAATATCTGAAACTAATTAAGCACAAGATCGTTAGTAAACTATAACTACATGAGTTAATCATCATCAAAACTAGAGTGATGGGCCTCTGGGCCAATACTTTCTTTCCATTCCACCTGTTGATTCTCACACCCAAGGGTCTTAAGCTGTCACTACACTGGTGCTCCTAACTTGAAAGGTGTCTTTTTCTGTGTGTGCTCTGATTGGTGCCAGCTGAAAAGCGCCCAAATTGCTTGGGATGGGTTCCACCACTGTAAGTTGATTTTTACCAAGTGTACGAGTTTCGTTAAAGAGCACAAAATGAAAGTTTTGATCAGGTCTTGAATCTGACACATCTCTTTTTTCACTTCAATCCTTTTACCACAGAGACATGTCTTAACGACGTCTCCTCTGCTTGTTATTGATTACAAAGGAATTATTTTATATAAATGATATCTGAAATACCTGAATCCTCTTCGTATTCACATTTATTTAAATATGCACGAATATCATTAATCAACATCCAATCCCGCTTAGTGTTCATCTATTTAATATCCACTTATGAGGTATAGGTAGATCCTAATTTAACATATTAACTAACATATTAGTAATTGTGTCCAGGTGCTATTCTGATCAACGGGTATAAAAATCTAATCAGACTCATCTAATAAGGTGTAGTTCAGATTACATAGGAATCTAGACCCGACCAATTAACAAGCCTAATTGACAGAGCAAAATGCAAGAAGGAAAAGAAAGGACAAGTGCCATTTTGCACAAATCAAGATAGTATTGAAGGAAGACCAATGTTTTTCAACAAAGCATATGTTTACAGGAGAGATTGTAATTAAATTTTAAACAACAATCCAATAATAAGTGCACAGACATGATGCTTTTGTACTAGATCTCTTGTGAACATAAAACTCTGTGGTCACACTCATTCGTACATTTACATATTAATAATAATGTGATTGTGTTCCATGCGGAGGAGTCCTCCGGGTGTGTCAATTGACTACCAACATTTACGTGACACAATATAAGTAAGGATTGGACCCAACCACAATTATGTAAATTTACAACACAACCACTCTAATATTGTACAGCTCATAATATTACTGCCTATATCAGGCATAAATTCTCAGCTTGGCCTTTTTTCTCCTTAGACTAGTTCCCAATTCACAGCCCAAAAATGTCCATGTGCATGTGCCTGATAAGAGCTTTACGTGGCAAACTCCTCACTAAACATTTTCTTAAAAATATTTGTCTTATACAGGAAGAGCAGTGTTCACTATGCATGAATGCTACTGAAACAATTGACCACTTGTTCTTCCAATGTCTTTTTTCAGTCTATACATGGTAGTTAAGCAAGTTAAAGCTGGGATTGCATTCAACAATGGGGACTTTATATGAAGAAGCTCAGAAATTGAATTTGCAGTTCAAACATTACAGCACCATAAGTATTTTGGCAAAATTGGTGTTTTCCGTAACCATTTTGTGGGAGAAAGGAGATAGAGGAGATGGAAGAAGGTAGCACAGAGATCGGACGACAAAGGAGCGAGAAATGACGCATGGAGCAGGCCAGAAGTGCTCCCGGTCGACTGCCCGGTCAACCAGTGGAGGAGGCCGGTCTATCGCCCGGTCGACCGCCGTGCATGAGCCTGCACAGGAAGGAGCGGTCGACCGACCGGTCAACCGACTGACAAGGGCTCGTTCTCGATTGGGCGCGGTCGACCAGGCCGGCCGACCGTGGCATGGGTCGGTCGACCGGCCGGTTGACCGACAGGCGCGTTTGGACTTTCCTTTTAGGATTCGGATTCCTTTTCTGGATGGGATCGAATCCAACCTGGGTTCCCATAAATCCAGAGACTCTGTAGCTATAAATAGAGGCAAGAACCCTCATGTATTGTATCCCAAGAAGTATCTCCAAGAATTCTTCAAGTTCCCCTCTTGTATTAGTTGTATTGATTATTGAATCAATAAAATCTCTCTCCCTTGTCCTAAGGACGTAGGCACGTTGCCGAACCTCGTTAAATTTGTGAGTTGATTGTTTTTCTCTATTGGTTGCTGTTCCTGTTGTGTTGGTTGTTTCTCCGGCTGCATCAAGTCTCCGCCAGGTGAACGGATTCCTCAAGGGTGGTGGTTGTGTTTCCCGACCGCTGCGCACAACAAGTGGTATCAAAGAATCTCAGGTTCGACTTGGGATCATCTGTTGATTCGAAGGACATCTGTTGCTGATTAGCGAAGATCGTGTGTCGATCTCGGATCAGCGTTAGAACTGTTTGTGGGATCGTGTGTCAATCTCAAAACAGTGTGTAGATTACTCGAGGAATCAATTTGGAGGAGTAGATTGCTTCGAAAACTCTTCAAAGATTTCGCGTGAAGGTAAAGGTCCAGTCTTTATCTAGTTTGTTTTATCTAACTCCGTTCGTTTTCACATTGCTTTGAGGAATAGTTGAGAAGATGACTGGAGAAAGTACATCGGTGAGATCCATGAATCCACATCTAAGGATTGATGTGGTGAAGTTCAACTGGACGAATAACTTTGATATGTGGAGGTGTGAGGTTATGGATGCGCTGAGGGCATCAAACCTCGAAGACACTCTACGGTTAGAGAAGAAGCGCGCATCAACGACGTAAGAAGATTGGGATAAGATGAACCGTTCGGCGTGTGGCTTGATCAGGTCTTGTCTGACACAAGACATCAAGTATCAGGTGTTGCATGAGACATTTGCGAGGCAGCTGTGAGAGATCCTAGAGAGGAAGTATCTCACGAAGAGCATAGAATCGCGATTGCAGTTAAAGAGTAAGCTCTATGGATTTCAGATGCAAAGAGGATGCTCCGTCAATGAACACTTGAACCGCTACGCGAAGCTTCTTACAGATCTAGTTAATGTGGATGTAGAGACTAGTGAAGAGGATAAGGCGGTAATTCTTTTGACCTCTCTTCCTAGGGAAGAGTATGAGGCCTTTACTCTTATTTTTCTCAATGGAAGACAATCCCTTAACTACGATGAGGTGTCTGCTGCACTTGTGAGTTATGAAGCAAGGAGACAGGACCGACTGTGTTCTTCAGAAAGCACAATGTAGAGGCATTGGAGGTAAGAGGCAGAAGTTCCAATAGGAAGGGAAGAGACGATCGGGGGAGATCAAAGTCCAGATCAGGCTTCAGAAATCTAAAGAAGAATCAGTGTGTCTTGTGCAAGGAATTAGGACACTGGAAAGCTGAATGCCCGAAACTCAAAGATAAGAAGGTGGAGTCTAAGACTGAGGCAAATCTTGTAAAGGTGGTCAGTACTCAAGGCAGTACCTCACAGGCAGATGGATCAGACTCGGGCTCATCGCTATTCTATCTCTGTTACTACTTCTACTATTTGTAACTCAGATAATGCTGAGTGGATCTTGGATACCGAATCCACCTATCATGTGTGTCCGAATAGGGCCTGGTTTTCTAGTTTTGAGAAGCTAGATGGATGTTATACGGTCATGGGTGATGATCATCCGTATAATATAGGAGGGATGGGTACAGTCCGTATCAAGGTGGATGATGGGATAGTACAAGAATTGAAGGAGGTGAGGTATGTACCTCAACTCAAAAAGAATCTTATCTCTGTTAGCGCTTTGAAAGCATTGGGTCTTGTGATATCTGTACGAGATGGTGTTCTCAAGATGATCAAACGCTCAATGGTGGTGATGAAGGGCGTCAGCCGGGACAATCTCTACTACTTGAAGGGTAGTACGGTTACAGGTCAGGTGGAGACTTCTAGTTCTTCAGACGATGGTTGCACGGAGGTCTGGCAGGTGAAGGTCAGACATGGAGGTAAAGGTCTTTGCAAGCTCCTGCAAAGAAGGGATCATTGGAAGGTACTGCTACCTGCAACTTGGAGGGTGAACACAGCGTTCTGGACAAGAAGAAGGTGAAATTCAGCACCAGTACTCACCGCTCTGAAGGTCTTCTCGATTGTGTTCACGTAAGCGTTTGGGGACCTGCTAAGACTGCATCGCTTGGAGGTCACAGGTACTTTGTCTCTTTTGTTGATAGTTTATCTAGGCATTGTTGGATATATCCCTTGAGACAAAGATGTGAAACCCTAGATATGTTGGTAAAGTGGAAAGGAAGAATGGAGAAGCAAATAGGTAGGAAGATCAAGGAGCTACAGATTAGTAATGTTGGAAGAGACATAAACCAAGTCCTACGATTTGACCAGAACACCGGTATTGCTACTCACTTCACAAAAGGTATAAATGGGTTGGTTAAGGAAGTAAATCGTTCCTTACTGGAGAAGGTTCGGTGGTTGTTGTCTAATGTAGGATTAAGCAAATCGTTTTGGGCTGAGGCGATTGTGTATGCTAGCTATCTCATGAATAGATCGACTGCTATAGGAGGTAAAGCTCTATTGAAAATTTAGTCTGGGAAAGCTACTCAAGATCATGGTTTGCTACAGGAATTTAAAAGTCTGACCTACTTCAGTGCCAAAGATGGCAAGGTGAATCCGCGAGCAAAGAGGTTTGTGTTTTTGGGCGTCAAAAGGAATATGAATGGCTATAGGTTGTGGGACCCCGAAACAAGAAGATCGTGTTGAGTAGGCATGTCACATTTGATGAGACTTCAGTGCTGAAGTCTACCGTCTCTCGGCAGATGGAGAGGACGGAGACCAAGGAAGTATCACAGCGGGTGGAGGTTGATGCTGCTCTACCATCTCCAGTTGGTTCGGTATCAGTGAAGACTTTACCGGATGTAACACCGGGTGGAGATCATGTAGCCAGGGTTGATGCTGAACAGGTTGAAGACATTGATCAGAATTGCAGCCATTGGAACTAAGGTAAAACCACGCTCGTGGGTAAAGAAGCATGATTCTCAAGCTTGTGATCGCGATAAGCTCAAGTTGAAGGCCGTTGTTCTCCATGATGGCAGTAAGGAGGTTCATATGACTCAGCCAGATAGGTTCGCTACTGCAGATCCAGGAACAAGTGCTTGAGCTTGATGGAAGCTCATTGAATGAACTACGGTTGGCTTGATCCTTTGGGCAAGGTACGAAGCAGCCGTAAAGGTGCAGCCATCTGGTGATACAACACGTATGAAGCTGTTTGGGTTCTCGAGAAGCTGTTTGGAACTTAACGTAGAGGTGAAGAGTTGTGGCCGATTGGAACTTCACGTAGAGGTGGAGAGACTTCATGTAGAGGTGAAGTGTTGTAGCCAGTTGGACTTCATATAGAGGTGAGGTGTTGTGATCTTGATGAACAGGTTGATCTTCTGGTGAGAAGATGTTTAGCTTGCATAGGAGGGGTGTGCATCTAGTTGTTGAAGCCGATGATGGTGTTCGGTGTGCTCTACTCAGACTTGGTTGGACCGTCAGCTGAAGACATGTAGACTAGATAGAGCTAATCATTTGGAGAGTCAGTGTTGGCTCATGATGAGTTCTTCATGAGGTAGTGAAGTTGTGGAGTAGGAGCCACGTTCGGTGTTCGGCATGTATGAAAGTTCTCCTAAGGTGAAGTGTAAGGAAGGCATGTGTGTTGGATCCCAGTGGAAAGCTGAGCTATAGGTTCCAAGCCGAGATCGTGTGTCGATTTCGCCGAGATCATGTGTCGGTTTTGCCAGGTGATAGACTGGAGTTCGTTGGAGATCGGCTCAGATTTTGTAAAATCTTTACCGAGGTGGAGAATTATGGGAGAGAGGAGATAGAGGAGATGGAAGAAGGTAGCACAGAGATCAGACAACAAAGGAGCGAGAAACGGCGCATGGAGCAGGCCAGAAGTGCTCCCAGTCGACCACCCGATCGACCGGTAGAGGAGGCCGATCGACCGCCCGGTCGACCGCCCAGTCGACCGGCGTGCACGAGCGTGTACAGGAAGGAGCGGTCGACCGGTCCGGTCGACCGATTGACAAGGGCTCGCGCTTGGTTGGGCACGGTCGACCGGGCCGGTCGACCGTGGCATGGGTCGGTCGACCGGCCGGTCAACCGACAGGCGCGTTTGGACTTTCCTTTTAGGATTCGGATTCCTTTTCTGGATGGGATCGAATCCAACCTGGGTTTCCATAAATCCAGGGACTCTGTGGCTATAAATAGAGGCAAGAGCCCTCATGTATTATATCCCAAGAAGTATCTCCAAGAATTCTTCAAGTTCCCCTCTTGTATTAGTTGTATTGATTGTTGAATCAATAAAATCTCTCTCTCCCTTGCTCCGAGGATGTAGGCACGTTGCCGAACCTCGTTAAATTTGTGAGTTGATTGTTTTTCTCTATTGGTTGCTGTTCCTATTGTGTTGGTTGTTTCTCCGGTTGCACCAAGTCTCCGCCAGGTGGGCGGATTCCTCAAGGGTGGTTGTTGTGTTTCCCGACCCGCTGCGCGCAACACATTTGGCATATCTGGAGGAAGAGAAACTCTAGAGTATTCCAACACACTAATAAACACAAAATTCAAGTTTTCAGAGAATTATATGAGAATGTCAACATTCTTATGATACACTGCAGCAGAAAGGAATCACCCCAACGACCTTTGGCCTCAATACATAGTAATTGGGGTATTTTTTCCTCATCCACTTAATGATATCCACTCTGTCTCTGCCAGTTTTACACTAAATCAGTGTATCAGTATAATTTCGTAATGGATCTGACAGTTAAAATCCGAGGCTATTCTTGGCAGTGGATAATTTATCTCCCAGCATGCAATCTAGTTCTAATACTACTGCTGTTGGCAGCTATTTTTCTTAGTTTGTTCCAACTAGCATTTACTACTCACAGGTTAGTTGTCTCAGAGTTAGAACTGTACTGCTTACAGGTTCTGGTCTCAGAGCCAGAGTGGCTGTTGATGGTAGCTAAAGCTAGTGCAACTGATATGCTGTTTTCAATATGAGATTCCTCTCCAAGGTTTTGACCAGAAGCTGCTGCTGTTCTCTGTATTTGTTTCAATTGCAAAACTTGCAACTATCAGTGTATCAGCTAAATCCCTACCAGGATCCTGAGCTGCACTTTGTTTCATCGAGCAAAAACAGAGATTGCTAGGTAGTGCACAGTGTTTTGTAAACCAGTGACTACTAGCATGCTAGTTCTAAGCCCTGGGTTCTCAGGAAAGAGATTTCTCTGGACTAATCTGCTACAATCTTCATAATTACTTGCATTTTGTATTATAGCTTGGCCAATCAATGCTAACAACTGGCAGCAGGCTAACTACTAGAGGGACGTATATAAGCAATATCAAGTATTAGTAATATTGTATCCGAATCCTTCTCATTTTGTTCTTTTTTTATACTTTTTGGGTTGTATGTAAAGTGAATTACTGTCATATCCACTGTGGGCTCTGGGTCAATCTGAGTTTCCTCGTGTACTATAGTAGAGGCTAACCGTTAGGGTCCTCTCCCCTCTATAGTTCATTAAGATTGAAATTTGGAGTAGCCTAGCCCATAAAATTGCTTTTGTAGTATTGTTTTAAGTGATCAATAATTAATTTACTTACCTTTCAAAAAAAAATACATGAAAATAGCAAGAAATAAACTTTAAATATTTTCATGGTGCTACATTCACCCCACCAAATTAAAAATTTCATCCCAGAAATTTCTCTTATATCTAAGTCAAGTAATCTATAACACAAAACTAGTACATTGAGCAAAATTAACTAAACAAGGAAACTCTCATGTATATACCACATGTCTTATGTTATTTACGACTAAATACAGGCAAATATGTTGTTCGAGAGCTGCGAAAAGGAAAATATAAAAAAATTTAAATGTTATACCTTCTCTTCAAATAGCTATGCGTAGTTGCTGCGCATATTCTCCTCGCACACCCAAGATGCTTCTTCCACGCCATATCAGTTTCGCTAGACTTTAACCAAAGGAATCATCTTGTTCCTCAATTTCTTGTTCTCTTGGCCAAATGCAAGCCAGGGTTTCCTCAGTAGTGTTGTACGGCTATAGATGCAGCTCTAATACATCCATCACTCATTGTTGCTCCTCATCTCGTAAGTACTTCCCTAGCATAGATATATCAAAGACATCATGAACATCATTTAATGCATTCGGTAGCTCTAAATGGTAGAATACGGCTCTAACCCTTCCAATAATCTTAAAAGGTTCTATATATATTGGTGCAAGCTGCCCTTCCTTTCAAAATGCTAAACACCCTTCATTGGCGAAATCTTTAGAATCACAAAGTCTCTAACCTTAAACTCCAATATTCATTAACTCTTGTTTGCGTAACTCTTCTGTTTGCTCCAAACCTTCAAGCCGACAGAGCACTCCACTCTGCTCAGGCTCTCTATCAACGAGGTCTTCAATTCCATCAAGGACCAATCATGGGTCAGGCGTCCAAGACCAATTCAATGCGATCCTACATTTTCCATAGCAGAAGGATATTGATCCTACCACGACAATAAAGGGAATAAGGCCATCAACTATTGGAGCCTTCAAAAAATACATTGAGAAGCTCATCTGCCATGACTTTCTCAAAGATTATGTCCTTTCTCCCGAAGCAACCTCCAGATTAGAACAGTCGAATGCTTTGTGGCCTGCCAATAACAACACATGATCACATAACACAATGCGATTGAGTGATCCAACATCTGATATCTCCATCCATGATACCCCGGTATTTCATTTACATTCCATGTATTTCATTTCTGTTATCAAATAAAATTATATTTTTCCCTTGTCCATTGCAATCCTACCAAATTCGTCACTCCGCTGCTGAGATTTTTCCCATTAGAGATGACTGCGGATCTAACTCCACTGCTTGGAATTTTCCTATTTGGAGTCCCAAGTTTGCACGTCCCGCTAATGAGATTACCCCACTCGGAGATGGAAATGCAGGCACTAGCCTACAACCTTCCTTTTGAGTAGCCTACGGGCAATTGAAATCCTCCGCTATAGGATGTTTTTTCATTCGAAAATCTTCCCCCACTGCTGAGATTCCCCAATAATCTAACCAAAGCCTGCATTCTCGCTGATGAGATTTTCCAACTCAGAGATGGCAATATAGGCACTAGCCTACGGGTTTCATCTCAATTAGCCTATGGGTAGTCAGAATCCTTCGCTATGGGATTTCCCTTACTCAGAGTCCTTCCTTCACTGATGGGATCTTCCCCACTCGAGTCCAACCAAAGTTCACCGCTCCACTGATGAAATTTTGTCACTCGGAGATGACTTAAATCCAACTCCGCTGTTAGAATTTTTCCCACTTGAAGGCTAAAAGTTTGCAAGTACCATTGATGGGTACTCTCTCACTCTGAAATAACAATGCAAACTCTCCAAACCACTTCATATCCAACCATACAAGAGATAGAGATCAGAACTCTAAAGAGGCATGATCATATCAATTCCAAAAACCATTTGTAAGAACAAACCAGGTAAGATATAAACATCAACTATTTTCACTCCAAACGACATTTCCATGTCGAAAACCTTTCCATTAAATTTATTTGATTACATCTGACAAGCGTAATACAAAAATTCCTATTATATCTCTCTGTTTACATTTTTAAAAAGAAATGCAGAATATCCAGATCCAAACTCGCTGATCTTGCCACCATTGAAAACCCTCCAGTGTTGAACAACAGAGATTTGTTCATCGAAGTTCTCTCCCAGAAGCAGTCATCCATCATTATCCGCGCCACGGCTCCTGAACATGGAATCTTATGCCCCCGCCTCGCGTCTCTCCAAGATAACAAAATGAGGGCTTCCAAGAAACCCTCAGAAGGCACAACATCAATGATATCAGATGGATTCTAGCAAGACACGCAAGAAGGTGATGGTATCACATCCCCTTCGAGGTCTTCTATAGGAGAGCTCCAAACTCGGGAAAGAGGAATGGTTCGTCAGCAAATCCAATCAATGAGCTACCTCTCCTTCTTTCTCGTACATGCCATCTGGAAAGAGGCTGACAGCCTTATGGTCCAAGCTTGCTCACCCAAAATTAAGCAACCCAAAAACCAGATCACCCGATATAGTTGAAACAAGAATCAAACCTATCATCCTTGATAGCAGCACCCTGTATGCACCATAACAACCCCTTCATGATGACTAATGCGGCACACCTTTCAGACTTCCTAAAATACTTTCGCATTACCAATTTCTCATCCCCCTCGCTCTCCTTTTTCTTCCTCCATTTTATGAAAATAAGAGAGGATGGCAAGGCGGCACAGCGAAAATAAGAAGAAGTTAGGGTTTGAAGCAAGTATTTTTGAAGAACACAGAGAAGATGATTTCCTCCCACAAACTCTCTCTATTTATAGAAGGATGAGAAGTTAAACCCTCTCCATTTCAAATTTTCAATCCCTGAAAAGTCAACCCACATACCGAGATCTTCAGTCAATAATAAAGGCAGAAGATCTATCATCGCCACCAAACCATAAAACCCTACGATCCCAGTCATAATAATATGAGGATTCAAATTGACTCCTGATGTGACCAGACAATAGCTGGTGGTAACATATGCACTCCCATTAATCCCAAAGATGCGCAATGAATGTTAAGATATATCGAACGATTCTCTGCACAAGGTACCAAAGATAAAGATAAAAAGACTTCTCTCAGTCGATTGTGTTTCCCCATTTCTTCTCTGCATGACAAGTGTAGAAGCGGAAGAGGCATCTACAGTGGTCAAAATTTGACCCGAGTGAGGATGATGACACATGTCCAAGCTACCATGTGTTTTCTCCGAGAAATCAACAACTCCCAGAATTCATCCCGGAGCCTCCACCACTCCTGACCCTCCCGGAGCTACCCTGCGCCCCGAAGAAATTCCCGATCGGGAATCATATGTTCCATTCTGTAGATCTTGCCACTATGGAACCTTTCACATTTTGAAGTTTCCAACTATGAGTCAGAAGCTTCAAACAACAGTCTGCCAAGATCTCCATCTACCATTACGTCACTCCATCCTCCACATATTCATAACGCGTAACGCCTCTTTAAAATGCGGGCAATTATGACAGTGGCAGATTCCTTAGCTAGTAATCAAACCAACAAGCACCAGTAATCACGGCTGTGATAACAAATCTAGCACTTGCAGATCGTGCAATTATAGTGATCCACCAATTCTGCCCCTAAGCCAGCTGTCACACTAGGTATATGAGATCCCACTTCTCCTAGGAGAAGGGGACCACTTCTTTAATCCTTAGAACACGCACACACGCACCACTACTCCAAGCAGTTCTTCTCTGCTAGTGCATCAGCACGCCCATAGTTATCCTCTGCACGATCTTTACCTCATCCATACAGGTAATTATCCTTTGACAGTCCTTTCTACCACGTTTGTCCTCTGCGCAGCACTTCCATCTACTGCCCCAATAGTTGTCCTCTGCCTGTCCTTCCTTTCCATTCCACCTGTTGATTCCCACGCCCAAGGGTCTTAAGCTGTCATCACACTGGTGCTCCTAACTTGAAAGGTGTCCTTTCTGTGTGTGCTCTGATAGATGCCATCTGGGAATCGCCCAAATCGCTTGTTGCGGGTTCGCTAAGCTGATTTTTATCTACCAATTTTACCTAGTGTACGAGTTTCGTTAAAAAGCACAAAATTAAAGTTTTGATCCTGTCTTGAATATGACACATCTCATTTTTCATTCCAATCCCTTTACCACTTAGGCATGTCTCAACAATGTCTCCTCTTCTTGTTATTGATTACAAAGGAATAATTTTATATAATGGATATCCAAAATTCCTGAATCCCTTTTGTATTCACATTTATTTAAATATGCACGAATATTACTAATCAACATCCAATCTTGCTTAGTGTTCATCAGTTTAATATCCACTTATGAGGTACAGGTAGATCCTTATTCAACATATTTACTATTATATCACTAATTGGGTCTGGGTACTATTCTGATCAACGGGTATAAAAATCTAATCAGACTCATCTAATAGGGTGTCGTTCAGATACATAGGAATCCAGACCCGATCAATTGATAAGCCTAATGGACAAAGCAAAATGCACGATGGAAAAGAAAGGACAAGTGGCCATTTTGCATAAATCAAGATGGTATTGAAGGAAAACCAAAGTTTTCAAACAAAGTATATGTTTACGGGAGAGATTTTAATTAAAATTTAAATAGAAAAGTAATAATAAGAGCACTGACATGATGCTTTTGGACTGGATCTCTTGTGAACATAAAACTTTGGGGTCACACCCATTCGTACATTTACACATTAAAATAATGTCATCGCGTTCCATGCGTTGGTAGAGTACTCCGGGGGGGTCCATTAATGAGTAACATTGACATGGTGAGTATAGGTTAGGATTGGACCCCCACCACAATTATGTAAAGTTACAGCTCAACCACTCTAATATTGTGTTCAGCTCATCCACACAGGTAATTATCCTCTGCCAGTCTTTCCGATCACGTTTGTCCTCTGCGCTATACCTCCATCCACTACCCTGACAGTTGTTCTCTATCGGTCCTTTCTTTCCATTCCACCTGTTGATTCTCACGCCCAAGAGTCTTAAGCTGTCATTACACTAGTGCTCCTAACTTGAAAGGTATTTTTTTCTGTGCGTGCTCTGATTGGTGCCAGCCGAAAAGCGCCCAAATTGCTTGTGATGGGTTCAACCACTATAAGCTGATTTTTATCTAGTGTACGAGTTTCGTTAAGGAGCACAAAATGAAAGTTTTTATCAGGTCTTGAATCTGACACATCTCATTTTTCACTTCAATCCCTTTACCAAAGAGACATGTCTTAACGGCGTCTCCTCTTCTTATTTTTGATTACAAAGGAATAATTTTATATAATGGATATCTGAAATACCTGAATCCTCTTCGTATTCACATTTATTTAAATATGCACTAATATCACTAATCAACATCCAATCCAGCTTAGTGTTCATTTGTTCAATATCCACTTATGAGGTACAGGTAGATCCTAATTCAACATATTAACTAATAGATTAGTAATTGTGTCCGAGTGCTATTCTGGTAAACGGATATAAAAATCTTATCTAATAGGGTGTAGTGCAGATACATAGGAATCCAGACCCGATCAATTGAAAAACCTAATGGACAAAGCAAAATGCACGAAGAGAAAGGACAAGTGGCCATTTTGCATAAATCGAGAAGGTATTGAAGGAAAACCAAAGTTTTCAAACAAAGTATATGTTTACAGGAGAGATTTTAATTAAAATTTAAATAGCAAAGTAATTGATCGGCACGATTTTGTCACATTTTCATGCCCATATTTATCTATCATTTGTCTATAAATAATGCTGCTCGGGTATTTTTAGTGGTGTTTTGCAGAGTGAGCTATCAAAAGAAAACTGGACCACAAAAGCATGCTCTGGAGACTGTAAGATGTGCAACAGGAGACTGAAGGCGAGATGAGATGCTTGGCACTAGTGCTGCTCTACCATGCTCAAAAGAAACACCAGATAAATCTACAGTCAATTCGGAGAAGTTGGAAGTCACTTGGAACAAAAACGTAATTTTGTAAAGTTCAGGTGTTTTAGTGCAATTTGACATTGATAGCTCTTATGTATAATTAAATAAATGTTGTGGACTTTTATGTAAAATAATCAAAATCCTAAGTCTATAAATAGCCAAGGCTAAGGTTTTGAGGGGGGGGGGGGGGCCACAATACAAATTTTTTTTCTTCTAATTAATTTTCTATTAATTTCTATCGTGCCATACTATACTGTCTGCCATAATTCTTCTTTGTAAGTGATGGAGGGTGAACGAAATTAAAGAGGGAAAGAGGAATCCCTCCCATTGGGAATTGCGCAAGAAGTCAAGGCCAGAAGAGATCAATTATCTTCTTCATGTATTGTCAACTAGTCAATTCAAAGAAGGGGATTAAAGGAGCCTTCCCATTGGCTGTGGTGGGGCCGAGTTCTGTTCACAAGAATAGCAAAGCTACAAAAGCATTTGGCAGGCCTTGGGACCTGCGTGTGGTCTAACACCAGGAGCAAAGAAGTTGCACTCTGTTTAAGGTAATCTGTAATTTTTTTTTTCTTTCTTCTGTAGTTAGATTCACTTAATAGACTAGTTCAGTAGTTAGTTAGTTAGTATAACTTAGTTGATTAGTTATTTTAGAATAGTTTAAATTGATTAACTGTAGGGTAATCTTTGATGCTCTATTATTTAGACCATTTTACAGTCACTTTTAATATGTGTAACTAAATAAAATATCATGTGCCTAGGGTGATGAACTTAGGCTATGAAATTGTGGTGAAATATTAGATCTCTTATATAAAATATGAAAACACATTAAATAATCTCTAATCAATGAAAGTAAAGTACTATATTTTTATAAATTTGACAAGATATATTTAACAAATCAATTTCATGCTTAGAGTTTTTCCTATCTGTTGATTTATTTTATTTCAGTTACTTTGATGGAATATTGATTAAATTAAATATCTTGTGCTTAGGATTAAAAATCTGGTATTTTACATCATTCAGACAAGAGGTTATTATTGTGCAATTATTAAGTTGAGAGATAAAATACACCACATGAACATTAGCCTAGGGGATCTACCCTAAGTGCATGACTCTTCTCTTTAACTGAGTTCACACCAACTTATTATTTTTCTCAACCAATTCGCTTCGTTCGTGTTAGGATTCAAGAAACACCTTCTCTGTGGACCGACCCTCAAGTGCTACATTGAACGACCGTGCACTTGCGGTATTTTAAGACGATGAGACAGAATCTCCCCATCAGTAATAATAAGAGCACTGACATGATGCTTTTGGACTAGATCTCCTGTGAACATAAAACTTTGGGGTCACACTCATTTGTACATTTACACATTAAAATAATGTCATCGCGTTGCATGCGGCGGTAGAGTACTGGGGGGGGGGGGTCCATTAACGAGTAACATTGACATGGCGAATATAGGTTAGGATTGGACACATTTACACATTAAAATAATGTCATCGCGTTGCATGCGGCGGTAGAGTACTGGGGGGGGGGGGGGGGGGGGGGGGGGGGGGTCCATTAACGAGTAACATTGACATGGCGAATATAGGTTAGGATTGGACCCCACCACAATTATGTAAAGTTACAGCTCAACCACTCTAATATTGTGTAGAACTCATCCACACAGGTAATTACAGGATTGGACCCCACCACAAGGAAAACCAAAGTTTTCAAACAAAGTATATGTTTACGGGAGAGATTTTAATTAAAATTTAAATTACAAAGTAATAATAAGAGCACTGACATGATGCTTTTGGACTGGATCTCTTGTGAACATAAAACAATGGGGACTTTATATGAAGAAGCTCAGAAATTGAATTTGCAGTTCAAACATCATTGCACCATAAGTATTTTGGCAAAATTGGTTTTTTTAGCAACCATTTGGCATATCTGGAGGAAGAGAAACTCTATAATATTCCAACACACTAATAAACACAAAATTCAAGTTTTCAGAGAATTATATGAGAATGTTAACATTCTTATGATACACTGCAGCAGACAGGAATCACCCCAACCACCTATGGCCTCAATACATAGTAATGGGGGTATTTTATCCTCATCCACTTAATGATATCCACTCTGTGTCTCTACCAGTTTTACACTAAATCAGTGTATCAGTATAATTTCGTAATGGATCTGACAGTTAAAATCCGAGGCTATTCTTGGCAGTGGATAATTTATCTCCCAGCATGCAATCCAGTTCTAATACTACTGCTGTTGGCAGCTATTTTTCTTAGTTTGTTCGAACCAGCATTTACTGCTCACAGGTTAGTTGTCTCAGAGTTAGAACTGTACTGCTTACAGGTTCTGGTCTCTGAGCCAGAGTGGCTGTTGATGGTAGCTAAAGTTAGTGCAACTGATATGTTGTTTTCTATATGAGATTCCTCTCCCAGGTTTTGATCAGAAGCTGCTGCTGTTCTCTGTATTTGTTTCAATTGCAAAACCTTGCAACTATCAGTGTATCAGCTACATCCCTACCAGGATCCTGAGCTGCACTTTGTTTCATCAAGCAAAAACATAGATTGCTAGGTAGTGCACAGTGTTTCGTAAGCCAGTGGCTATTGGCATGCTAGTTCTAAGATCTATGTTCTCAGGAAAGAGAATTCTCTAGACTAATCTGCTGAAATCTTCATAATTACTTGCATTTTGTATTATAACCGGCCAATCAATGCTAACATACTGGCAGCAGGCTAACTACTAGAGGGACATATATAAGCAATATCAAGTATTAGTAATATCATTGTATCCGAATCCTTCTCATTTGTTCTTTTTTTATACTTTGTGTGTTGCATGTAAAGTGAATTACTGTCATATCCACTGTGGGCTCTGGGTCAATCTGAGTTTCTCTCGTGTACTATAGTGGAGGCTGACCGTTAGGGTCCTCACACCGTTAGGGCCCTCTCCCCTCTATAATCATTAAGATTGAAATTTGGTGTAAGCAAGCCCATAAAAACTGCTTTTGTAGTATTGTTTTAAGTGATCAATAATTAATTTACTTACTTTTCAAAAAAAATACATGAAAATACCAAGAAATAAACTTTAAATATTTTCAGGGTGCTACACAATATTAGTCTCTAATTTTGCATAATTTTTATCATATCCGCATATTTATTTGGTATAAAATTCTGCTAATAAAGGTTTGCTTACTTGATTCTAAGTTTATGGTATGTAATGAAGAAGAAGACCCTAAATCACAAGTGCTTGTAATAGAAGGTGACAATCTATGAAAGGTGCTCTCATTACCTCTCTATGTTTTCTTCTCTCTAACTCTTTTTACATGTGTAGCTAATCTTTTCTCTCATGGCAACTAACTACTAACCACCAAGTAGTCTAACTTCTTATTTGATAAGCTACATGAATCTAATAGGCTCTACATGGCCTTGCTCTTGCAAGAACCATTGATGGCTCATGATGATGGATCTAACACACTAACTTCCTAACTCTCTAACAAGGTAACATTACTTTATTTCATGCTTGCTCTTATTGGGCTTTGATGATTTAAGTGTAACTTGCACTTGTTTTATTGAGTTGGGATATGATGAGTTACATATGGGCCATACTTTGTAAAGCTCTTGAACCAAGGACTAATGATGGCCAATGATACATGTGAGGTAACTATCACTAAAAGGTTAGCATGTTGGTGGAGTCATTAGTAGTTAGTAGCTATGAGACTTCTTTCTTTTTCACTTTATTTTAGAAATATTCCAAAAACCACAAAGACATTTTTTTCTATGTTCCCACTTCTTTGTGTTTCACCATACTTCTCTTTTCCATTCTTTGCTTTCTTTTCTTTTCATTCTTTTAAACATAGAAGAACCATTAACATGTAAGTTCACCTAGAAGGGGGGATGAATAGGTGATGGCTAATCTAATGGTCACTTAATGCCAAATAATGCGGAATTAAAAACAATTATGACCTAATTAAAACTATTACACTAAACACCACGTATAACACAAGAGTGTAGCCGAATTCCCCGTGAAGGGCTCTGGACTAACTCCTCTAGATTCCCCTAGATGAGGGTTGAGGTGCCGCGTTGGCTCTCTTGGTTGAATACAAGTGTTAGTAAACAATCCCAAGCAATATAACAATATGAGCACACAAGTATATTAAGCATATAAATATGAAAGCAATAAAGGCATGCAAGATATAAACAAGAGAGAGAGAGAGAGAGAGAGAGAGAGAAAGCAATCGCAAACACAAAGGGTTTGTTTCGAAGTTCGAGCACCCTTGCTCTACATCCCCGCCTTCGACACACGAAGGATTTCCACTATGCTTGATCCCAATGGATCACTCCTCGGTGCTGCAACACCTACAAACCCTCGGACTCCCTAGTCCGTACACACGCAAACCCCACAAGCTCGCCAAGGCCGCACCTCGAACCAAGAGTTCACACACGAACTCTAAACAACCGCGAACGCACTCGTCCGCCTCCTCAAAGAACAATGAAGTCTTTGGTGATCACAACACTTTGATCACCTAAAAACAATCTCATTACAACACTCCTATAGAATGAATAATCAATGGATAGCTCAAGTGTTTGTGTGAGAAAAACAAGGAAAGAGATGCTGGAGGAAAACTCAAAGAATCTCTTTTAACACACTCTAAATAAACTCCCCTTTTGATTGGAAGTATTAGCACTCAATTTAGTGGGGAAAAACTCTTTTAATGAAGTGGGAAAAACTGGCTCAAAGTCCATTATAAATCTTATCGAAAAACAATGCCCAAACCCCCAAATCTATAGGCTAGGAAAAAACTAGCCGTTAGGGTCTGTCAGGCCTACCGGTCGACCGCCCGGTCGACCGCCAATGGTCAAGAATCTGACCGTTGGAGCCTCCGGTCGAACGCCCGGTCGACCGAAAAGAACAGAGAGCACTGCTCTCAGTTCCGGTCGACTGGGTCGGTCGACCGGCCATCTGCCAGGTCAAGGCGTGCACGTCTGCGCACGTCGGTCGACCGAGCCGTCGACCGACTTCAGCCCTAATCGACTTGGTAGGTCGACTAGTCGACTTGGCTGAAGCCTGGAACAGAAAATCTGGGATTTAAACTAAGGTCTTTTTGGTTGAAATAAAATCCCATAAATACTTAGAAAATCTACAAAAATAGTTTTACCAATATACTTTGATAAACAAACATGCTTGCACAAAATCAAGGCATGTTATAAAAGATTGGACTATTTTTGTAAGTAGGAAAATATTGGCTCAAATGACAACTTGTATTTTCCAAAATCTTGTTTTCCCAAAACTCCTTTAAATACAAAAACTAGATATTGTAATTCATTTTAAGGCATAGTGTGTATGGATATGATCCACTACACAATCAAGATGAAATATCTATGTTTTTGACATTAAGCACTAAATAAGGTTTTGGTTAAAAACATGATACTTGAAACTCCAAAAAACCAAAACTGTATTTTCTAAAATAGAAAATCTTTTGTCAAACAAACTAAATCAAGAGTGTGTGTGTGTATATGTACTTGAGCAATCCACCAACTACTCTATCCTTTACATTTTATCTAAAAATAAAATCTTACAAAACAAACCTAGACTCAAGTCTTCATCTTCTTGAAGTCTTCACTTGAAGCCTTCTTGACTTGGTCCAAACACCGTGCTAACTCCAAAACTTGACTTTAAATCCTTTGTTGAAGCTATGCACCTACTAAGATCTTGATCATGAATTTGTCACTAATTAAATACAAGATCATTAGTAAATATAACTACATGAGTTGATCATCATCAAAACTAGAGTGATGGGCCATTAGGCCATAAATCTCCCCCTTTTTGATGATGACAAAACTCATGAAGTTATATATGTATGGATTAAAGTAAAGCTTCAAAGAAGCTCCCCTTAACTCATGCATAACAAATAAACAATAAATATGCAATGTATGCTTATAAACATGTATGCAAATCTAGGAGATAAATATGCTAACAAGCATAAAACACATCAAATTCTTTTTCTCCTATTTGCAAAACAAAACATGTATGCATAAACATAAATCTTTCTCCTACTTTAATAAAGTAAGGAAAAACATGCATATACATCTCAAATACTTCTCCCCTTTTTGTCAATCATCAACAAAGGGGTTAAAGTAAAAACAAAATTTTTCTTCCCCTTTTTGTCATAAACAAAGAGATCAATAAGGGGTACAAACAAATAAGTCAATAAAAGGTTATATGCGATATACATTCATGAAGAGGAAGACGGTTAAGTAACTTCCCTACACATATACATTACATGAAAGAGGGATGACAAGCCCTAATTCACATAACGTATAATATGTAATGCATAAGAGGAGATGTGAAGCTCCCCCTACACACGTGTACCACATAAAGAAGAGTTGTCAAGTTCCTTAATATACAATACACTCAACATGAATCTACATGTAGAAGAGATGTTAAGCTCTCCTTGCATATAGGCAATATAACTCAAAACATTTTAATTTTTCTTATTCAAACCAAATTTTGAATTTTCTTAAAGGTATCAGAGCTCTTGTAAAGCAAACAAATTTTAAGATACCAAATTGTAAATAATCATTATTGTAAAAACATATTGATACCAATTGAAATTTACCAAATATGAAGTTGAAACATATTGATACCAAATGTAAACATAATGATCAAATATTTTATTTTTCATCAAAAACTTTGTGCTTTAAAAATGTGAACCAATTGAAAGTTAAGCACATTGAAAATCATATATATGTATGAGTATACCAATTGACATTGATACATACATATATAAGAAAATAAATGAGTATATACAAATATAAAGTCAAATTGATACCAATTGAAACGATTCAATGATACCAATTGAAATAATAATAGGATCATGTGTATATCTCATAAACATTGAAGAATAAATAACTAGTTAAATTAATTTTTGAAAAACTAGTTAAAGATCCTTCAAAACATGAAATCAAAACATATGTATTTCATAAATCATACCAAATACACAAGAATTGACACTCGAATCGATAAAGCTCAAAAATATGTTCATGAAACAAAGTCATGACAAAATGAAGTATGAGTGTACAAGAATCATGTATATAGCATTTTCATGAAAATAGTCAATGAAGCTCAAATCAAACATGAATAACATTTTATCAAATAAAACATGAAAATTTATTTTTTTCAAAAAAAAACAATACACTTCTTAGGTATATGTATGATTTATCTAAATCTAATAATATGCATACATATCCCAAACATAAACCGAGTCTATTAATAGTATTTGCATGAAGGCAAGAGACTCAAAAAGGATATACATGTGTATTATCAGATTTGAATAAAAATTACATATACATGAAGTAAAAACACGAAAATAGGCAAAACAAGTATAAATGAAAGAATCATCAAAACTAGCCTATACATGTGCATATAGTGGGTACAAATGAGCATGAAGTACAATCATATATAAAACAAATGTAGCTCACTATTTGTACATGTATAATACAAGTTTTGATAAAAACTACATCTAAGCATGTTTTTATCATATGAAGCACATTAAAACATAAAACATGAACATGCTATGAATATGATAAATGTACTAGCATGTACATAAAAAGTAGGAGTTTTGAGATCGTTACCAACTCTAAAGCTCCAAGCATGGTGGTCTTTCCCACCAAAACCTCCTTGATAGCGGTGCTCCAAATATGTGTCCTTTTAGTTCAAGTGCACCCACCATCAAGGCACCAAATCTCTCACGTTTTGTGAGAGCCCTCACCTACATCAAATACACAAGGTGGGGATTTTGGTACCCATATTTTCTTGGGTCCTTTGGGGTTAGTCTTGTAAGGAACCCAAACATTTTTATTATTAGCAAAATTTAAAACATTAATCCTATCATAATAAAATTTGCTAAATGACCTTTGCGGCCACAATGTGTACACTTGTACACCTTAGGATGCTTATGTGTGTGAGTGTGATCATGACGTGCAACATAAGCATATGCATGATGATGATGTGCATGAATATGTGGAGTTTGTTTCTTTGAAAACAAAGACTCCAATTTAGAGTGGTTAAATGCACATGTTCTCAAAGTAGAGCTCAAACTATTAATTTTATTTTTCAACAATTTAATCTCACTATCTTCAATGGTAGCACGTAGAGAAAGGTGAGATATAGAATCATTTTTCTTTTTCTTTTGAAAAACATTTTCCTTTTCTTTTTCAACAAATTTTCTTTTTAAAGAGTTATTTTCATTTAAAAACATTTCTTTTTGTTTTTCCACCAAAATAATTTTATCTTTCAAAATAGTGTTCCCTTCACATAAATCAGTTAATTTAGAAAATAAGAAAACATTCTCATTTTTCAAATCATCTTTTTCTTTTTCTAAACATGCAATCTTATTTTTAAAAGAATCATGTTCCTTATGCATGCAATCAAATTTCTTTTTCAAATTTTATTATCTTTCTTAGCATGTCATATTTCTCAAGTAATTGTTGACAAAAGGATGTAAGCTCATCATATGACATGTCTTCATCATCTAACTCGGATTCGGTGTTTACCTCAAGGGGGTTATCCCCTTGGACCATATAGCACGCGTTGGAGGTGTCGCTTCCAACGTCCGAATCGCTCCCGGCATAATATTAGATCTTTTTCGTCAAGGGAGGTGATGATGTTCCAAACTACAAAAGCCGAGTCAATGTTAGAAACCTAGATAAATAATCATCATTTAGGGTAGACTTAAGAGCATGAAGGGCTTTTGCATTAGCCTCAATGTACTTGCTATTATTAAAATATGCATCATTAGTGGTAGCAAGATAAACATGAATGCCTAGGGCCTTGAGGTACAATGACATCTTAACTTTCTAAATTTGGATGTTATGAATGTCAAAAATGGGTGGTGCCATAAAATCCATAGTGTGTGTACAAAATATTGTGATTAACCTAAAATGAGGATCTTTAACTCTAGGTTGTAAGATCCAAATCAAGAGCACTTGGCTCTGATACCAATTGTAAGTTCACCTAGAGGGGGGTGAATAGGTGATGGCTAATCTAATAGTCACTTAATGCCAAATAATGCGGAATTAAAAACAACTATGACCTAATTAAAACTATTACACTAAACACCACGTATAACACAAGAGTGTAGCCGAATTCTCCGTGAAGGGCTCTGGACTAACTCCTCTAGATTCCCCTAGATAAGGGTTGAGGTGCCGCGTTGGCTCTCTTGGTTGAATACAAGTGTTAGTAAACAATCCCAAGCAATATAACAATATGAGCACACAAGTATATCAAGCATATAAATATGAAAGCAATAAAGGCATGCAAGATATAAACAGAGAGAGAGAAAAGGCAATCGCAAACACAAAGGGTTTGTTTCGAGGTTCGAGCACCCTTGCTTTACATCCCCGCCTTCGACATACTAAGGATTTCCACTATGCTTGATCCCAATGGATCACTCCTCGGTGCCGCAACACCTACAAACCCTCGGACTCCCTAGTCCGTACACACGCAAGCCCTACAAGCTCGCCGAGGCCGCACCTCAAACCAAGAGTTCACACACGAACTCTAAACAACCGCGAACGCACTCGTCCGCCTCCTCAAAGAACAAATGAAGTCTTTGGTGATCACAACACTTTGATCACCTAAAAATAATCTCACTACAACACTCCTATAGAATGAATAATCAATGGATAGCTCAAGTGTTTGTATGAGAAAAACAAGGAAAGAGATGGTGGAGGAAAACTCAAAGAATCTCTTTTAACACACTCTAAATAAACTCCCCTTTTGATTGGAAGTATTAGCACTCAATTTAGTGGAGAAAACTCTTTTAATGAAGTGGGAAAAATTGGCTCAACGTCCATTAGAAATCTTATTGAAAAACAATGCCCAAACCCCCAAATTTATAGGCTAGGAAAAACTAGCCGTTGGGGTCTGTCAGGCCTACCGGTCGACCGCCCGGTCGACCGCCAACGGTCAAGAATCTGACCGTTGGAGCCTCCGGTTGACCGCCCGGTCGACCGAAAAGAACAGAGAGCACTGCTCTCAGTTCCGGTCGACTGGGTCGGTCGACCGGCCATCTGCCAGGTCAAGGCGTGCACGTCTGTGCACGTCGGTCGACCGAGCCGGTCGACCGACTTCAGCCCTAGTCGACTTGGTAGGTCGACTAGTCGACTTAGCTGAAGCCTGGAACAGAAAATCTGGGATTTAAACTAAGGTCTTTTTGGTTGAAATAAAATCCCATAAATACTTAGAAAATCTACAAAAATAGTTTTACCAATATACTTTGATAAACAAACATGCTTGCACAAAATCAAGGCATGTTATAAAAGATTGGACTATTTTTGTAAGTAGGAAAATGTTGGCTCAAATGACAACTTGTATTTTCAAAATCTTGTTTTTCTAAAACTCCTTTAAATACAAAAACTAGATATTGTAATTCATTTTAAGGCATAGTGTGTATGGATATGATCCACTACACAATCAAGATGAAATATCTATGTTTTTGACATTAAGCACTAAATAAGGTTTTGGTTAAAAACATGATACTTGAAACTCCAAAAAACCAAAACTGTATTTTCTAAAATAGAAAATCTTTTGTCAAACAAACTAAATCAAGAGTGTGTGTGTATATGTACTTGAGCAATACACCAACTACTCTATCCTTTACATTTTATCTAAAAATAAAATCTTACAAAACAAACCTAAACTCAAGTCTTCATCTTCTTGAAGTCTTCACTTGAAGCCTTCTTGACTTGGTCCAAACACCGTGCTAGCTCTAAAACTTAACTTTAAATCCTTTGTTGAAGCTATGCACCTACTAAGATCTTGATCATGAATCTGTCACTAATTAAACACAAGATCATTAGTAAACATAACTACATGAGTTGTTCATCATCAAAACTAGAGTGATGGGCCATTGGGCCAACATAACACACACTTGAACATACCGTGTAAGCTTCTATCACCTCCCGTCCTTGTGGATTCGACTCGTTTTAGTCTCTATACTATAACGGAAGTATCGAGGAAGCCAAAGCGCACACACTTTAAATCTTGATTTCAAAACATATATTTTTGTACGCGGTTATCCCCCGATTAAATTTTGTCGCCGTTGTCGGGAATGTGAACGGTTTGATTTCACGTTTTTGTTAACTTTTCTTCTTTGTTTTTGGTGTGCAGGTTACATTTTTAGCGTTGCAGAAGTCCACACTTTCTCTTGTGTGGCTGGGTAAATTCTTGTACATTCATATACTCTGCTGCTAATTTTTTTTATATTACCTGTACACTGTAAATAACTGTAAGAACTAAAATACGAAAATTGGATGTTTTAAAACGGTTTAGACATTTGCATCTAGGCACGTGTCAATTTTCATTCTAATATACTGTATTTTATTCTTTTGTTGTTGTGATCTTACAGGAGGTGTACATATTGCATTGCATATAGTTAGACAAACATTTCAGTGATTTACTCGATTTTTTGTGTTCATCTTATCTATATTGCACACTTGCACAAATTAAACTTAAGGGTAAAACCAAAGACAACATAAGGTGGGGAAGTCATTACCCTCCCTTGGCCCAAAAATTACCTCCCCACTCACACAACCCAAGCCTTAAATAAAATTTGCTAGATGTTGGCCCCTAGGGACATCTCAGACTCATCTAAGAGATTGACTTAAGGGAAAAGTTGTTAGAAGTTGACTCTTGTCAACTCGGTGTCTAAGGTTGGGGATTAAGAGGCGAAACCTTGAAAAACAGTGGTTTAGCATAATTAGGCCCGTTGCTCCGGCACGGATGCCTCCCACTGATCTTGCCCCTACCTGACCAATTAACTCGTGGTTAGCTTCTAAAAATATACCCCCCGTGGACAGTCTAACCAGTTAGGAGTCGTCTAGGTCTAAGTCAACCCTAGCATAGGCTTGTTTTATTTTTCTTTTTCTTTTTTGTTTGTTCGTTTGTTGTTTTTCTTTTTTATAAATTGTGATATGGATTTTAATAACAACAATTCTTTCAATTATAATATGAATCCATATTCACCCCGACCTCATTTGACTTGGATAACTTAGATCCGGCTATGTACAACATGAACAAACTGTAATACCCCGTTCCCGGAATACGTACTTAGTTGCGTATTCAGATTTTCGATCGTATTTTTCGATTTGTTTTCCTGTATTTATTCTGTATTATGAATTCCTTGTATGATTGTTTTGTCTTGGAATTGGATTCGTGGATTCGGAGTCAGCCCTAGTCTGAACCGAAGACCCGATTATAGTATATTATTCGATTTGGTCTTTCCGGTGATTAGATTTGACCGATTTCAGTTTCAAATATTATTTTCCAATATATTAGATTTTCTGTGATTTTCTGGATTTTCTTGAATTAAATTGAATTTCTTCAAAACCGGTGTCGGCCAGTGCCGCTGACCGATTCCTGAAATTTTAATTCTCAAACAGTTTGGAATTTCATGATGGTCCTTTAGGCATTATTCCTTAGAATCCTATTTTCTACTTACATTCTTTTTCTGAGGATTTTATGATTTTATGAAAATTCCATCGGAGTCGGTAGGTAACTGATTCCGGGATTTTTAGTTTTAAAACTATAAAGTATTTCTTAAAAAGGATTTCACTATGAGTCTTCATATATTATTATTGATTTTTGGGTAAATTTGCGAGTCGTTCCGAAATACATGAATTTCGGACGATTCCGGTATTTTCCGAATTGTTTTCCGTATTCTTGACTTGAACCCGGGTATCTGTATTTTCAACAGTTTCATTTTGAGTCCAAGAGAAAATATCTTCTCTTTATCATTTCTTTTCCATTTTTCCTTTTCCCTTATTTCTTTCCTTCCTCCCCAAGCCACAAGAATTCCAATTTTCCAATTTTCCAAAATCTAAATCTTTTCCAAAATCCATTTTCTTCCACACTCTTCCATCTCAAAATATCTCCACCTCACCCCTCCACTTGGCCGGCCATGATTGGTCAAGTGACACCTCATGCTTCCCCTTTTACACAAAACCCCCTCTCTTCCATCTCAATTACAACTCCTTCACAAATTCCAAATCATATATAAACATTCCTTTACATTTCCTTTTCCTTTTTCTTCACTTCACCAAAAGAAATACCCTTCACCAAAATCTCTCCTCCATCTCAAACTCAAACCCTAACTCCAAAACACCAAGATCATCTTCTCCATCTCAAGCAACAACTACTTTTGGATTGAGGCCATCATCTCCACTTCGGGATCCTTTCGAGTACTTCAAGCTTCAATTCACCGTTCGTAGTGAGTATTTTTACTCACCAAGACTTGTTTCATTCCTAGTATACTTGTATCCCCATATCTTGTGTACAAATGTCATAAAAATCACATTTTTAGACCATCAAGCACAACCAGCAGATTTTGTTCTGTGTTCTGTTTTCGACCACGATTAGTCGACTTGACCTAGGACCTAGTCGACTTGAACCCTTAGTTTGAAACATAATCTTTTCGGATTTCACAGTTTTAGTCGACTAGACTAAATTACCAGTCGACTAGAGACCCTAGTCGACTACTCTCTTAACCCTAGTCGACTAATTTTCCCATGATTCCAGAATCCCAACTCTCGGCTCCAGTCGACTTAGCTTAGATATTAGTCGACTTGAGACCACTAGTCGACTACCATTTTTACCCTAGTCGACTTATCTTTTCCTGAATCAAAACCTTAACTCTCTGTATCACAGACTTAGTCGACTTAAGTATCTGTTAGTCGACTTGTAGTTCACTGTTAGTCGACTACTCTTTCCACCTAGTCGACTAACTTTTCCTGAATTCGAAACCCAACTCTCTGGTGCACAGTTTTAGTCGACTATACCAGACTGTTAGTCGACTAACCCTTCTATTAGTCGACTACTCTTCCAACCTAGTCGACTAACTATTGGCTGTCTGTTATAGTTGCTTACCTTCTTAACTTTGGATCTTATACTTGGTTCATGTATTTGTATCTTGTACTTCATGACTCGTTACTTGATGTATATCACTTCTTGTCACTTCATATTTCCATGTTTATGTATTGCCATGCAACTGCTCGTTTCATTTTTATACTTGTACTCTGCCTGTGATATTCTTACTCCCTATCGTATACCATGCGTGGCAGACCCTTCGAGGTCGTTGAATTTTGTGTCGCTTCTATGTTTCCACTTGCCATGTCCTTACTTCAGACTTGTTAATTTCATGTTTCCTTTTAACACATGTATATCACCTAACATCCAGTGTGTTATCCCATGACCACCTGGCATGCCACTACCTTGCTAGACCCTCTTGTTATGTCATGACTGACCCGGCCTACTATTAATCCATTGTTATGTTTTATTGCTTGTTATATATCACCACCTTGTCATGCTATCTTTTAAAACCAAGCATGATACACTTGACCTTGAAATTATTATGTTTACGGGGATCCTGTCTTGTTTTATGGAACTAAGTGCCACACCATACATGGTGGGGGCCACCTCTAGAATCCATCCCTCAGAACAAAGTGCCACATGGAACAAAGTGCCACACCTCACGGTGGGGGCCACCTCTTGAATCTGTGGGGGCCACCTCTTGAATCTGTTGGGCTATTACTGTTATGACTGTTTATTCCCGTAATATGATAATTATGTTAATAAGCTACAACTTGTATGGGGTATGGGAGGAAGTGATAGATGCCGGAATGATACCTTGCTTATAGTGATGGATTAAAATACTGGTGCAAGTGAATAGTGGGACTTTGGGCCCATACTGATTACTGTTAGGGGGACTTTGGGCCTCCAAACCGGTTCCAGGTGTATGGAACTACTATAAGAAGCTCTATCAGTTCTCTATCTACTTCCGGTAACGACCCTCGACTTTCTTATATATGGATGTATGTGGGTTGGCTGTACACCAGGTCACATACCTAGATATATGGGTTAGACGAGTAATAATAATAATAGATACTTGTTATGACCCCTGTTAGGGTGACTGTTATGACTTCCTTTATGTACTCCGGTCCTGTCTATTCCTTGTTCCTGTTTTGGATTCATGTTGTTCTTGCTATGCATTCCCGTTTTGACTATCATATGATTTGCAACTTTAATTCTATACGCTTGGATTTCTGTGGCATGAGATAAAGGTATCTATATGAGGGTTTCCTTGTTTGGATTATTCCTTCGATGTACTAGTCTCATGGGACCGTGACTTAAGCGTATGCAATCACTTTTGCTTGTAATTAGCTTTATCTTGTATTTCTTGTTTTACGATTATGTTATACCCGTCCTTATATTACTCTCGTGTTCTAATCCTATATTCTTATTTCTTTGCCACTTGGCATGTAGCTTGTTCATTATTGGGAGGTCCTGACTCCCTTGGATTTGTATGTTCAGGTTTAGAAGCTTGGATCGAAGTGGATTCATCCACAGAGGATCAAGCTTTTCTTGTGAGCAGGCGGACTAGTTCCAGTCTTTTGTGCCAGATCTCTCTTTTGACTCACGGGATCTTCATCCTACTCGTGAGCATTTTGTGTCTTTATTGTATATTTTACTTTTGGACTTGGTTGTGATAAAAGACACATGTGATGTGTAATAGTTTATCATATCCTGTGATAGCTTTGTATTTGTACGTTTATGTTGGCATATGCTTGTATACCACGCTTTGTGTTGTACTCTGATCCTTGCTTGTACTTTTATGCTTAGCGTATATACGTGGGGGCATTTCCTGACCTACGTATATACGTCGCAGTGACGTCCCCGTATCCGTGGAATCGGGGCGTTACAGGTTGGTATCAGAGCTTAGGCTCTTACCTCTATAGTACAAACAAGCTGCAAATTCCAGTAATTTGCTATTGCCAACTACAATGTACAAAGTTATCTAGTCCTTCTTGATTTATCTAATTCTTTTGATTCCTTCCCTTGTGTCCTAAACTCCTTCCTTTTTCCAACTCCTTCCAGTTATCTTTAGCCATCTTAGTATGGAGAGGAGGTCGGGCCGTAATCACTCCGGGCAAGCATCAAATGGAGCAGCGGGAGAGAATGTGGATATACTGAGAGTTATCCAGCTGATGATGGAGAACCAGCAGCAACAGACCGAACTTCTCCGGCAAGAGTTAGCAGCACCTAAAGGACAAAGGCCGGGGAATGTATCGGATTTCAGAAGACTGCAGCCAGCCATATTCACGGGTGGAGAGAAACCCTTGGATGCTGAGCAATGGCTAACGGACACATCAGACCTGTTGAATGCAGCCCGAGTTCCTAAGGAGAACCAAGTGGAGGTTGCCAAGATTCAATTGAAGGATATAGCTAGAACTTGGTGGCTAGCTGAGGAGGCAAGATTGGAGAAACCTGTCACTTGGGACATATTCTCCAAGAGTTTCTACAACAGATTCTTTCCTGCTACTGCTCAGAAGGACATGGAAGAGCAGTTTATCAGGCTTCATCAAAGGGATAAGTCCGTGGATGAGTATGCCGCGGAATTCTTAAGACTCAGCCGCTTTGCTCCATATATGGTAACTGATGAGGAGAAGCGGGCAAGTAGATTTCAGCAGGGCCTGCAGATGGACATACAAGTATTCCTAATGCCCCAGCAGCTGAAGACTTATTCAGAAGTCCTTACCATAGCTCGAGAAGTGGAGCGTGGATTGGAGAAGAAGAGATTGACCTAGATGAGGAACCAGGCCAAGAAGAGGCCTTTTGAGTTGATGGATGAGGAAGATGCAGTTGGGGCAACCCATGGCCCAATGATCAAGAGACCATTCCAAACTCCTCTTCCTCAGATCACATGCAATTACTGCCATAGACCCGGACATTATAAGAGAGATTGTCGGGTGGCCAATGGATTATGTTTGGCATGTGGGGCAGGGAGTCATGCACTAAGGGGTTGCCCGTACAGAAAGTTTGGGCATGTGGCACCAGTCAGACCAGCTCTTCCAGCCCCAGCACATCCAGCTCCAGCACTTCCAGCACCGCCACTAAGGAGGAACCCTGAACCTGTTGATCGAAGAGTTCCATTTCCACCCCAACGGTATGATCATCAGCAAAGGGGAATGAGAGCTAGAGCAGATCAGGGTAGAGGCCAAGGTTACATCATGGCAGCAGAGACCTCAGGCGATGCAGCAGGATGTGAAGACCAGTATCCAGATCAGGAGCCTTAGGATATCATGGTAACCACTACCCCAGATCTTGTATTTGAGTTGGTTATCATTCTAAATATTTTCTCTTATCATTCTTTCATTGTCCATCCTGATCCTTCCTGTATTCATCTTATTCCCTGTTTTGGTTTTATGAGCCCTTTATTCCAGCCTTTGTCCCCTTTGTGTTCATTTCACCCCTTAATGAAATTGCGAGGACGCAATTTTTGTAAGGTGGGTGGATTGTAATACCCCGTTCCCGGAATACGTACTTAGTTGCGTATTCAGATTTTCGATCGTATTTTTCGATTTGTTTTCCTGTATTTATTCTGTATTATGAATTCCTTGTATGATTGTTTTGTCTTGGAATTGGATTCGTGGATTCGGAGTCAGCCCTAGTCTGAACCGAAGACCCGATTATAGTATATTATTCGATTTGGTCTTTCCGGTGATTAGATTTGACCGATTTCAGTTTCAAATATTATTTTCTAATATATTAGATTTTCTGTGATTTTCTGGATTTTTCTTGAATTAAATTGAATTTCTTCAAAACCGGTGTCGGCCAGTGCCGCTGACCGATTCCTGGATTTTTAATTCTCAAACAGTTTGGAATTTTATGATGGTCCTTTAGGCATTATTCCTTAGAATCCTATTTTCTACTTACATTCTTTTTCTGAGGATTTTAAGATTTTATGAAAATTCCATCGGAGTCGGTAGGTAACTGATTCCGGGATTTTTAGTTTTAAAACTATAAAGTATTTCTTAAAAAGGATTTCACTATGAGTCTTCATATATTATTATTGATTTTTGGGTAAATTTGCGAGTCGTTCCGAAATACTTGAATTTCAGACGATTCCGGTATTTTCCGAATTGTTTTCCGTATTCTTGACTTGAACCCGGGTATCTGTATTTTCAACAGTTTCATTTTGAGTCCAAGAGAAAATATCTTCTCTTTATCATTTCTTTTCCATTTTTCCTTTTCCCTTATTTCTTTCCTTCCTCCCCAAGCCACAAGAATTCCAATTTTCCAATTTTCCAAAATCTAAATCTTTTCCAAAATCCATTTTCTTCCACACTCTTCCATCTCAAAATATCTCCACCTCACCCCTCCACTTGGCCGGCCATGATTGGTCAAGTGACACCTCATGCTTCCCCTTTTACACAAAACCCCCTCTCTTCCATCTCAATTACAACTCCTTCACAAATTCCAAATCATATATAAACATTCCTTTACATTTCCTTTTCCTTTTTCTTCACTTCACCAAAAGAAATACCCTTCACCAAAATCTCTCCTCCATCTCAAACTCAAACCCTAACTCCAAAACACCAAGATCATCTTCTCCATCTCAAGCAACAACTACTTTTGGATTGAGGCCATCATCTCCACTTCGGGATCCTTTCGAGTACTTCAAGCTTCAATTCACCGTTCGTAGTGAGTATTTTTACTCACCAAGACTTGTTTCATTCTAGTATACTTGTATCCCCATATCTTGTGTACAAATGTCATAAAAATCACATTTTTAGACCATCAAGCACAACCAGCAGATTCTGTTCTGTGTTCTGTTTTCGACCACGATTAGTCGACTTGACCTAGGACCTAGTCGACTTGAACCCTTAGTTTGAAACATAATCTTTTCGGATTTCACAGTTTTAGTCGACTAGACTAAATTACCAGTCGACTAGAGACCCCTAGTCGACTACTCTCTTAACCCTAGTCGACTAATTTTCCCATGATTCCAGAATCCCAACTCTCGGCTCCAGTCGACTTAGCTTAGATATTAGTCGACTTGAGACCACTAGTCGACTACCATTTTTACCCTAGTCGACTTATCTGTTCCTGAATCAAAACCTTAACTCTCTGTATCACAGACTTAGTCGACTTAAGTATCTGTTAGTCGACTTGTAGTTCACTGTTAGTCGACTACTCCTTCCACCTAGTCGACTAACTTTTCCTGAAATAAGAAACCCAACTCTCTGGTGCACAGTTTTAGTCGACTATACCAGACTGTTAGTCGACTAACCCTTCTATTAGTCGACTACTCTTCCAACCTAGTCGACTAACTATTGGCTGTCTGTTATAGTTGCTTACCTTCTTAACTTTGGATCTTATACTTGGTTCATGTATTTGTATCTTGTACTTCATGACTCGTTACTTGATGTATATCACTTCTTGTCACTTCATATTTCCATGTTTATGTATTGCCATGCAACTGCTCGTTTCATTTTTATACTTGTACTCTGCCTGTGATATTCTTACTCCCTATCGTATACCATGCGTGGCAGACCCTTCGAGGTCGTTGAATTTTGTGTCGCTTCTATGTTTCCACTTGCCATGTCCTTACTTCAGACTTGTTAATTTCATGTTTCCTTTTAACACATGTATATCACCTAACATCCAGTGTGTTATCCCATGACCACCTGGCATGCCACTACCTTGCTAGACCCTCTTGTTATGTCATGACTGACCCGGCCTACTATTAATCCATTGTTATGTTTTATTGCTTGTTATATATCACCACCTTGTCATGCTATCTTTTAAAACCAAGCATGATACACTTGACCTTGAAATTATTATGTTTACGGGGATCCTGTCTTGTTTTATGGAACTAAGTGCCACACCATACACGGTGGGGGCCACCTCTAGAATCCATCCCTCAGAACAAAGTGCCACATGGAACAAAGTGCCACACCTCACGGTGGGGGCCACCTCTTGAATCTGTGGGGGCCACCTCTTGAATCTGTTGGGCTATTACTGTTATGACTGTTTATTCCCGTAATATGATAATTATGTTAATAAGCTACAACTTGTATGGGGTATGGGAGGAAGTGATAGATGCCGGAATGATACCTTGCTTATAGTGATGGATTAAAATACTGGTGCAAGTGAATAGTGGGACTTTGGGCCCATACTGATTACTGTTAGGGGGACTTTGGGCCTCCAAACCGGTTCCAGGTGTATGGAACTACTATAAGAAGCTCTATCAGTTCTCTATCTACTTCCGGTAACGACCCTCGACTTTCTTATATATGGATGTATGTGGGTTGGCTGTACACCAGGTCACATACCTAGATATATGGGTTAGACGAGTAATAATAATAATAGATACTTGTTATGACCCCTGTTAGGGTGACTGTTATGACTTCCTTTATGTACTCCGGTCCTGTCTATTCCTTGTTCCTGTTTTGGATTCATGTTGTTCTTGCTATGCATTCCCGTTTTGACTATCATATGATTTGCAACTCTAATTCTATACGCTTGGATTTCTGTGGCATGAGATAAAGGTATCTATATGAGGGTTTCCTTGTTTGGATTATTCCTTCGATGTACTAGTCTCATGGGACCGTGACTTAAGCGTATGCAATCACTTTTGCTTGTAATTAGCTTTATCTTGTATTTCTTGTTTTACGATTATGTTATACCCGTCCTTATATTACTCTCGTGTTCTAATCCTCTATTCTTATTTCTTTGCCACTTGGCATGTAGCCTGTTCATTATTGGGAGGTCCTGACTCCCTTGGATTTGTATGTGTAACGCCCCGATCCCAATGATACGGGAGCGTTACTGCAACGCATATACGTAGGTCAGATGGTGCCCCCACGTATATACGCTAAGCATAAGTACAACAAGTATCAGAGTACAACACACACAGCGTGGTATAATCATATGCCAACTTACAAAATATAAGTACAAAGTTACACAAGTTATGATAAGCAAAAATCACTTTACAAGTGTCCTTTATCACAACCCAAGTCCAAAAAGAACGATATACAACCAAAAATACAAAAGTGCTCACGTAAGGATGGAGATCCCGTGAACCAAAAGGAAGAATCTGGCACGAGGACCGGAGCTAATCTGCCTGCTCACTAAAGAAAGCCTGATCTTCGGTGGATGGCTCCACTTCGACCCAGGCCTCGGAATCTGAATATGCAAATCCAAAGGGTCAAGACATAATACAACAAATAAAGATAGCCAAGTGGCAAGGATCATGAATAGAGATAATGAAATAGTACTAAGTAACAATGTATGACAAGAGATGTAAACTAAGAAAGATAAAGTCATATGCAATAATTCTACAATTAATGTCTTATTATTATTACTTGTCTTACTGTGATATCTAGCTATGTGACCCAGCGTCCCAGAGCACATAGATCCATATCCTAGAGAAACAAGGTTGTTATTGGAAACAGCGGTTGTATCGACGAACTATGTTTACAGTGTGTCCCGTGCATGCCCGGGACCACGGCCCAGTATTGTTCCGTTGCTTGAAGACGGAACCTGCCGCTAGGCTAACAGGAGGGTCTTATGTATGCCCTTGTCATGACAGTAAACAGGAAAGGGAGGAAGCACTCCCCTCGGTCCCCTGGAGTACCGCAGGTAAGACCGGAAACATGGTGCACATCCTAATACCACTGTAAACACGAACACATATCGATATCCGCATATTTCCCCCTGACCCATGTGTAAGTTGGTGCATTTTATGTAAAAGTCCGGTGTATCATGCTTTGTTTTAAGAGATGGCATGATAGGTGGTGATGTTGCTATTTAACATGCCATGAAACGAATATATACAATAACAAGTCATGAGGCAATAGGAGATGCATCCATTCAGTTATATGTCATGTAGTGCTGGCATTGAAGCATGAACAAGCAGGAAATAATACACATGTAACAAGTATAGGTACTAAATTTAGAACAGAAATTAACTATGACATACAGCCAGGATTAGTCGACTAGGGGTAATGGTTAGTCGACTAATAGGGTTTCTAGTCGACTAGGAATTTGGATTGATCGACTAAAACTGGGATACAGAGTGTTGGAATTCTGTTTCAGTGCATGCTAGTCGACTAGGGGTAAGAGGGTTAGTCGACTAATAGGAAGTACTAGTCGACTAACAGATATTTCGGTCGTCTAGATCTGTGATACAGAAAGTTGGGTTTTCTGGTCCAGGATGGATTAGTCGACTAGGTGGATTCAGGAGTCGACTAATATGGGTTTCCAGAGAGTTTATTAGTCGACTGATATTTTTGGGCAAGTCGACTAATGCTGTGTCTTCCAGAAAAACTAAATTTCAGCTAAGTGTTCTAGTCGACTAGGTCTTAGGGTAAGTCGACTAATAGTGGGGAAAATCAGTGTACAGGACAGAAATTCTGGAAACGTGTTTGATGGCTAAATTCCTGGTTTTAGGTGACCTATGTGTACAAGAAGTGTAAACACAGTGCTCTAAGGCTAATACAAGTCTTGGTGAGTGAATTACTCCCTTGGAATGGTTGGATTTGAGCTTAGATGACCTAAAAATAGGATTTTTAGTGTGCAAGTGAACAAAGATTTCTACTTCAAGTATGTGATGTGTGAACTAGGTCTTGGTGAGTAAGAACTCACCTGGAGGGGTCAAATCTGAAGCTGGATCCAAGGATGGAGGTGTTGGCTCCAATCCACAACTTGTAGTTGAAGCTAGGTTGAAGGATTCTCCCTTGGAGTTGCCTTGATGAGGCCTTGGGTGAATCTCTTGTGATCTTGAGGTGGAAGTGAAGGGATTGGGGTGATCTCTTGAAGCTAGGGTTCTTGCTAGAGGAAGAAGGAGATCTTGAGAGTTCTTCTCTTTGAGAAGAAATGAGGAAGAAAAGGGCAATGTTGCAAATGATAAGTTTATATAGGTTTGGGATTTTTGTAAAGGGAGTGGAAATTGGATGGAGGTGAGGGGCTTTCTTGCAAAAATGTGGGTGAGGTGTCCCTCCTATTGCCATTTGGCCGGCCATGGGAAGGAGAGAGAGTTAGTGGGGTTAGGTGTAGAGTGTGAGTGGGAAATGAGGTGGAAATGAAGTGGAAAGGAATTTTGCAAATTTTGGAAGAATGCCCGAAATTCAAGTATTTTGGAATGGTCTGAAAATTTTACCAAAAATCAAGAATAATATTTGAAGACCAATGGTGAAATTCGTTTGAAGAAATACTGTATAGATTTTTAATTAAAAATCTTGGAATCAGTAATTTACCGACTCCGAAAGGATTTTCATAAATTTATAAAATTCTCAGAAAAAGAGTATAAGTAGGAAATATGATTCTAAGAAATAAGGTCTAAAGGACTTTCTAGAAATTCCTAACAGTTTGGAAGATAAAAATTCGGAAATCGGTCAGCGATACTGGCCGACACCGGTCTTGAAGAAATTCATTTTAATCCCAGAAAATTCCAGAAAATCACAAAAAATCTAAAATATTGAAAAATGATATTTGAAATTAAAATCGGTCAAATACGGAAGGTACATCGGAAAATACGGTCAAAGGACTGAGTACGTAACTAGGCACGTATTCCGGGAGAGGGGTATTACAATCTACCCACCTTACAAAAATTTCGTCCTCGAAATTTCATAAGGTAAAAGATAACAGGAAAAGCAATAGATAGATATGGATACAAGGAAAGATAACGGTAGAAAAGTAGAAGGGAAGAGTCTTACCCAATCAAGATGTGAAAAGATGAGGATAACGATCCCGGATAACGTCCTCACGCTCCCAAGTGGCCTCTCCTGGCGCATGCCTGTTCCATGACACCAATACCAATGGAATAGCTCTGCTCTTCAGTGTCTTGACACTCCTATCCAGAATGGCCAACGGCTGCTCTTGGTATGATAAATCCGGTTGTAGCTCCAGCTCGGAATGATCCAGAATATGGCTGTCATCCCTGACATACTTCCTCAACTGAGACACGTGGAAGACATTATGCACCCCGTCCAAAGATGGCGGTAATGCCAATCTATAGGACACATCTCCCACACGATCCAGGATCTCGAATGGGCCAACATACCTTGGACTCAGCTTCCCACGAGCACCGAACCGGATCACTCCCTTGGTAGGTGATATCCTCAAGAATACATGATCTCCAACCTGGAACTCCAATGGCCTTCTCCGAGTGTCTGCCCAACTCTTCTGCCTACTCTGAGCAGCCCTGAGATGATTTCTGATAACCCTGACTTTCTCCGTAGTCTGCATCAGAATCTCTGGTCCCAAAAGACTCCTCTTGCCGACTTCATCCCAACAAATCGGTGATCGGCACTTCCTACCATACAATGCCTCAAAAGGTGCCATCTTAATACTTGCCTGGTAGCTGTTGTTATATGAAAACTCAGCCAAGTGAAGATGGTCTTCCCAAGATCCCCCAAAGTCAATCATGCAAGCCCTCAACATATCTTCAAGGATCTGGATAGTCCTCTCAGATTGTCCGTCTGTCTGAGGATGATAAGAAGTACTGAATTTCAGACGAGTTCCCAGACTTTCTTGGAGACTCTCCCAGAAATGAGATCTGAATCTGGTGTCTCTATCTGACACAATACTAACTGGAACTCCATGCAGACGAACCACCTCCTTCATATACTTATCTGCCAGAACCTCTGTTGACTGGCCTACCCTGAATGGTATGAAGTGAGCTGACTTGGTGAGGCGATCAACTATCACCCACACCGCATTATTACCCCTGGGACTCCGAGGCAATGCCGTCACGAAGTCCATGGTGATGTGCTCCCATTTCCACTCGGGTATCGGCAAAGGTTGAAGAAGTCCAGCTGGTCTCTGATGCTCGATCTTTATCTGCTGGCAAACCAAGCACTTAGCAACAAACTGGGCTATCTCCCTCTTCATGGCATTCCACCAAAAGTGCTTCTTCAGGTCCTGGTACATCTTGTTTCCTCCTGGATGTATAGAATAAGCTGAACTGTGTGCTTCCTCCAAAATCTTCTGTCTGACTTCTCCTCGGGGAACACAAAGTCTATCTCCAAAATACAATGCACCATCTGGACGAATACTGATATCAGTCCTCAATCCAGCCTCCGCCTGAGCTCTGAATGTCTGCAATCTGGGGTCCTCCTTCTGAGCTTCCCTGATCTCCTCTATCAATGATGACTGGATCTGTAAAGCCATGAACTGCCCGGCCTTATCACCTCCTTGCACTAACATCAAATCCAATCTGATGAATTCCTGAATCAACTCCCTCTGCTGTGTGAGGTGGACTAGCACTCTGTTCTCTGGCATCCTGCTCAGTGCATCAGGAACGGTATTGACTTTGCCTGGATGATACTGCAAGTCAATGTCATAGTCTGCCATCAGCTCCAGCCACCGCCTCTGCCTCATGTTCAACTCCTTCTGTGAGAATATATATTTGAGGCTCTTGTGATCTGTGTATATCAACACTTTGTCTCCTAGAAGGTAGTGTCTCCAGATCTTCAAAGCAAATATCACAGCTGCCAACTCCAAGTCATGAGTTGGGTAATTCCTCTCATGAGGCTTCAACTGCCTAGATGCATATGCTATAACATGATCATGTTGCATAAGCACACACCCCAGGCCTTTACCTGATGCATCACAGAAAATGACCATCCCTCCTCTTCCTGAAGGAGTCCTCAAGATTGGAGCTGAAATAAGCCTCTGCTTCAACTGCTCAAATGCTGCATCACAATCTTCTGTCCATATGTATCTCTCCCCTTTTCTGGTGAGCCTGGTCAATGGAGCTGCAAGTCTAGAGAAATCCCGGACAAAGCGCCTGTAATATCCGGCTAGCCCAAGAAAGCTCTTTATCTCAGTCACCGTCTTCGGAACTGGCCAATCCTTCACTGCCTGGACTTTACTAGGATCAACTGAAATTCCTTCTGCTGAAACTATGTGTCCAAGGAAAGCTATGCTGTCCAACCAGAATTCACACTTGCTCCTCTTGGCATGAAGCTGCTCCTGCTGGAGGGTCTGCAACACAATCCTCAAGTGTTCTGCATGCTCCTTCTCATTCCTTGAATAGATCAGGATGTCATCTATGAATACAACTACAAACTGATCTAGGTAAGGGGAGAACACTCGATTCATCAAATCCATGAAAACCGCAGGGGCATTGGTGACTCCGAAAGGCATAACTAGAAATTCATAGTGGCCATATCGGGTCCTGAATGCAGTCTTCGGAACATCCTCCTTCTTCACCCTCAGCTGATGGTAACCCGACTGCAAATCTAACTTAGAAAATACACGGGCTCCATGAAGCTGATCAAACAAGTCATCAATCCGGGGCAAGGGATACTTGTTCTTGATGGTGACCTTGTTCAACTCCCTATAATCAATACAAAGCCTCTTACCACCATCCTTCTTATTCGCCAAGAGCACTGGAGCTCCCCATGGTGAAGTGCTTGGCCGAATCAATCCCTTGTCCGAATACTCCTGTAGCTGCTTCTTCAGAATCTCCAACTCCATCGGTGCCATCCTGTACGGAGCCTTGGATATAGGAGCTGTCCCTGGAACTGTATCAATGGAGAACTCCACTATCCTCTCCGGTGGAAGTCCTGAAATCTCAGCAAAGACTCCTGGAAATTCATCCCACACTGGCACTCCCTTCAGAACCTCCGAAGTGGTCATCTGAATCTCCTTCTTAGCAGGCTTCACCTCTCCACTAAACTGGAACTCCGGCTGATGCGGGATTCTGAAATTGATCCTCCTTCCTCTACAGTCAATCACTGCATAGTACTGACTGAGCCAGGTCATGCCTAAGATTACGTCGTACCCCTTGGTGTCTAGTACGAGCATATCTATGGCCAAGGTCTTCCCACAAAGCTCCACTGGACAGTCAGCACAAACTCTAGAAGATACAACTACCCCATTCCCTGTACTTATCTCCCACTTGTGGTCTAAAGCCTTAACAGGTATGGAATGAACAGCCACAAAATGGTCGGAGATATAACAGTGGGATGCACCCGAATCGAAGAGAGCGAGAACAGGTATAGAATGAACTCTGATGTTACCTGTAATCACCTCCTCTGAAGCCTCGGCCTCCTCTGCTGTCAGGTTGTAGGCCTGACCTCTGCCACGCCCTGCTGCTGTCCGGGCTCCTCTCTGCACTGGGCGAGCAACATGCGGTGGAGGAAGGGGAAGAGCTCTCCTCATCACTGGTCCCTGGTGCCTCTGCCCAACTGGCCCTGGTAGTGCCCTCTGTCCATTCTGCCCTTGAGGTGCCGGCAAGGTTTGATTAGCAAACCCCATTCTCCTGTGCGGACAGGTCTCCACGGCATGGTCTCGTGCTCCACACACCAAACACCATCCGTTTGCCCTCCGGCAATCCTGCTGAGAGTGTCCTGGTTTCTGGCAGAAATTGCAGATAAGACCTGGTCGAGCCACCTGGTAAGGAACTGCCCTGAATGGTTGCCTGGCCTGGACCTTCGCTGCTCTGGATGGTCCTCCTCTGCCCACCGGCACAAACGGCCTCTTCATGGCCTGGTTCTCTTGCTTCTTCTGAAACCCACGCTCCACCTCTCGAGCGATGGTGAGAACCTCAGCATAGGTCTTCAGCTGCTGGGGCATCAGAAACATCTGGATCTCCATCTGTAAACCCTGCTGAAACCTGCTTGCCCTCTTCTCTTCATCTGACACCATGTAAGGGGCAAAGCGACTCAGCCTGAGGAATTCTGCAGCATACTCATCTACGGATCTATCCCCCTGTTGAAGCCTGATGAATTGCTCCTCCATGTCCTTCTGAGCAGTGGCGGGAAAGAACCTGCTATAAAAGCTCTTGGAGAACGTATCCCAAGAGATAGGCTCCTTCAAGCGAGCCTCCTCTGCAAGCCACCAAGTCCTGGCTATGTCCTTCAGCTGGATCTTTGCAACCTCCACTTGGTTCTCCTTAGGCACCCTGGCGGCGTTTAGCAAATCGGTGGTGTCTGTCAACCACTGTTCAGCCTCCAATGGTCTCTCGACTCCCGTGAATACGGCCGGTTGCAGCCGCCGAAAGTCTGACACGTTCCCAGGCCTTTGCTCCTTCGGAGCTGCCAACTCCTGCCTGAGGAGCTCAGTCTGCTGCTGCTGATTCTCCATCTGCTGTTGCTGGTTTCCCAGCATAGTCTGAATGATCCTCAGGACATCAGCACCCTCTCCTCCTACGGGTCCATTCGGTACTTGCCCGACATTGTTGCGACCCGAACGTCTCTCCATACCGAAAGGGATAAGATCTGGAATTGGAAACAAAGGGAAGGAGTTTAGGATACGAGGGTCGAATCAAGGACGAAGTCGAGAAAGACTATATAACTTTGTACATTGTAGTTGGCATTAGCAAATCACTAGAATTTGCCACTTGGTTGTACTTTTAGGTTTGAGAGCCTAGGCTCTGATACCAACCTGTAACGCCCCGATCCCAATGATACGGGAGCGTTACTGCAACGCATATACGTAGGTCAGATGGTGCCCCACGTATATACGCTAAGCATAAGTACAACAAGTATCAGAGTACAACACACACAGCGTGGTATAATCATATGCCAACTTACAAAATATAAGTACAAAGTTACACAAGTTATGATAAGCAAAAATCACTTTACAAGTGTCCTTTATCACAACCCAAGTCCAAAAAGAACGATATACAACCAAAAATACAAAAGTGCTCACGTAAGGATGGAGATCCCGTGAACCAAAAGGAAGAATCTGGCACGAGGACCGGAGCTAATCTGCCTGCTCACTAAAGAAAGCCTGATCTTCGGTGGATGGCTCCACTTCGACCCAGGCCTCGGAATCTGAATATGCAAATCCAAAGGGTCAAGACATAATACAACAAATAAAGATAGCCAAGTGGCAAGGATCATGAATAGAGATAATGAAATAGTACTAAGTAACAATGTATGACAAGAGATGTAAACTAAGAAAGATAAAGTCATATGCAATAATTCTACAATTAATGTCTTATTATTATTACTTGTCTTACTGTGATATCTAGCTATGTGACCCAGCGTCCCAGAGCACATAGATCCATATCCTAGAGAAACAAGGTTGTTATTGGAAACAGCGGTTGTATCGACGAACTATGTTTACAGTGTGTCCCGTGCATGCCCGGGACCACGGCCCAGTATTGTTCCGTTGCTTGAAGACGGAACCTGCCGCTAGGCTAACAGGAGGGTCTTATGTATGCCCTTGTCATGACAGTAAACAGGAAAGGGAGGAAGCACTCCCCTCGGTCCCCTGGAGTACCGCAGGTAAGACCGGAAATATGGTGCACATCCTAATACCACTGTAAACACGAACACATATCGATATCCGCATATTTCCCCCTGACCCATGTGTAAGTTGGTGCATTTTATGTAAAAGTCCGGTGTATCATGCTTTGTTTTAAGAGATGGCATGATAGGTGGTGATGTTGCTATTTAACATGCCATGAAACGAATATATACAATAACAAGTCATGAGGCAATAGGAGATGCATCCATTCAGTTATATGTCATGTAGTGCTGGCATTGAAGCATGAACAAGCAGGAAATAATACACATGTAACAAGTATAGGTACTAAATTTAGAACAGAAATTAACTATGACATACAGCCAGGATTAGTCGACTAGGGGTAATGGTTAGTCGACTAATAGGGTTTCTAGTCGACTAGGAATTTGGACTGATCGACTAAAACTGGGATACAGAGTGTTGGAATTCTGTTTCAGTGCATGCTAGTCGACTAGGGGTAAGAGGGTTAGTCGACTAATAGGAAGTACTAGTCGACTAACAGATATTTCGGTCGTCTAGATCTGTGATACAGAAAGTTGGGTTTTCTGGTCCAGGATGGATTAGTCGACTAGGTGGATTCAGGAGTCGACTAATATGGGTTTCCAGAGAGTTTATTAGTCGACTGATATTTTTGGGCAAGTCGACTAATGCTGTGTCTTCCAGAAAAACTAAATTTCAGCTAAGTGTTCTAGTCGACTAGGTCTTAGGGTAAGTCGACTAATAGTGGGGAAAATCAGTGTACAGGACAGAAATTCTGGAAACGTGTTTGATGGCTAAATTCCTGGTTTTAGGTGACCTATGTGTACAAGAAGTGTAAACACAGTGCTCTAAGGCTAATACAAGTCTTGGTGAGTGAATTACTCCCTTGGAATGGTTGGATTTGAGCTTAGATGACCTAAAAATAGGATTTTTAGTGTGCAAGTGAACAAAGATTTCTACTTCAAGTATGTGATGTGTGAACTAGGTCTTGGTGAGTAAGAACTCACCTGGAGGGGTCAAATCTGAAGCTGGATCCAAGGATGGAGGTGTTGGCTCCAATCCACAACTTGTAGTTGAAGCTAGGTTGAAGGATTCTCCCTTGGAGTTGCCTTGATGAGGCCTTGGGTGAATCTCTTGTGATCTTGAGGTGGAAGTGAAGGGATTGGGGTGATCTCTTGAAGCTAGGGTTCTTGCTAGAGGAAGAAGGAGATCTTGAGAGTTCTTCTCTTTGAGAAGAAATGAGGAAGAAAAGGGCAATGTTGCAAATGATAAGTTTATATAGGTTTGGGATTTTTGTAAAGGGAGTGGAAATTGGATGGAGGTGAGGGGCTTTCTTGCAAAAATGTGGGTGAGGTGTCCCTCCTATTGCCATTTGGCCGGCCATGGGAAGGAGAGAGAGTTAGTGGGGTTAGGTGTAGAGTGTGAGTGGGAAATGAGGTGGAAATGAAGTGGAAAAGGAATTTTGCAAATTTTGGAAGAATGCCCGAAATTCAAGTATTTTGGAATGGTCTGAAAATTTTACCAAAAATCAAGAATAATATTTGAAGACTAATGGTGAAATTCGTTTGAAGAAATACTGTATAGATTTTTAATTAAAAATCTTGGAATCAGTAATTTACCGACTCCGAAAGGATTTTCATAAATTTATAAAATTCTCAGAAAAAGAGTATAAGTAGGAAATATGATTCTAAGAAATAAGGTCTAAAGGACTTTCTAGAAATTCCTAACAGTTTGGAAGATAAAAATTCGGAAATCGGTCAGCGATACTGGCCGACACCGGTCTTGAAGAAATTCATTTTAATCCCAGAAAATTCCAGAAAATCACAAAAAATCTAAAATATTGAAAAATGATATTTGAAATTAAAATCGGTCAAATACGGAAGGTACATCGGAAAATACGGTCAAAGGACTGAGTACGTAACTAGGCACGTATTCCGGGAGAGGGGTATTACAGTATGTTCAGGTTTAGAAGCTTGGATCGAAGTGGATTCATCCACAGAGGATCAAGCTTTTCTTGTGAGCAGGCGGACTAGTTCCAGTCTTTTGTGCCAGATCTCTCTTTTGACTCACGGGATCTTCATCCTACTCTTGAGCATTTTGTGTCTTTATTGTATATTTTACTTTTGGACTTGGTTGTGATAAAAGACACATGTGATGTGTAATAGTTATCATATCCTGTGATAGCTTTGTATTTGTACGTTTATGTTGGCATATGCTTGTATACCACGCTTTGTGTTGTACTCTGATCCTTGCTTGTACTTTTATGCTTAGCGTATATACGTGGGGGCATTTCCTGACCTACGTATATACGTCGCAGTGACGTCCCCGTATCCGTGGAATCGGGGCGTTACACAAACCATTTATGTCGAGTTGAGATTATCCGAATCAATATGACCCATATCCTAAACCATATGACCATAATTTTCAAAATAATTTCAACTCTTCATAGAGTCAACGGGGATTCACCTACCCCGAGTCAAATTCTCAACCGCCTTGTCCACAATTTTGACAAAATTCATTCCCCAATTTTAGTTCATATACTCCTTTTCCTGTTCCACTAACTGAAGAAAAATCTGATTTGGAAAGGAGTATGGAAGAGTCTCTACAACAAATTCAAAATTTTCTTATTTCACAATCCTTCCCACATCAAACTCCACGTCCTCCTTTTCTAGAGCATCCAATTGAAAAAGAATTTGAGGTAGAAAAGCGTTTGAAAGTCTTTTATGAAAGAATGCAAAACATGTTGGACTCATCATCTCAACCAAATTTTCAAGAGTCCTACTCATCTTTTCCAGTCTCACCAATTCAAAATGAACAACCATCAATACAGGACTTGAGTATGGAACCCTTGCGTGAGTCCGAGCAAAATCTGATGGACTCATAATTTCACCACAATTTTCAAAATTAACTTTCATACTCATCTTTTCAAGAAGAACCAATTGCAAAGAGTATGGAAGACATGATTCCAAATCCAAATTCTGTTACACGGCCTATTAGTAGGTTAGACTCACTTATGAGCGAATTGATTAATGAGAGCGAGGAAAGTCTTTCTTGTCAACCTTTGACCGATCCTTATATCCCTAACTCTACTGATTGGACCCATGAATCATGTCATTTTGGGAATCCAGATTCAATTTCAGAACATACATTTGAACTTGACCACGCTCCAAGTTATGAAAGTCGCCTGGACATTCTGGTAAGTTATCCCTTTCTTGAAATTGAAATCGAACCTGAATGTGATCCTGAACCTCATATTTGTAATTCCATTTCAGTTTTTGATTCAATAATGACCCCTGTATCTTTATCAGATTTTTTTCTCTATTACAGAGTCAACATTGAATCCTGTACCAGTACACCGTGAAATAGAATCACCAATCTCTCATGATCACACTTCATTCATGGGAAAAGTGTGTGAATATCAATTCTTTAGTTTGGACCCTATTTTTGAACCAATTTCGACTCTCATTGTTGACTCTTGACTTGATTTGAGTCAAATTCCCAAGTCGGTGTCAGTTTTTGTTCCTGATCTATTTAAGTCCAAATCCCTCATCTTCCGAAATCACACTTCATTGTTGGACAAGGATGTTGAAGAAAATGACACAGTAATTATTTTTGAAAATTGAAAATTAGATGGGGATAAATTTTTAATAAGATCATTCATTCAATCAACATTTTATTGGGTCATATTAGAGAGGTCATTGGTGGGTTCCTTCAAGATTCACAATATCTTGATTGGGTAGCAACGCTTGGCCCAATCAGACCACCACCGGAACCACCACCATGAGGTAATTTTCCTTCCCTCTTCATTTGTTTCATGTATATACACATTCACGATGCATCGAGGACAATGCATGAGATAAGTGTGGGGAAGGATTTACTAACATAGGTTGTTTTAGATTTTCTTTCTTTTACACTTCTTTTTAGGAACTTTTTAAAAATTTTCTTTTGTATAAAAACTCTTTTCTTTTCTCTTTACAAAACTTTTTCAAATAAGATAAATAGTTTGATTTATTTTTAAGAAAATTAAGATTATCTTAGGAATTAGGAAGACCTAAAATTATGAAATTTTAAACGAAGTCAAAATAATGATCTTGTTTAAATTTTAGGATAAGAAAGTAAGATTGAAAAGATAATTTGGTCTTGAATTTTTTTACCTTAGATTTATGCAGTTCACACTTACACAATTTCTGGGATTGAAACAAAGATTGATAATGCCATAAAAAAAAATAATAAAATAATAATAATAATATAATGATAAAAATCACTTATTGAAGTTGGGTAATTATGCCTCAGAAAGCATGATTATTCATACTTAAAATGGTGAATAAAAAAAAATAAGCCCCTTTAGTTTTGTGGCCTTATTTACTCGAATCCTTATGTCCGAGGGATGTTTTCTCATCTGGTGCCGTAAGATCATCTGGTTTGAGAGTCACCGACTAAAGGCTCACTACCAGGGTAAATAAGAAAGTCTAAGAAAACTAAGGGAAGAAAAGAAAATATATATATATAATAATATAAATAAATGGCATGAAAGTTAGAGTCGATATCCCAAAAACTTTCACGGTTCACAAAGTGCATATTTTTCTAAGAGTTTTATAAAAGATCAAAGAATCAATTCAATTTTAAATTCTTAAATATAATTTATAACAAGATTTTGCATTTCGACTTAGTTTAAGGAAGATTAATTTCTGGTTAACCTATGACCTTGGATCACTTATATTTTCGCAAAAATATTTCAACACTTTTTCTCTTTTACAAAAATGCGTTTTCAAAAATACTAACATTTGATTTCTTTCTTTATAGATTTTGTGGGTGTAATCCGCTGAAAACCCTCAGGAGACAAAACTCCTCCTCTAGGGAAAACTTAGAGGTGTAATGGCTTGTTACATATGCTCAGTGCAATCGCGTCATCTGCGAAAGTGGTGTAATAATTTTCTTATTTTTGTTTTGTTCGAGACAAGCAAAAAGATAAGTGTGGGGGTGTGATGAGTCTCTAATTTTGCATAATTTTTATCACATTCGCATATTTATTTGGTATAAAATTCTTCTAATAAAGTTTTGCTTGCTTGATTCTAGGTCCATAGTATGCAATGAAGAAGAAGACCCTAAATCACCATTTAATTGGTGATTAAAGGCTTATATCATAGCCATTGACCTAGAAGAGCTGATTCGTCAAAACTAGGGGTCCAAAACCAGAAACCGGGAGCAGAAACTGACAGGGGACAGCAGGATACGCGGCCCGAAGCGCCGCGCATGCGGCCCTAGTATGGCCGCGGCGCGCGCCTGGCTTCGAGCCAGGGGTTGTCCCCCTGGCTTTCTTTTTTTCTGGTGCCTATAAATTTCCCTTGGGGTTTCCAAAGCAGAAGATATGCAGAGTATTAGGATAGTTTTCATCTCCATTTTGTAGTTTAGGGTAATTTTGATTAGTGTTCTTCTTCTTCCCTTGTATTTTTCATTTTTTAGATCTTGTAATAGGGAGAGAGAGTGGTACATGCTTGGAATGCAAGAGTGCTTGTAATAGAAGGTGACAATCTATGAAAGGTGCTCTCTTTACCTCTCTATATTTTCTTCTCTCTAACTCCTTTTATATGCGTAGCTAATCTTTTCTCTCATGGCAACTAACTACTAACCACCAACTAGTCTAACTTCTTATTTGATGATCCATATGAATCTAATAGTCTCTACTTGGCCTTGCTCTTGCAAGAGCCATTGATGGCTCATGATGATGGACCTAACACTCTAACTTACTAACTCTCTAATAAGCTAACATTACTTTATTTCATGCTTGCTCTTATTGGGTTTTGATTATTTAAGTGTAGCTTGCACTTATTTTATTGAGTTGGGATGTGATGAGTTACATATGAGCCATGCTTTGTAAAGCTCTTGGACCAAGGACTGGTGATGGCCAATAATACATGTGAGGCAACTATCACTAAAAGGTTAGCATGTTGGTGGAGTCATTAGTAGTTAGTAGCCATGAGTCTTCTTTTTTTTTTCACTTTATTTTAGAAATATTCCAAAAACCACAAAGACATTCTTTTCTATGTTCCCACTTCTTCGTGTTTCACCGTACTTCTCTTTTTCATTCTTTGCTTTCTTTTCTTTTCATTCTTTCAAACATAGAAGAACCATTAACAAACACATGAACAACTGTGTAAGGTCTATCGCCTCCCATCCTTATGAATTCGACTCATTTTAGCCTCTATACTATAACAGAAATATCGAGGAAGCCAAAACACACACTTTAAATCTTGATTTCAAAACATACACTTTTTGTGCACGGCTTCCCTCGATCACCCCACCAAATTAAAAATATCATACTAGAAATTTCTCTTATATCTAAGTCAAGTAATCTATAACACAAAACTAGTACATTGAGCAAAATTAACCAAACAAGGAAACTCTCATGTATATTCCATATGTCTAGTGTTATTAACGACTAAATACAACAAATATGTTGTTTGGGAGCTGCTTAAAGGAAAATATAAAAAAATTTAAATGTTATACCTCGTTTTCAAATAGCTATGCGTAGTTGTTGCGCATATTCTCCTCGCACACCCAAGATGCTTCTTCTACGCCATATCAGTTTCACTAGACTTTAACCAAAGGAATCATCTTGTCCTTAATTTCTTGTTCTCTTTGACCAAATGCACACTAGGGTTTCCTCAGTAGTGATGTACGGCTGTAGATGTAGCTCTAATATATCCATCACTCATTGTTGCTCCTCTTCCCGTAAGTACTTCCCTAACATGGATATATGAAAGACATCATGAACATCATTTAATGCATTCGGTAGCTCTAAATGGTAGGATACAGCTCTAACCCTTCTAATAATCTTAAAAGGTTCTATATATATAGGTGCCAGCTTCCCTTCCTTTCAAAACTTTTAACACCCTTCGTCGGGGAAATCTTTAGCATCACGAAGTCTCTAACATTAAACTCCAATATTCATTGACTCTTGTTTGCATAACTTTTCTGTTTGCTCCAGACCTTCAAGCCGACAGAGCACTCCACTCTGCTTAGAATCCCCATCAACGAGGTCTTCAATTTCATCAAGGACAAACCATTGCTCAGGCGTCCAAGACCAATTCAATACGATCCTACATTTTCCATAGCAGAAGGATACTGATCCTACCACGACAGTAAATGGAATAAGTCCATCAACTGTTGGAGCCTCCAAAAAATACATGGAAGAGCTCGTCTACCATGGCTTTTTCAAAGAATACGTCCTTTCTCCCGAAGCAACCTCCGGATTAGGAGAGTCGAATGCTCGGCGACTTGCCAATAACAACACATGATCACATAATACAATGCGATTGAGTGATCCCACATCTGGTATCTCCATCATGATACCCCTGTATTTCATTTTTGTTATCAAATAAAATTATATTTTGCCCTTATCCATTGCAATCCTACCAAATTCGCCACTCAGCTGCTGAGATTTTCCCTATTAGAGATGACTTCGGATCTAACTCTACTGCTAGGAATTTTCTCATTTGGAGCCCCAAGTTTGCACGTCCCGCTAATGAGATTCCCCCACTCGAAGATGGAAATATAGGCATTATCCCACAACCTTCCTCTTGATTAGCATACGGGTAATTGAAATCCTCCGCTATAGGATGTTTTTTCACTCGAAAATCTTCTCGCACTGCTGAGATTCCCTAATAGTCTAACCAAAGCCTGCATTCTCGCTGATGAGATTTTCTCACTCAGAGATGGTAATATAGGCACCAGCCTACGGGTTTCATCTCAATTAGCCTACGGGCAGTCAGAATCCTCTGCTATGAGATTTCCCTTACTCAGAGTCCTTCCTTCACTGATGGGATCTCCCCCACTTGAGTCCAACCAAAGTTCACTGCTCCACTGATGAAATTTTTTCCACTCAGAGATGACTTAAATCCAACTCCGCTGTTAGGATTTTTCCCACTCGAACGCCAAAAGTTTGCAAGTACCATTGATGAGAACTCTCTCACTCTAAAATAACAATGCAAACTCTCCAAACCACTTCATATCCAACCATACAAGAGATAGAGATCAGAACTCTGAAGAGGCATGGTCATATCAATTCCAAAAGCCATTTGTAAGAACAAACCAGGTAAGATAAGAACATCAACTATTTCCATTCCAAAAGACATTTCCATGTCGAAAACCTTTCCATTAAATTTATTTGATTACATCTCACAAGCGTAATACAAAAATTCCTATCATATCTCTCTGTTTACATTTTAAAAAAGAAATGCAGAATATCCAGATCCAAACTCTCTGATCTTGCCACCATCAAAAACCCTCAAGTGTTGAACAACAGAGATTTGTTCATCGAAGTTCTCTTCCAGAAGCAGTCATCCATCATTATCCGTGCCACGGCTCCTGAACATGCAATCTTATGCCCCCGCCTCCACGTCTCTCCAAGACAACAAAATGAGGGCTTCCAAGAAACCCTCAGAAGGCACAACATTAATGATATCAGATGGATTCTAGCAAGACACGCAAGAAGGTGATGGTATCACATCCCCTTTGAGGTCTTCTATGGGAGAGCTCCAAACTCTGGAAAGAGGAGTGGTTCGTCAGCAAATCCAGTCGATGAGCTCCCACTCCTTCTTTCTCATACATGCCATCTGGAAAGAGGCTGACTGCCTCATGGTCCAAGCTTGCTAACCCAAAATTAAGCAACCCAAAAACTAGATCACCCGATATAGTTGAAACAAGAATCAAACCTATCATCCTTGATAGCAGCACCCCGTCTGCGCCATAACAACCCCTTCATGATGACTAATGCGACACACCTTTCAGACTTTCTAAAATACTTCGTTCTCATCCTCCTCCCTCTCCTTTTTGTTCCTCCATCTCACGAAAATAAGAGAGGATGGCAAGGCGGCGCAACAAGAAAAGAAGAAGTTAGGGTTTTGAAGCAAGTATTTTTGTAGAACACAGAGAAGATGATTTCCTCCCACAACTATTTATAGAAGAATGAGAAGCAAAACTATCTCCATTTCAAATTCTCAATCCCTGAAAAGTCAACCCACATGCCTAGATCTTCAGTCAATAATAAAGGCAGAAGATCTATCATAGCCACCAAACTATAAAACCCTACGATCCCAGTCATAATAATATGAGGATTCAAATTGATTCCTGATATGATCAGACAATAGCTGGTGGTAACATATGCACTCCCCATTAATCCCAAAGATTTGCAATGAATGTTAAGATATATCGAACGATTCTCTGCACGAGGTACTAAAGAAAGATAAAAAGACTTCTCTCAGTCGACTGTGTTTCCCCATTTCTCCTCTGCTTGACAAGTGCAGAAGCAGAGGGGGCATCTGTAGTGATCAAAATTTGACCCGATTTAGGACGATGACACATGTCCAAGCTATCATATATTTTCTCAGAGAAATCCACAACTCTCAGAGTCCATCCCGAAGCCTCCACCACTCCTAACCCTCCCGGAGCTACCCTCCGCCCCGAAGAAATTCCCGATCCAGAATTATATGTTCCCATTCTATAGATCTTACCACTATGGAACCTTTCACATTTTGAAGTGTCCAACTATGAGTCAGAAGCTTCAAACAACAGTCTGCCAAGATCTCTATCTACCATTGCGTCACTCCATCCTCCCCATATTCATAACGCATAACGCCATTTTAAAATGCAGGTAATTATGACAGTGGCAGATTCCTCGGCTTATAATCAAACCAACAAGCACCAGTAATCACGGGTATGACAACAAATCCAGCACTTGCAGATCGTGCAATTACAGTGATCCACCAATTCTGCCATTAAGCCAGTTGCCACGCCAGGTATATGAGATCCCTAATCCTTAGAACACACACACGCACCACCACTCCAAGCAGCTCTCCTCCGCTAATACACCAAAACGCCCACAGTTATCCTCTGCACGATCTTTACCTCATCCATACTAGTAATTATCCTCTGGCAGTCCTTTCTGCCACGTTTGTCCTCTGCGCGGCACTTCTATCCACTACCCCGATAGTTGTCCTCTGCCTGTCCTTTCTTTTCATTCCACCTGCTGATTTTCACGTCCAAGGGTCTTAAGCTGTCACCACCCTAGTGCTCCTAAGTTGAAAGTTGTCTTTTCTGTGTGTGCTCTGATAAATGCCATCTGGGAAGCGCCCAAATCGCTTGTGGTGGGTTCAACCGCGGTAAGCTGATTTTTATCCACCAATGACCAGTGTACCAGTTTCGTTAAAGAGCACAAAATTAAAGTTTTGATTCTGTCTTGAATCTGACACATCTCATTTTCCATTCCAATCCCTTTACCACTTAGGCATGTCTCAACAACGTCTCCTCTTCTTGTTATTGATTACAAAGGAATAATTTTATATAATGGATATCCAAAATTCCTGAATCCCCTTTGTATTCACATTTATTTAAATATGCATGAATATCACTAATCAACATCCAATCCTGCTTAGTGTTCATCAGTTTAATATCCACTTATGAGGTACAGGTAGATCCATATTCAACATATTTACTAATATATCATTACTTGGGTCTGGGTACTATTCCGATCAACGGGTATAAAAAATCTAATCAGACTCATCTAATATGGTGTAGTTCAGATTACATAGGAATCCAGACCCGATCAATTGATAAGCCTGATGGACAAAGCAAAATGCACGAAGGAAAAGAAAGGACAAGTGGCCATTTTGCATAAATCAAGATGGTCTTGAAGGAAAACCAAAGTTTTTTTTAACAAAGTTTATGTTTATAGGAGAGATTGTAATTAAATTTTAAATAGGGAAGTAATAATAAGAGCACTGACATGATGCTTTTGGCCTGGATCTCTTGTGAACATAAAACTTTGGGGTCACACCCATCCGTACATTTACACATTAAAATAATGTCATCGTGTTCCAGCCGAGGGTAGAGTATTCTCGGGGGGTCCATTAACGAGCAACATTGACATGGAGAATATAAATTAGGATTGGACCCCCACCACAATTATGTAAATTTACAACTCAACCTCTAATATTGTGTACAGCCCATAATACTGCCTATAGTAAAAAAATAATTGTCCCCTATAAATAGATAGCTATTGTTTGGTTCTCCTTCCTGCAAATCAAGAACACAGAAAAAAATGGCAAAAGATCTCCTCAACATGAAGCTGGCTACCATTTTGTTTGGCCTGCTGGCACTCGTGATCATCACACCACGCCACTGCATGGCTGACAACTTTCTCCTGTCGGCCAACTCGCTCCATGAAGGCCAGTTTCTTGTATATGGCCACTACACGTTTGTGTTGCAGAGGGAGCAATGCAACCTGGTGCTGTATGATACCGGCGTGGCTGTGTGGACCTCGAACAGCCCGCCGTCGGGCTCTGACACTCTTGGTTGCTATGCCACAATGCAGAGAGACGGCAACTTTGTCTTGTACAACAGGCATGACGCTATCGTCTGGTCGACCAGAAGCGGGCAGGGGGGCGTGAATAGTTATGTGCTTATCCTCCAGCCTGATCGGAACGTTGTGATATACGGCCCAGGTACTTGGGCCACTAAAACTAACGTTCCACCTTCAACTTCAATCTTGGGGCAGAATTTCACTGCTACAATTGTAACCAGTACTGCTTCTGGAGGTGGAGATGATGCAGTGGTGAAGGTTAATTAATTAGTAATCAATCAAGATCTATCTACTTCTACTTAAAAATAAGTGCATATCATGCATGATTGTACGCATGTGCATGCGCACGTGTGTTTGTGTTTATAAACTGTAATTGGTGACCTATGTTGCAGTGAGGGATCAGGCCGTTCTAAGTTGGTTAAGAATAAATAAGTGCAAGTGAGGATTACAGGCACACATGTATCTTTTAATTGATCATCTCAGTGTACTGTACGTCACATACGTCCATAATGTATTAATGTAGTTGTCTTATTCCTATTTAATTTCCAAGTATTGGATATTCTGCTTAACAAGAATCAATCTGACAACTAATCAAGATCACTGAGATATCAACAATCTAATTGGCCAGGTCGGCAAATATCAGGTGGGAGGTTTCCGTTCAATAGAACGTTCCTTAATTTAAGAACCACCTTTCAATTTCCTTCCTTGGTTAAAGTACCAATTAGACTGAATCTAAGTCAGTCTCGATATACTGTAAAGTATATCCCCTGTATAAAGGACTTAATCACTTATACAGTATTTAGAGTGAGGTACGCATAGAGCGAATCTCCTTAAGACAATTACGTCCCCCGCACCGGTACTAACGGGATAATGGACGCTGGTCTCCCAAGATACAACACTCTTTCACGGTATTTGGATAGCACTACCAAATCACCGTACGGTCGAACCGTAGTCAACCAGTACCTTCACAGGATCGTTGAAGCAGCGGTACAAGGACAAATTTCAAACGAATATTTGCCTCTACTCTCTGGAGGAGCACCACTGTTGAGGACGAAAGAAGGTTGAAGAATATTATTTCTTCAGAAGTACCAGATTCAGACAACAATTCTTGTAAAAGAATCTGTTGAATTTTCTGATTCCTCTTTCAGAACAATTTTGCATAATCTTCACGTTGGAAGTCGCTTCAGAACTTCACCGCCAGTTCAGAACGCAGAGCTTCAGAACTCAGATAGAGAAAGAAAGTTTGTTGTTGGTGTTGTAGTTATGTTTCAATTGAGAGTTTGGAGTGCTTTATTTGCAAACTGAGATTATCTGAACTAAAACATTTAGAATAATGATGGTAAAAACAGGGAAGATATCTATGCATCTCTCTCTGTCCTCAGAATAAACTTGTGACTGTATAACCATTAATTAATAGAGAACCCTTAGGACAGGTTAAATCTATGCTTTCATTCACAAGGACATGCTTTATGTAGGATTGAGTTTGACATGTGTAAGGACTCACATCGGCCTCTTAAAAGTGTACGTGGATATTCTCAAGCTCCTTTGGCGTCAAGTCATGGGATCCTCGCAAGTTCCTCAGTTTTTTGGTCCTGGAGAGCATCTCTACTCCAGAAACTGGCTATTGCAGTAGCACGAAATTTAGAGTTTGAGTTATTAGCTTCATTGATGCGAGAGAGAGCTCATTACAGAGGCGCTGCAACGACTCAGCATAGAAGGGGCACCGCTCTCCCACCAAAGTTGAGACTTAGCCAGCAGTGGAGGGCGTCGACCACACTCCGGCAGTTTGCACTTGGAAGTGGATTCAAATGCAACACCGTGGTGAGGAAGCGCATAGGGATTAGGGTTTTTTTGGCTACAGATGGAAATGAGATTTTTCTTCTTTTCCGACGGTGAGAATAAGGTTTTCTTTTTTTTCTCTCCTGAGCTCTCATATCGGGAAAGAGCCGGTGAGCCTAAGGAGTTTTTGACAGAGCTCTCATATCTAGACAAGGGCTGACGAGAGTGGGGAGTTTTTGACAGAGCTCTAAAATTCAGCGAGAGTAAGTTGAACGGGGTAACCGGCCGGAGGTGGTCGTATTATCTGTCGCAACTACAGTGGTGGGGGACATGCCACGATTTCGGTGATGGCAGATCCAGTCACAAGATAACCCGATCAAAGTTAGAGACACCGTGCCAACAGTGCTCAACCCTGGGATAGCTAGTGCTGAGCTACATATGCCGCAAGTGCGATGAAGGGGAGATGCCACGTCTTCGATGGTAGGAGCTTCAGTCACCGGATGATCGGATTTGAACTGCAGATGTCGTGATGGCGCAAGCGGGACATTCGATCAAGGGTTAGACAAGTCAGAGCAGCAGACGATACATCTACAATGGAGGGGAGAAGTCGTGACTGAATTGAGGGCGTTCTAGTGGTTGGTTGTACAGACATTGATTGGTTGTACAGACAGACTCCCTCGGGTGCTAATATCCAAGTTGAGAGGGAAACAACCTGAACTGTACTAAGATCCCTGGTAATCACTTATTTGTGGAAGACGCAAGTGAGAGAGATTAGCGATGACACCAAGGAGGTAGGCTCGAAAGCAATATTTTTTTTCCTTTTTTAATTATTGAATGACTTTACATTTGCATTGAGAACCTTAGTTTTTCTATACACAAGAGATTTTGCGGAAGCCTGAGTAGAATTTCGTGTCTAAACAAACATGCGTTGTAGTCTTCTGTGAGAGAAAAAAACTAATATTTTGTCGTTTAAATTAGCGTACGGTTAGGATAACTGGAATTCTATTCTTTTTTAGGTTAAGTGTGTTGGATCCTATGCTTATTATTATTATTATAAAATATTATAAAAGATTAAGTTTTGTTATTTCTTTTATTTTGTTATTTAAATTAACCATGATCCATTCGATTGTGAGCTAGAGCATAGGGTCATGACATAATTTGAGATGTTTATTGGGGAGATCTCTCACTAACCTCTCATTTTGGGGTTATTTAAAAAGCCTAATTCTTCACGATTTAATAGATTGAAAAACAAGTGAGTAAACTTCTTCTTTACTCTAATCTTATGTTTCAACTTTGGTCAACTGGTCTCTGTTCAGGTGAGCTTGCGAATCTTGCAGTACAAGTCACCAGATCTTGAGGGGGAAGCTACTGCTAGCATATCGGGAAAGCGGTGTGTCTGCACAAGAGGCGTCTCATGATTCCCACGTTCAGCGCTTTATGCTTCTACTTCCTAACATGCCAACATTTTAACTTCATTTAATTTCCATTTGTTGCATATTCTGTATTTGAAATTAGAATTATATATCTCTCTTATTCATTAAATATTGCTTCTTTAAGGGCTAAAGAACCCACCAATCTAGAGGATAAGGAGTATTTGCTATTCAATAAATAATTTGTTATTACTGCTTACTATTAAACTTATCTTTACTTCTGGACTAAATCAACTATTGCTCTTGTTATTATAGACTTGTCAATTTTTGAAAAATTTTCTTTTGCACAAATTTCATTAAATCTCAATTTGTTTTCATACTAGTCTGTTTTAAATAGATTTTGATTAATTATTTTATGTCATAACTTTTGATTACTTCATTACCTTTTAAACCTTTGCTACTGTTGAAACCATATGATCAAGAAATTTGATATTGCAAGTGTCTCAACATTGTACTAACATTATGTACCTAATATTACATGTTTGTCCCTCATTAATAAGTTTGTGCATATGCTATTATCTTTAATGTTTAGCGCTTCACAATTAATCTTAATCTGATACTAGTTTGTCTGCTAGAATACTGCCAACACTAGGCCTTCTCTTTCCTATTCGATTTTCAAGCCATACTTTAGGTGGAATATTTTTTCATTAAATATCATTTCATTCTCTAATAGTTCTTTACACATCGTTGCACTAGAAATTACGTACATTATCAATAAAAATTAAACTCTTTGTTTAGCGTGGCATGCATGCAATATCTCACGTGCCTAAATAGGTACACTGCCCAAATTATTTAGGGCTTGTTTGTGTTTTTGGAAGTAAGGGAAAAGAGGGAAGATGGGATGAAGATAATTTAAAGAGAGAAAAATCTCTCTTCCTTCTTCCAAATTTTTGCAGTTTGATTCTTCAAATTTAGAAGAAGGAAGAGATCTCTTCCTCCTCTTCCAAGCTGAAAATTTGTGTTGTTGCAAATTGAAGAAGGAAGAGGATATACTCTGAGCACCTCATGGTGAGATTACCCCACGTGGCGAGAAGAGGAATTATTGTTGCTGCTGATCACTCGCTCGCGCTGCTGCTTGCGGCTGTTGTTGTCGGTTGTTTGCTGCTGCTGCTGCTTGGAAGCAAGCAAAATAGCACCAAGCAGTGTGCAGCTGCAGCTAGAGCAGCAGCAAGCAAGAAGCAGCAGCTCGAGTGAGCAACAAGCAACGCAGCGTGAGCGAGTGTGAAATAACAGCAGCATCAAGCAACAACATTTCATGCAGGAGCAACAATTCCTATAGCAGCTAGTTGTGACAAAGCAACTCACAAAGCAGTAAATCAAAAACATGCAGTGACTCACAAAGCAAGCTCACTATGCAGTGACTCACAAAACAAACAGTAACTCACAAAGCAGTGACTCACAGAACAAGCAACTCACAAAGCAGTAACTTAAAGCAGTGAGTAACTGACAAAGCAACTCGCAAAGCAGCGACTCAGAAAACAAATTTTAAGCAAACACACAAAGCAGCTAAGAAATAGAAACATCAAGCCAATATAATGCAACCAGTACTGAGTCAGAAAATATCCAATGCAACATGTATAACATAAGAGGGAGAGCTGCATTTTTATGTCTCCTGTGGTGAAGATTTTTCGACATACTTGATTGAACGACCAATGTCACACCATGGGGAATTAGGATTGTGTCGATTATTAGATGACAATAGAGATTTCAACGCAGAAAACAAGCAATGACAAGAGACCTTACGTGGAAATCCAAACTGGGAATATCACGAGAAGAAGGAAGAGGAATTCACTAGTTTCTAGAGGTGAAAATGAATTTTGCAGGGCTGCCTTGATTACAATTTTTCAGATCCGTTTTCTTGATCGAGATCTCAGTGTATAAATACCCTGAGTGTCATAATAGATAGTGCGGATCCTGCAGATCTCTATAACCACATGACTTACATGTTGTGATTGTCTTGAAATTATCTAGATCACCACGCTTGATTATTGGGATTGACGTGCAGAGATATCCGCCTCTGTCCATAACTGTCTGCGTCAGATTAGGGATGTTACGATGCTTCAATTAAAGAAGACGTGTCAACTATTGGGACAAGGGCTTTCACGGTGATAATAAACAATAACAGATCATATTAGAAATGAGGCACAAGATCGTAGATCTATCACAAGACCACACATACAAAGATGCAGAAAGTTATGTGCAAAGCCCAAAACAGGCAAAAAAACATAGAGTCGCTCAGAAATACACTATTATTGAGAGATTACATGGAGAAGAAAAAGATCTCACAGCCGCTGTTTATAATAGATCTTACAGCTTCGTCACACACCCCACTGACCTAATTAATGTGCTTTCTCTTTTATAGAGAAAATTAGGGTTACAAATTGTGACATTCCCAAGATGCCCACATGGCTTGAGTTTTTTGTATCGCGAAGCTTTCAGGCTGGACTGCATTCTCCATGCCTCACAGCGTATCGAGGATGTTCTTCTGCTCTGACGCTCAGAGTGCTCCTCCCTGTTGATACTTTGAAAAGACAAGTGTAACGGTCCCAGATTTTGATAATCACAATTAACATAAACATCCACTTACACCAACCGATTATTAACAATCATTTCCAATATCTTAAAAATTTCAGCAGCACCTCCTTTGTAATTATTAGTCGGATATGGTATCCAATACAAATATGATAATTTCGGCTAACATCAGCCTACTTATTCTCAATCCAACCATATAACCGAATTCAAAATCATCCACACAACATAAAAGTATTTCGGCTTAGTATCGCCTACTTATGGAGAAATATAACAACATAAAGTCTAGAGTTTCTTTCTCAGCATCCATAGAGTTTCAGAATTGATAACTTTCAACTTCTCATGGGCATCATATAGATAATACACTTCTTATTACTACAACCCAATAAAAGATATCTCAAATGTCAACTTGAAATGAAACCACTACAAGGTTCTCCATATATATATATATACAAGATTAATCATCTATCCCAAGACCCACATTTAGCATCCACAAACACCAATGTCCCAAAATACAAGGGTTGGAGTGATTCAGAACGAACCCTGCGCAGCATAGCCCTGACCCTTGCCTCCAAGCAACCTGCAATATATCGGTCTGTGGGAGGGTGAGCTCGACAGCTCAGTGAGTGAGGTAGGAAATAAATCAAGAAATGATAATATCTCAATGAGAGTATGAATATTCACGCAACAAAGAAATCGGAAACAGTAAGAAGACAAGAATCGGAGGTGTCCGATAGTTTAATAATCAAGGCCTCAGCCTCTAAAATTTCTGAGGACAATCAGACTCTTATAATCGTATTCCCCATGTGTAATAAGGTCTAAGAGTTACGTAAACAAACTCTCTCGTCTTATGTGTACATGGTGTACAATACTCACGTGCCTTATATTCCACGCAATAATACACCAACCATCAGAATTATGCCATAAACCTAGTTTATGCATTCAATCACACTTACATCACAAGCCATACTTATATAACATATAACCATGTCATACTTCTCATAATGTAAAATCGCACTCACATGTACACTTTCACCCAATATATGGTATTCATTTCAATCAGCTAGACTTGTATTCTGATGTTTTCATTGTTATATACAATAACACATCCAACATACCCCTAGTGTCACACACACAAATACACACTTTTGTATCACACATAACCATTCATTCTCAATCATTTGTAAGGATGCAATTATATGTATATCATAGCACCGTCTTCGCACTCCGCCTGTGCCATACAGGTCCCTTCCTCCTAATATGATATATAGCACCGTCTTCGCACTCCGCCCGTGCCATACGGGTCCCTTCCTCCCGATAAATGTATATATGTATATAGCACCGTCTTCGCACTCCGCCCGTGCAATACGGGTCCCTTCCTCCGTAACACACTATGTACATACATAATAGCATATAGCACCGACTTCGCACTACGCCCGTGCCATACGGGTCCCTTCCTCCGTAACACAATGCAATAAGCATAATTGTACATATACACACTTGAGTAACAATTAATTATCACAATACGATAAGTCAACCAATTACTATAGTTTACTTCTCAGCTCCTCAATTCTTCTTTCACAGAATATTTGTGGTTCCCGCTATGAGAGTATAAGTGTACAAGTATAGGTTAACATTGCAGTAATCTACTCGCCTTATTTACATGGGTCGAGTTCTCATTCGCATTATCAATACTCAAACTTCTTAATCATATTAGGCATATATATAACTTAAATATACAGACGGTTACGTTCATAACCATTTTCGGTGTACACACGTATCCTAACGTTAGACCCCCAATACTTATATTAATCATCCAACCACACATAAACAATTGTTAACCTCCCCGCCACCCATTATATAGTCATATGATTTAGTCTTATAGTTAGTCATGCTTCTCCTTTCATACACTCGATAATTGGTTAATAAAGTTACTTGATCTGCCAACAATGCTCTTAGTTTTAGCATAGTTGCTAACTATAAACAGTCCAATTCTGGTTACCGTTTTGGTTGAATAGGAACAATGCCTTAATCACATGCCCAGTGACAGGTTATAATTATTGCTATTGGTATTCAAAAATCTGGTCTGGCATCACGTAACTTCCAATCGAGTTTTGAGATATATAAGTGTGTGTCCTATATCACAAGTTTGAGATGTAATAAAATTCGTAAATACCCATCACACGCACACGCGCGCGCACAAAGGTATAGGTAATAAAATTAAAATATGGCTCACAGGTCTAACTGAGAGTTCCTGACATCCCAACTCTATATAATCCATAGGTTTATTCAACTCCCAGTAATAGCAAAGGATCACCTAACTATCATAGCACAAACAAGTATTAAAAATTCGATAACCATAGATTTTCAATCTACAGCGTCCTAATAAACAACGAGCTTGTGACTCTGATGAGCATGCATAAGTTCTTAACTTCTCGCTTTCTAATGAATGTACCAGGATTCATAAGCTTTGGCGGATGTATATGATTCCATAATTTCTTTCTAATATGATGCCAAGTCACAATTTCCACTATACCCCCAAATGGACAATTATTCAGTTCCCTTATTATTTTGTTTCCCGAAGACTAACAGGAGGATATCCAGAAATTTATGAAGAAATATTATAGAAAGAGTGCGTCTTTCTTTTCAATCCATCCGCTCACACTTCACAAGACAGTTTGAGTTACTATAACAGAAAAGCGGTAGAAAATGATAACAATGGTGATCAAAAATCTAAAGAACATACTAGAGTGTATGAAAATAATTCTACACGTGAGATGTCCACTGTTGAGAATGGTCTGATAGGGGACGATATGACGATATTAGGATGCCGATCATATAACATTCCCTCTCTAAAGAGGGATAAGATTAATGCTAAGAGTCTTGATCTGAGTTTGTTATCACTTTATACTTAGTATATAGTTGGATTAGAAACAAGATACATGATACCTTCAACAAATGCAAATTGACACTAATACACCAAATTGGATTTTTAGTTCAACAATTCATATCTTTTCACGAACTTGAGTATATTATGGTGCTCTAGTTCCCTCTCATGTCACTATACTTTACAGCTTCCAAAATATGGCACTCTCCAAAATTTTCTTTTCACAGTCTATAAAACCCCAGAACATAATAAAAATTATCCTGTGGGTAAAGTCCGACGACCTACTGAAATTGCATGTATCTTATTCATGAGAAGTTTGCTCAACAAAACTTTTCTCATCTACTAGATTAATAATAATGACTTAACTCTTATCCCTAAATTTTCTGTTATGACTTTTAACTATGATCCCCAATTTTTCAAGGAACAACTTCCGCCTACTAGAATTTCCTACAAAGAAATTTATTATGGAATAAGAATTTTTACACATTGTCTATGACACAATCTTATCCGGGCCTTCATTTAATCCTTCGTGGTTGCATAATATTAGCTATCTTTGAAACTACCCTTGTGTTTCCATAACATATAAGTTGGAATTTCTCTCTTCCAAGGTATACATATCATTGTCGTGATGCTAAGCTTTCCTCGATACCACAACTTAAATGAGAGGAGTGACAATATTTGCCTAGAAGAAAGTTTCAACTCGAAATTTGTAGCAACACGTTAACAAGAATATACTTTGGCACTCCTTGTTCACATCAAGACTACATTCTGAGCTTCAACTTTTTAACTCTCAACTCGACCCCAACCTCAGACTCTACAAAAGACATAAAGGTCTATTTGATCTTCGAATACAATTCGAAACAAATCCCTCAGGAACATTCAGTTCCAGCTCTATTGACTCAGATAATTTATTTATTTATTCGAGATATTTTTCCTCTTATCTTGCTTGTCCGCAACCAGTCAGGTAACACGGACTTTTCTAAGTATTAACAACTTGCACCAATTTAACGTTTCCTTTTCAACCAATATCTATAGAAGCATGCACGTTGTACTTCAAGATCAAGTTATTATACAATGGGAGTATCATGGCACTAATAATAAATTTTCTACCACATAGCTCACAATAATATCTATCAAATTAATTATATTATTCCAAATGAACCATTTACTACAAATTAAGTTGCCACATACTTGGATTACGGATTTCCTGTTATTAATGCAAATTCGCATTTTTCATGACAATCAACAACCTTAACCATTGACTTTATTAGATGAATTCATGTAGCTATTGATTCATAATTGTTAACCCTCAATTAAATTTACCATACAACTTATACCATCACCCCCCTTACATTAAGTTGGATTGTACCTCAACAAAGCCTAACGCTCTCATGTGAAGATACTTTGAGAATGACCTAAATGCGCCACAAAATTAGCAAGAATAGCTTGGACAAGTCATACTCACAACACAATAATTCTAGGGTTCCAAAGGGAATACTCCCATAACCATGTTTGATCAAAAATAATCCAACTAAGAAGTAGTCATGTAAATTGACAAAACTTAATTGACTCTATAAGATTTTTCAGCAACAAATTTCAAGAATTGAAGGAAAGAACCTCACTCACCCTACAATTTCCGATCTCCGACCGCCCTAGCCGGCCGCCGCCGCGGCCCTGGCCGCGGCCTGGCCGTCCCTGGCCGCGACCCCGGCCGCGCATGGCCGCGCCCTGGCCGCGGCTCCTGCAGCGCGCCTGGCCGCGGCTCCGCCGCCTTGCCGTCGTCCGCCTCGCCAGAGAGGGAGAGATAGAGAGGGAGGGAGAGAGAGAGAGAGAGATGGAGAAGAAAACTTCCAATTTTGGGGAAGAAAGTTTCTGTCGTTCCAACCGAGAAGAGAAGGAAAAAAAAGTTTTCCTTTTTAGGAAAGAAGAGAGAGAGTGCTATTATTAGTATAAAATATCCCACAATTTCTATGTGATTGCCACCTCACCCATTACCAATTCCAATAGAATCTCTACCCTCCACTTCACTCTTCAAATTCCAAGTCTTCATCTCCACCATCCATTATAATAGAAACAAATAAAACTTTATTCACTTATTTGGTTTTATTATTATTTGATTTGTATCTTTCCATGAAATACCATTGTACACATATACATATACACTACATTCATGTATACATAGAATTGATATCCATATCCTTGTATTCCTAATTATGCAACCATATCTCACTTTCAAACTCCCTCCAATATATACAACTAATTCGATAATTGCCGCTGATAAACTGTATAATCTCTTCAGATCAAGGATTATAATATAAATCACAATTTAGAATTTCAGGGTGTCACAGTTCTACCCCACTTACAAAAGTTTCGTCCTCAAAACTTGGCATGCCTGAAACAGATAAGTACAAAACCTTCTCATTCCTCCTATATACTTCAAAATCTTACTTCCATATAATATCCTCTCGATCCTCTTCCTCGAGAACTTATTATCTCTTGAACAACTTTCTACACTATATTCTTACGATCCGACTTAATCTTAACTCGCTTGATATTTTAATCATTTCCTTACTCCAGTGTCCCATACCACTAGCAGCTCGTACTGAGGGCCCCACCCTCAGCCGAACACATCCGAATTATGGCATGTGGGTACCATAATCCGAACATAAGGTAGTGACCAAATATCCCGCGCTTCAGGATTAGTCATACACGTAAGAACTCCTGCACCCCTTAAACCAACCATGACAACAATACTTTCACATACATAAAAGGCATAAACATGCATATCAATCATAGAAAAAAAATCAGCTCTATCAATCCAATCCTCTTCTACTATTAATTCTAAGCTTATCCTCATTCCATATCCTGTGCTCTGATACCACTGTAACGGTCCCAGATTTTGATAATCACAATTAACATAAACATCCACTTACACCAACCGATTATTAACAATCATTTCCAATATCTTAAAAATTTCAGCAGCACCTCCTTTGTAATTATTAGTCGGATATGGTATCCAATACAAATATGATAATTTCGGCTAACATCAACCTACTTATTCTCAATCCAACCATATAACCGAATTCAAAATCATCCACACAACATAAAAGTAATTCGGCTTAGTACCGCCTACTTATGGAGAAACATAACAACATAAAGTCTAGAGTTTCTTTCTCAGCATCCATAGAGTTTCAGATTGATAACTTTCAACTTCTCATGGCATCATATAGATAATACACTTCTTATTACTACAACCCAAATAAAAGATATCTCAAATATCAACTTGAAATGAAGCCACTACAAGGTTCTCCATATATATATATACACAAGATTAATCATCTATCCCAAGACCCACATTTAGCATCCACAAACACCAATGTCCCAAAATACAAGGGTTGGAGTGATTCAGAACGAACCCTGCGCAGCATAGCCCTGACCCTTGCCTCCTAGCAACCTGCAATATATCGGTCTGTGGGAGGTGAGCTCGACAGCTCAGTGAGTGAGGTAGGAAATAAATCAAAAATGATAATATCTCAATGAGAGTATGAATATTCACGCAACAAAAGAAATCGGAAACAGTAAGAAGACAAGAATCGGAGGTGTCCGATAGTTTAATAATCAAGCCTCAGCCTCTAAAATTTCTGAGGACAATCAGACTCTTATAATCGTATTCCCCATGTGTAATAAGGTCTAAGAGTTACGTAAACAAACTCTCTCGTCTTATGTGTACATGGTGTTCATTACTACGTGCCTTGTATTCCACGCAATAATACACCAACCACCAGAGTTATGCCATAAACCTAGTTTATGCATTCAATCACACTTACATCACAAGCCATACTTATATACACATATAACCATGTCATACTTCTCATAATGTAAAATCGCACTCACATGTACACTTTCACCCAATATATGGTATTCATTTCAATCAGCTAGACTTGTATTCTGATGTTTTCATTGTTATATACAATAACACATCCAACATACCCCTAGTGTCACACACACAAACACACACTTTTGTATCACACATAACCATTCATTCTCAATCATTTGTAAGGATGCAATTATATGTATATCATAGCACCGTCTTCGCACTCCGCCTGTGCCATACAGGTCCCTTCCTCCTAATATGATATATAGCACCGTCTTCGCACTCCGCCCGTGCCATACGGGTCCCTTCCTCCCGATAAATGTATATATGTATATAGCACCGTCTTCGCACTCCGCCCGTGCAATACGGGTCCCTTCCTCCGTAACACACTATGTACATACATAATAGCATATAGCACCGTCTTCGCACTACGCCCGTGCCATACGGGTCCCTTCCTCCGTAACACAATGCAATAAGCATAATTGTACATATACACACTTGAGTAACAATTAATTATCACAATACGATAAGTCAACCAATTACTATAGTTTACTTCTCAGCTCCTCAATTCTTCTTCACAGAATGTTTGTGGTTCCCGCTATGAGAGTATAAGTGTACAAGTATAGGTTAACATTGCAGTAATCTACTCGCCTTATTTACATGGGTCGAGTTCTCATTCGCATTATCAATACCCAAACTTCTTAATCATATTAGGCATATTTATAACTTAAATATTACAGACGGTTACGTTCATAACCATTTTCGGTGTACACACGTATCCTAACATTAGACCCCCAATACTTATATTAATCATCCAACCACACATAAACAATTGTTAACCTCCCCGCCACCCATTATATAGTCATATGATTTAGTCTTATAGTTAGTCATACTTCTCCTTTCATACACTCGATAATTGGTTAATAAGTTACTTGATCTGCCAACAATGCTCTTAGTTTTAGCATAGTTGCTAACTATAAACAGTCCAATTCTGGTTACCGTTTTGGTTGAATAGGAACAATGCCTTAATCACATGCCCAGTGACAGGTTATAATTATTGCTATTGGTATTCAAAAATCTGGTCTGGCATCACGTAGCTTCAATCGAGTTTTGAGATATATAAGTGTGTGTCCTATATCACAAGTTTGAGATGTAATAAAATTCGTAAATACCCATCACACGCACACGCGCGCGCACAAAGGTATAGGTAATAAAATTAAAATATGGCTCACAGGTCTAACTGAGAGTTCCTGACATCCCAACTCTATATAATCCATAGGTTTATTCAACTCCCAGTAATAGCAAAGGATCACCTAACTATCATAGCACAAACAAGTATTAAAAATTCGATAACCATAGATTTTCAATCTACAGCGTCCTAATAAACAACGAGCTTGTGACTCTGATGAGTATGCATAAGTTCTTAACTTCTCGCTTTCTATGACTGTACCAGGATTCATAAGCTTTGGCGGATGTATATGATTCCATGATTTCTTTCTAATATGATGCCAAGTCACAATTTCCACTATACCCCCAAGTGGACAATTATTCAGTTCCCTTATTATTTTGTTTCCCGAAGACTAACAGGAGGATATCCAGAAATTTGTGAAGAAATATTATAGAAAGAGTGCGTCTTTCTTTTCAATCCATCCGCTCACACTTCACAAGACAGTTTGAGTTACTATAACAGAAAAGCGGTAGAAAATGATAACAATGGTGATCAAAAATCTAAAGAACATACTAGAGTGTATGAAAATAAATCTACACGTGAGATGTCCACTGTTGAGAATGGTCTGATAGGGGACGATATGACGATATTAGGATGCCGATCATATAACATTCCCTCTCTAAAGAGGGATAAGATTAATGCTAAGAGTCTTGATCTGAGTTTGTTATCACTTTATACTTAGTATATAGTTGGATTAGAAACAAGATACATGATACCTTCAACAAATGCAAATTGACACTAATACACCAAATTGGATTTTTAGTTCAACAATTCATATCTTTTCACGAACTTGAGTATATTATGGTGCTCTAGTTCCCTCTCATGTCACTATACTTTACAGCTTCCAAAATATGGCACTCTCCAAAATTTTCTTTTCACAGTCTATAAAACCCCAGAACATAATAAAAATTATCCTGTGGGTAAAGTCCGACGACGTACTGAAATTGCATGTATCTTATTCATGAGAAGTTTGCTCAACAAAACTTTTCTCATCTACTAGATTAATAATAATGACTTAACTCTTATCCCTAAATTTTCTGTTATGACTTTTAACTATGATCCCCAATTTTTCAAGGAATAACTTCCGCCTACTAGAATTTCCTACAAAGAAATTTATTATGGAATAAGAATTTTTACACATTGTCTATGACACAATCTTATCCGGCCTTCATTTAATCCTTCGTGGTTGCATAATATTAGCTATCTTTGAAATTACCCTTGTGTTTTTATAACATATAAGTTGGAATTTCTCTCTTCCAAGGTATACATATCATTGTCGTGATGCCAAGCTTTCCTCGATACCACAACATAAATGAGAGGAGTGACAATATTTGCCTAGAAGAAAGTTTCAACTCGAAATTTGTAGCAACACGTTAACAAGAATATACTTTGGCACTCCTTGTTCACATCAAGACTACATTCTGAGCTTCAAGTTTTTAACTCTCAACTCGACCCCAACCTCAGACTCTACAAAAGCCATAAAGGTCTATTTGATCTTCGAATACAATTCGAAACAAATCCCTCAGGAACATTCAGTTCCAGCTCTATTGACTCAGATAATTTATTTATTTATTCGAGATGTTTTTCCTCTTATCTTGCTGGTCCGCAACCAGTCAGGTAACACGGACTTTTCTAAGTATTAACAACTTGCACCAATTTAACGTTTCCTTTTCAACCAATATCTATAGAAGCATGCACGTTGTACTTCAAGATCAAGTTATTATACAATGGGAGTATCATGGCACTAATAATAAATTTTCTACCACATAGCTCACAATAATATCTATCAAATTAATTATATTATTCCAAATGAACCATTTACTACAAATTAAGTTGCCACATACTTGGATTACGGATTCCTTGTTATTAATGCAAATTCGCATTTTTCATGACAATCAACAACCTTAACCATTGACTTTATTAGATGAATTCATGTAGCTATTGATTCATAATTGTTAACCCTCAATTAAATTTACCATACAACTTATACCATCACCCCCCATTACATTAAGTTGGATTGTACCTCAACAAAGCCTAACGCTCTCATGTGAAGATACTTTGAGAGTGACCTAAATGCGCCACAAAATTAGCAAGAATAGCTTGGACAAGTCATACTCACAACACAATAATTCTAGGGTTCCAAAGGGAATACTCCCATAACCATGTTTGATCAAAAATAATCCAACTAAGAAGTAGTCATGTAAATTGACAAAACTTAATTGACTCTATAAGATTTTTCAGCAACAAATTTCAAGAATTGAAGGAAAGAACCTCACTCACCCTACAATTTTCGATCTCCGACCGCCCTAGCCCGCCGCCCGCCGCCGCCGCCGCGGCCCTGGCCGCGGCCTGGCCGTCCCTGGCCGCGACCCCGGCCGCGCATGGCCGCGACCCCGCCGCCGCGCATGGCCGCGCCCTGGGCCGCGGCTCCTGCAGCGCGCCTGGCCGCGGCTCCGCCGCCTTGCCGTCGTCCGCCTCGCCAGAGAGGGAGAGATAGAGAGGGAGGGAGAGAGAGAGAGAGAGATGGAGGAGAAAACTTCCAATTTTGGGGAAGAAAGTTTCTGTCGTTCCAACCGAGAAGAGAAGGAAAAAAAAAGTTTTCCTTTTTAGGAAAGAAGAGAGAGAGTGCTATTATTAGTATAAAATATCCCACAATTTCTATGTGATTGCTGTTGGCCCAAAGGCCATTATCCCGGTTATTTTGATGATAGCAAAACATATTTAGTTATGTATTTAATATTCTTGATTTTAAAGTATTTCAGGTTCAAGAAACAGATTTTGACAACTCCGCTAAAAGACTCACAAATTTGGAGTTTGCCCAACATTTGCATTCCCAAGCTAAAGCACATAGGAAGCTTCGGAATTTGCGTTGAAGAAAAGTTCAAGAAGAAGATCAAGACTTGCTTAAGAATCCAAGTTTTGTACTTTGTTTATTTTCATTTTAGAATATTTTGTCAAAACTAAATAGTAGAAGTAGAGATATGGGATATCACACACACACATTTTCTAGAGTGGTTTATGGCTTCAAAATAATTTCTATTTCTATTTCCAAACTCAGTTTTAGTTGAACATATCTATTTTGGAAATACGTTTTTAGAGAGACTAGTTTTTGGGAAAAACATTTCATTGAAAATCAAGTTTTTATCAAAAGAATTTTTACCAAGTATTTTACCTTGATAGTAGTATGACACATGCTCATACTCTATGATTTTTCAAGACCAAAACATTTTATCCAAGACCCAAAACCAAAACCCAAAATTGCCCAGGTCTGTGAATTCTGATTTTTCAGAAATTCACAGTGCCCGGTCGACCGGCAGTCGACCGGCACTCGACCGACATGCACATTTGTGCATGTGCGTATCAGTCGACCGGAGGTCGACCGATACTCGACCGGCCCCCAACCTGCTGCTCTCTGGAAATGCCAGTCGACCGACCCGGTCGACCGGTGAGCCCCAACGGTCGGATTTTTGACCGTTGGCGGTCGACCGACCCGGTCGACCGGTAGTCTGTCAAAAAGTCTGACAGACTCAACAGCTATTTTTTCTGACTTTTTGACTTTTGGGATTTGTCTCCAACGAATCTCTTGAGCAGTTTTTGACCCCTATAAATAGGTGGTCACTTCATATGATATGACTAATGATTTTAGAGCTATCAAGTGCAATTTTACAAAAGTTTCAAAGATTTCCAAAGTTTTCAAAAGAAAAGATTTTTCTCTCCAAAGCCTAAATTTCCATCACCTTTCTTGGAGCCTATTCCTCTACTTCTCTCTAGTTTTGCACTACACAATCCCATACTCTAAGTCTATTATTTGGTTCTAGGATTGTGCTTAGTGAGCTCTTTTGTAAAGTGGTCAAGTGTGATCACTTCCATTGTAATTGAGTGAAGTTGTAGAGGCATCGGCCTCAAGGCGAGCTAGTGTGCTCAAGGTGGTGAAGTGTCATCACGGGAGAAGGACAAGTGTTGTCCTTGTATTGTTGATCCGGTGGGATCCTCAATAGTGGAAATCCTTCAAGTGTGAAGGCGGGGACGTAGAGCGTGGCTCGAACCTCGGAAACATATCGGCGTGTTTGCGTTTGCTCAAATTTCTCTAACTCTATCTCTTTTATTACTTGCAATTTTACATTGTCTTTTACTTGCAAAAAATATTGTATTGTGATAATTGTTTAGAGTTAATTGTTTTTAAATTCCGCATAATTGCCATTATCATATAGCCATCACCTATTCACCCCCCCCTCTAGGTGATTTCAATTGGTATCAGAGCCTAACCCTACAACTTAGGTCTAACAACCTTAGGGAGATCCATATATTTGGCTATATTCATTTGTTGTATTTTATTTTGTGCATCTTATATATTGTGCATTCATGGCATCCATGGATTTTTCTAGCATTAAATCCCCTCCCAAATTTGATGGCTTGAACTTTCCTATTTGGAAAGTCAAGATGAACTTGTTTTTGAAATCCTTAGGTGTTAGGGTAGCTAGGGCCATTACCAAAGAATTCTTTGAACCAACTAGTGATGAGAGCACATGGTCCGAGGATACCACCAAAGACTATGAAGCAAATGCTAGGGCACAATATGCATTAACACAAGCACTTAATGAAGATGACCTTGCACGCATCATTAATTGTAAATCGGCATATGAAGTTTGGAACATGCTTATTGTGACTCATGAGGGAACGTCACAAGTCAAGAGAGCAAAAGTTGACTTGTTACGTTCTCAATATGAGAATTTTTACATGATTGATAATGAGAGCATTGATGACATGCTCACTCGCTTTACAAAAATAACAAATGCTCTTTCTTCCTTAGGCGACAAGATTGACAACGATCAAAAGATAAGGAAGGTGATTCGAGCTCTTCCCAAAGCTTGGGAAGTCAAGGCGACAACCCTCAAAGAGCTAAATGACAAAGAGGAGATGGACTTCTCCGGCTTCATCGGCAATCTCAAAACACATGAGATGGAGATGAAGGTTCGAGAAGAAAGGGAGGCACCAAAGAAGAAATCAATAGCCTTCAAAGCCGCTCCAACCATTCAAGACGAGGATGATTCATCGGATGAGTGCGATGAAGACTTCGCCATGCTTATCCGGAAAGTGGGTAAGATGTTTTACAAAAAGGAAGACAAAGCAATTTCCGGCGAGGGAAACCTCAAGGGAGATTTGAAAGAAAAAGAGAGGAGCCCGGTCCTTGCTTCCATTGCAAGAAGATCGGTCACCTCATTGCCGATTGCCCCGCTCTACAAGCGACCACATCCAAGAACGGGCAAAGAAAGAAGAAGGCCATGGTGGCTACTTGGGATGACACGGAGTCGGAATCCGAAGAGGAAGTCGACGCCGCGCACATGTGTTTCATGGCACATGGGGAGGATGCACCAAAGGTAACTCTAGAAAACTCTTTAGATGAGGATGAGTTAACTATGGATGAACTTGCACAATTTTTTGAAGAATTGCAAAATAGGTATGAAATTTCCCAATCACTAAATAAGAAATTAAAAAGAGAAAATGAAGCTTTAAAACATAAAGTTGAAGTAGTTGTTAAAGAAAAGGATGTTTTATCTAGCTCTTTTGAAAAATTGAAAAATGATTTTGATAAATATAAACTTGCAAATAAGGGTAAAACCACCATAGTTTCAATAGATAAAAATGATTTTGTTGAGATCCAAAAGCGTGTTGATGCTTTGGACTCCACACTTAAAAATTGTGCATTTGATTTGAAAAAGATAGCTTCTAAATTTCCTAAGGGAACACCCCAAGGGAAACATGCACAACATGCTCATACACATGCACGGAAACATGCTCACACTCACAAGCATGCATACATGTATAGTAGTGGTAGAATTTATGTTTGCACTCATTGTGGCCGCAAAGGCCATTTAGAAAAATTTTGTTATGCTAAAAATAATGTTAAGAATAAATATGTTTGGGTTCGCCCCGGTACTAACCCTAAAGGACCCTCAAAGATTTGGGTACCAAAAGATCCTCCAAATGTAGGTGACACAGGTGGATCTACTTCCTCCAAGACTTAGGGGGAGTCGGTGCCCGGGTGGTAGATGCAACTAAGCTCAAAGTTCAAATCTAGCTTGCATCGCTATCGTGGAGGCACCTATTTTTGGAGACTACCCGTAAATTGGTAACATCTCCATTTAAGAATTTTTTTAATTTTGTATATACAATTGTTATAGGATTGCTAGTTTAGTTTTATGCTTCATTGATACATGACTAGTATAAACTTGCAACTCTAACATGATTGTATATGCCATGTTCAATTTTTTTTGTTGACATGTATACATATGTATAGAATTGTTAGTTTGCTTTTGTTCATTATTGATACATGCTTATATAGAACTACCTTTCTATCATGTTGTGTACATGCCTTGTATTAATTTTCATATCTTGTACTGTTACGCCTTATGTCATACTTGTCCACATGTCCAATTTTTTTTTATAGTTTAGATTTTGTGATTATATACTTGTATACATATAGACCTATTTTCATAAATAAAATAAAACTTTTTTGAAAATTTTCATAGTTGAGCAAATACCTTAAAGATGGCAATTGCGCACCTCAACTCATTCAAGAGGAATCAAGAGGATGAAGTTCAGAACCCGTCACTGGGTATTCGGCTTCAACATCTTTATATCTTTGTTTAAATATGTAAATAAAATTAAATCATTTTGTGTGAAGTTTTGTTGATATGATCACTAAATGAAGATTTAAAATAATTGTTATATCCCTGTATGTTATTATATAACATATTTTTATTTGTTATAATTTGTTTAAAATTTTTTTTGGTCAGAATCAGGTAGCAGAATTTTCAGACTTACCGGTCGACCGGTCCCTAACCCCAGTCGACCGGCTCTGTCTGAGAAGAAAAATATTGAATTTTTTTGTGCTACCGGTCGACTGTTGGTATAGGACCAGTCGACCGATTTGGATGCAGGACTCTCTGTATCGGTTCGGTCGACCGGTCCCTCAATCCCAGTCGACCGATAGTCGTATTCTGGCGTATATTTGAACCTTTTCTTCACTGTTTCGGCTCTCTCTCACATTTCCTCTCACAGCGACCGCAGGAGCCCCTCTTCTCCAAAATTCCCATCTTCAAATCCGTTCACCTGATCCTTAATTCCTTCAAAACCCATTTCAATCTTCTCATTTCTAACTCGGATCTTCAATCTCAAGCCGATCCATCCGTCAGATTCTCAGAATTTCTGGATTTTCAAGCTAGGGTTTCAGTTTTTCTCAAAGGTAAAAATTTCGAATTTTTCACTTGTTCTTCCTTTCTAGCTTAGATTTATCACTTCTATTGTCTTCATATTAGGTTGATTGATCATCTAGATCGTGCCTTTACCTGCAAAACCCTAAAAATTTGATTTTTATCATGCCTCCAAAAAGACATCGTTCTGAGAAGGGAAAGGGCATTGCCCAATCCTCATCTCAAGCCCCTAGGACTGATCCTGTGTTCCGTAACGATCTTGCCTCTGATCGTTACACACATTTAGCCCCTAGGAATACTATTTCGGGTAGATATGTGGCTATCCAAGACTTTGAACATTTAGATATCCCCCACATACTCCGTGCTAACAATCTTGTGGATTTTCTCTCCATCCGGGAGAAGGTTTACACCTCTTTGGTTCCCTATTTCTATGCCAATTTTGAATTTAGTGGGAACCGGATTATTTCCCGTGTGATGGGTAGGGACATAAACATTTCCCTAGGTCAATTTGCTAGAATTCTTCATCTTTCCACTGATGGAATAGATGTTTACTCTTATGACCTACATGATTTTCCTGAATATCCGGAGGGTGAGTCTTCACTCACCGCATCCACTCTCCTTCACCAGGATGACAATCCCGATCTAGTGAGGAATGAGATTGTGAGTCAGTATACCCTCCAATCTCAGGTCCTTGCTAAGATTGTCTTTCATAATATCGTGCCAAAATCCGGTGAATTTAGCCATGCTCGAGGTCCTGTTCCCTTGATTATCTATTGCCTCCTTAAAGGCATTAAGATAAATTTCCCTCGAGTGATCGCTTCTCACATGAGTGGTGATCAGATTCGTACTGCTGGTAGGAGTCTGCCTTACGGTATGCTCATTACCCATCTGCTTAGGGCTCTAGATTTTGATTTCTCTGGTCAAGCCCCTTCAAAACCCTCTTCAGATTTCAATGCTGCTGCCTTGAAGATGATGGAAGCTCAGTTGCGTCGACACGCAGCTGTGCAACCACCACCTGTTCCTGCAGCTGATCCAGCTCCAGCTCCACCTCCTGTTTTTCCTGCTCCTGAGTTTCAGGGTGCTTCTGCTTCTGAGGTCCGCTCGCAGATCGAGGTACATCAGGCCTGGGTCGGTGAGCAAGTCTCTGCACTTCGTGCAGATATGGCTGCTCGTGATGCTTCTCTTCGGGCAGATTTGGAGGCTCGTGCTGCTATGGATGCTGCTTTTCGGGCGGAGGTCCGAAACGACTTGTCATATATGGCTGAGTCCATGAGATTTGTGGATGTTCAGTTCCAATCTCTGTTCTCTAAATTTGACATAGTCGTTCCTGATGGGACTCCGGGTGCTCGTCGTCTCCCTGCTGCTGGTCCTCCTTTCCCTCCCAGAGCTCGCGTCTCTGTTCCACCTCCGCGCCCCAGAGTTGATGCCGTGGATACAGAGGAGGTAGTTTCCTCTTCTTCCTCAGATGATGGTGCTGACCAGACGATGGCCGAGGGCTCAGATGATGACGAGGAGGAGGATGACGAGGCGACTGAGTGATGCTGCTGTTGATGCCCCTTTATTGATGATGTCAAAAAGGGGGAGAGACATTTGGAGAGAGATATTTTGTTATGTATTTGACTTATTTTGTTGTGTGGACACCTTTATTTTGGACACCTTTATTTTTGTGTTGTGGACATGTCTTGTGTGGTATGTATTTATGTCATGTTGAGACTCATTTCCTTTTATCTATGATATGACATGTGTGGTTGATATTTTCTATGGGCATGGATATATGATGTTTATGATTTAGCAATTGTGATAATATGCCTGAGTATGCCTGAGTATGATTTTTTATATATGCATATGTTGAGGGGGAGCTTCATTTGAAGACTCCACCCAAAATATCTTGTGATAACTACATATGTTTTGCCATCATCAAAAAGGGGGAGATTGTTGGCCCAAAGGCCATTATCCCGGTTATTTTGATGATAGCAAAACATATTTAGTTATGTATTTAATATTCTTGATTTTAAAGTATTTCAGGTTCAAGAAACAGATTTTGACAACTCCGCTAAAAGACTCACAAATTTGGAGTTTGCCCAACATTTGCATTCCCAAGCTAAAGCACATAGGAAGCTTCGGAATTTGCGTTGAAGAAAAGTTCAAGAAGAAGATCAAGACTTGCTTAAGAATCCAAGTTTTGTACTTTGTTTATTTTCATTTTAGAATATTTTGTCAAAACTAAATAGTAGAAGTAGAGATATGGGATATCACACACACACATTTTCTAGAGTGGTTTATGGCTTCAAAATAATTTCTATTTCTATTTCCAAACTCAGTTTTAGTTGAACATATCTATTTTGGAAATACGTTTTTAGAGAGACTAGTTTTTGGGAAAAACATTTCATTGAAAATCAAGTTTTTATCAAAAGAATTTTTACCAAGTATTTTACCTTGATAGTAGTATGACACATGCTCATACTCTATGATTTTTCAAGACCAAAACATTTTATCCAAGACCCAAAACCAAAACCCAAAATTGCCCAGGTCTGTGAATTCTGATTTTTCAGAAATTCACAGTGCCCGGTCGACCGGCAGTCGACCGGCACTCGACCGACATGCACATTTGTGCATGTGCGTATCAGTCGACCGGAGGTCGACCGATACTCGACCGGCCCCCAACCTGCTGCTCTCTGGAAATGCCAGTCGACCGACCCGGTCGACCGGTGAGCCCCAACGGTCGGATTTTTGACCGTTGGCGGTCGACCGACCCGGTCGACCGGTAGTCTGTCAAAAAGTCTGACAGACTCAACAGCTATTTTTTCTGACTTTTTGACTTTTGGGATTTGTCTCCAACGAATCTCTTGAGCAGTTTTTGACCCCTATAAATAGGTGGTCACTTCATATGATATGACTAATGATTTTAGAGCTATCAAGTGCAATTTTACAAAAGTTTCAAAGATTTCCAAAGTTTTCAAAAGAAAAGATTTTTCTCTCCAAAGCCTAAATTTCCATCACCTTTCTTGGAGCCTATTCCTCTACTTCTCTCTAGTTTTGCACTACACAATCCCATACTCTAAGTCTATTATTTGGTTCTAGGATTGTGCTTAGTGAGCTCTTTTGTAAAGTGGTCAAGTGTGATCACTTCCATTGTAATTGAGTGAAGTTGTAGAGGCATCGGCCTCAAGGCGAGCTAGTGTGCTCAAGGTGGTGAAGTGTCATCACGGGAGACGGACAAGTGTTGTCCTTGTATTGTTGATCCGGTGGGATCCTCAATAGTGGAAATCCTTCAAGTGTGAAGGCGGGGACGTAGAGCGTGGCTCGAACCTCGGAAACATATCGGCGTGTTTGCGTTTGCTCAAATTTCTCTAACTCTATCTCTTTTATTACTTGCAATTTTACATTGTCTTTTACTTGCAAGAAATATTGTATTGTGATAATTGTTTAGAGTTAATTGTTTTTAATTCCGCATAATTGCCATTATCATATAGCCATCACCTATTCACCCCCCCTCTAGGTGATTTCAATTGCCACCTCACCCATTACCAATTCCAATAGAATCTCTACCCTCCACTTCACTCTTCAAATTCCAAGTCTTCATCTCCACCATCCATTATAATAGAAACAAATAAAACTTTATTCACTTATTTGGTTTTATTATTATTTGATTTGTATCTTTCCATGAAATACCATTGTACACATATACATATACACTACATTCATGTATACATAGAATTGATATCCATATCCTTGTATTCCTAATTATGCAACCAATCTCACTTTCAAACTCCCTCCAATATATACAACTAATTCGATAATTGCCGCTGATAAACTGTATAATCTCTTCAGATCAAGGATTATAATATTAAATCACAATTTAGAATTTCAGGGTGTCATAACAAGACCCCATGATAGCTGTCCGATTATCTGAACGGTGTCTAACTCATAAACACTTCCAAAAGACAGATCGCAGACAGTTGAGTAAACAGACAAAAGATGGTTAAAAATGGCCAAAGCCTGGCTAAGGCATAGCCTTGCATGAAGCTTTGAGCTAGCTCCACACCTGAGTTAGCTTCGCATTTCAACCCCACAATGGGTTAGCTTCACTTGAACTCTGATTTAACTCTGTAGGAGAGCTTTGGGTTAGCTTCGCTTTAAGCTCTAATTTAGGTTGGTAAGAAATTCTCATGTCGTAGAGTTCATGATCTGTTTGCTCGCATCGTCAACGTGACAAAATGATTACACAGGCTGAGCAGACTCTTATCAGTATACTTCCCAGAAGCTCTCAAAGAAAACACTTATGATTTTTTTTATTACTTGTAATTTCTTTTCAACTCTTTTGTAAATTTCCCCTAATTGAAATTTCATGGAAAATAAGATGCCGACTCCGATGGGATTGCACTCCCTATTAATCTCGAAGTTGCACAAAGAATGCAAAGATATATCAGATGATTCTATGCATGAGGTACCAAAGATGAAGATAAAAAGACTTCTCTCAATCGACTGTGTTTCCCCACTTCTCCTCTGCATGACAAGTGCGAAAGCGGAAGGGACATCTGTAGTAGTCAAAATTTGACCAGCGTTAAGACGATGGCACATGCCCAAGCTACCAAGTGTTTCCCCCGAGAAATCCACAACTCCTAGAGTCATCCTGGAGCCTTCGCCACTCCTGACCCTCCCGTAACTACCCTCCGTCCTGAAGATATTCCTGATTCGGAATCATATGTTACCACTCTGTAGACCTTACCACTCTAGAGCCTTCCACATTATGAAGTCTCCAACTCCGAGTCAGAAGCCTCAAACAACAGTCCATCGAGATGTCCGTCTACTATTTTGTCACTCCATTCTCCCCATATTCATAACGTGTAATGCCCCTTTAAGTGTGAGCTGCTATGGATAGTGGCAGATTTCTCGACTTGTACCAACAAGCGCCAGTAATTACGACTGTTACAATAAATCTAGCACGTGCATATCATGGAATTACAACGATTCACCAATTCCGCCTCCACGCCAACTTTCACGCCAGGTATTTATGATCCTTCTTATCCTCGGAGAAGGGGATCACTTCTCTAATCCTCAGAACACGCGCACACGCACCACCACTCCAAGCAGTTCTCCTCAGCTAGTGTACCAAGACGCCCACAGTTGTCTTCTGCGCGTTCCTTTCCTCATCCACGCACGTAATTATCCTTTGCCAATCCTTCCTACAACGTGTTGGAACCTATTTCGATGAAGACGTTCGTGAAGATCAAATTCATTTGGAGCTCTTACACATGACGAATCAAGAGTTCGACATGATCAAGATGTGCCAAGGAGAGTTGATAAAGTGTGGTTTGTAAAGTTGAAATAGAGTGTAAAAGCCTTGACACAAACCAACACTTCTTTGGTACATTAGTCGACTTATACATAAGTCAAGTCGACTAATCCCTGATGTAGTCGACTAACCAGAAACCCAAGTCGACTAATCCTGTGTCCAGAAATTGACCCAACTCTCTGTTTGATCAATTAGTCGACCGACAGTAAACCAAGTCGACTAATTCATTTTTCTAGTCGACTTATAGAAATCCCCTAGTCGACTAATCCCTTGTCAAGTCGACTATAAAGTAGTTGCAGTCGACTTGAAGTAGTTATTCTGAAACTATTCTTCCAACGGCCACTGACCTAGTCGACTACTAGCTAAACATAGTCGACTAATAGAAGGAATTTTGCCTAGGTTAGTCGACTAACTCCATGGGCAAGTCGACTAATAGGCAGTTCTGACTGTTGGACAGTTTTCAATATCTGGTCTTTTGTGCAACTGTTTTCAACGTTCCTTTGATTCAAAATGCACCTGTAACTACCCTAACTTACCCTAGTCTTCAGCTATATAAGGGGTAGTTAGTCCAAAGGCCATTTACCAAGATTTTCCATCAGTTTTCCAAAGTCAAAATCTGAAAACCTGAAAACTGATTTCTAACTTCAGTTCTTCACCAAAAGACAATTCCTATTGTGAAGTTCTCTGAAGTTCTTGTTTCCTATACTGAACCTTGTCCACATACACATTCAGTACCAAGGCTATAGGAAAAATATTGTAATTCTCAAAGTGTTCATTGTACACGGGAGGCTTCTTGGTTGAAGAGGCAAGTTGTACAAGGTGACCATTGTACACAGGAGGCTTCTTGGTTGTAGAGGCAGTTGTACAAAGGTAAAAGGTGTTCTCTTGGTGGAAGAGAAGGTGTACACATTTGGAGAAGGGGATTCGACAAGTGGTGTACATGTTGTATTGATTTTGGGTGGCAAGATCAAGGTTAAAGGAAAATCTCAAGCGGGTGGCTTGGGGACTGGATGTAGGTTACAAGGACCGAACCAGGATAAATCTCTTTGCTTGCGTTTGTCAATTTCTGAGATTTGTTTTCCTTTACATGCAAGTTATTTATTTTAGTTATTTGCCTAACGATTAATCCTTCTTGTCTAGTGTTTGTGTTGACTTGTGTTGTATTTTAGATCATTGTTGCCTACAAGAGATAATTCCGCAATTAGTCCTTATCTCAACGATCCAACACAACGTTTGTCCTCTGCGCGGTACCTCCATCCACTACCCTGACAGTTGTTCTCTACTAGTCCTTTATTTTCATTCCACCTGTAGATTCTCATGCCCAAGGGTCTTAAGCTGTCACTACACTGGTGCTCCTAATTTGAAAGGTGTCTTTTTCTGTGTGTGTTCTGATTGGTGCCAGCCGAAAAGCGCCCAAATTGCTTGTGATGGGTTCAACCATTGTAAGCTGATTTTTATCTAGGGTACGAGTTTCGTTATAGAGCACAAAATGAAAGTTTTGATCTGGTCTTGAATCTGACACCTCTCATTTTTCACTTCAATCCCTTTACCACTAAGACATGTCTTAACGGCGTCTCCTCCTCTTGTTATTGATTACAAAGGAATAATTTTATATAATGGATATCCGAAATACCTGAATCCTCTTCGTATTCACATTAATTTAAATATGCATGAATATCACTAACCAATATCCAATCCCGCTTAGTGTTCATCTGTTTAATATTCACTTATGAGGTACAGGTAGATCCTAATTCAACATATTAACTAATAGAATAGTATTGTGTTCGGGTGTTGTTCTGATCAAATGACATAAAATCTAATCAGACTCATCTAATAGGGTGTAGTTCAGATTACATAGGAATCTAGACCCAACCAATTAACAAGCCTAATTGATAGAGCAAAATGCACGAAGGAAAAGAAAGGACAAGTGGCCATTTTGCACAAATCAAGATAGTATTGAAGGAAGACCAAAGTTTTTCAACAAAGCATATGTTTACAGGAGAGATTGTAATTAAATTTTAAACAACAAAGAAATAATAAGAGCACAGACATGATGCTTTTGGACTGGATCTCTTGTGAACATAAAACTCTGTGGTCACACTCATTCGTACATTTACATATTAATAATAATGTGATCGTGTTCCATGCGAGGGTAGAGTCCTCCGGGTGAGTCAATTGACTAGCAACATTGACGTGGCACAATATAGGTTAGGATTGGACCCAACCACAATTATGTAAATTTACAACACAACGACTCTAATATACAGCTCATAAATTTACTGCTTATATCAGGCATAAATTCTCTGCTTGGCCTTTTTTATCCTTAGACTAATTCCTAATTCACAACCCAAAAATGTCCGTGTGCCTGACAAGAGCTTTACATGGCAAACTCCTCACTAATCATTTTCTTAAAAATATTGGTCTTATACAGGAAGAGCAGTGTTCACTATGCTTGAATGCTGCTGAAACAATTGACCACTTGTTCTTCCAATGTCTTTTTTCAATCTACATATGGTAGTTAAGCAAGTTAAAGCTGGGATTGCATTCAACAACGGGGACTTTATATGAAGAAGCTCATAATTGAATTTGCAGTTCAGACTTCGCTGCACCATAAGTATTTTGGAAAAATTGGTGTTTTCATCAACCATTTGGCATATCTAGAGGAAGAGAAACTCTAGAGTATTCCGACACACTAATAAACACAAAATTCAGGTTTTCAGAGAATTATATGAGAATGTCAACATTCTTATGATACACTGCAGAAGAAAGGAATCACCCCAATGACCTATGGCCTCAATACTTAATAATTGTGGTATTTTATCCTCATCCACTTAATGATATCCACTCTCTATCTCTATCAGTTTTACACAAAATCAGTGTATCAGTATAATTTGGTAATGGATTTGACAGTTAAAATCCGAGGCTATTCTTGGCAGTGGATAATTCATCTCCCTGTTGGAAAGAGAGAATATTACTAAGGAAGTTGACATGAATCGTCGAGGGGTCATCGAGTGATCACCGAGGAAGTCGACGACGAAGACGAAGGGAAACAGCAGCAGAAGAAAGCAGCAGTAGCAGAACAGGCTCAACGGTCGACCGTCCCGGTCGACCGCACGTGCACATCGTGCACAGGGTCAGAGAGCGGTCGACCGCCCGGTCGACCGAAAAGCCCGACTGTAAGTACCCAACTCTCTGTTGGGCACCCGGTCGACCGCCCGGTCGACCGGTGGAAGGGTCGGTCGACCGCCTGGTCGACCGACAAGCGGGTGCGGGCTGCGTTTCTGTTTTGGAAACCTGTTGGTATAAATACGGGTTTTGCCTAGGGTTTTGGGTATGCTGAAAATTCTGGAGCTCTCTTGAGAGAAGAGTAGCTGCTAGAATTGTAATCTTCTTCCAAAGAAATTAAAACTCTCTCTGATTGCCCCGAGGACGTAGGCGTTGAGGCCGAACCTCGTTAAAGTTGTTGTTTGCGTTTTGTGCTTTCTTCTGGTTGTTGTTTTGTGCTGTTTGGGATTATTCTCTGTGCTTGGAGATTTAAGGGATCCTCATCAGGTTGTTGTGTCACCGGGCACAACACTCCCAGTATGCAATCCAGTTCTAATACTACTGCTGTTGACAGCTATTTTTCTTAGTTTGTTCCAACCAGCATTTACTGCTCACAGGTTAGTTGTCTCAGAGTTAGAACTGTACTGCTTACAGGTTCTGGTCTCAGAGCCAGAGTGGCTGTTGATGGTAGCTAAAGCTAGTGCAACTGATATGTTGTTTTCTATATGAGACTCCTCTCCCAGGTTTTGATCAGAAGCTGCTGCTGTTCTCTGTATTTGTTTCAATTGCAAAACCTTGCAACTATCAGTGTATCAGCTACATCCCTACCAGGATCCTGAGCTGTACTTTGTTTCATCGAGCAAAAACAGAGATTGCCAGGTAGCGCACAGTGTTTCGTAAACCAGTGACTACTGGCATGCTAGTTCTAAGCTCTGGGTTCCCAGGAAAGAAATTTCTCTGGACTAATCTTTTGCAATCTTCATAATTACTTGCATTTTGTATTATAGCTTGGCCAATCAATGCTAACATACTGGCAGCAGGCTAACTACTAGATATATATATATATATATATATATATATATATATATATATATATATATATATATATATATAAGCATATCAAGTATTAGTAATATCATTGTATCAGAATCCTTCTCATTTTGTTCTTTTTGTATACTTTGTAGGTTGTATGTAAAGTGAATTACTGTCAGATCCACTGTGGGCTTTAGGTCAATCTGAGTTTCTCTCATACTGTACGATAGTAGACGCTGACGATTAGGATCTGTTGGGATTTGGGTCGAACAAATTGTCTCATATCGGCTAGACGTGGGGATGGTCTTGGGTATATAAGGATTTGGGCAACTCCACCTGATAGACTAGTCTTTTGGGATGGTGCCCCGAGTCATTCAAGTGGTATTAGAGCCATGCCCCGAACTTAGTCGTGTGTGTGGGTGATGTTCGACGATGTAAATCCGCCCAATGGCGCAATACGCCTGCCCACCCTACTGACGCAAAAAGGCGCAATAGGCTCCTGTGAAGCTATTGTTGGGCTCTCAAAAATTTGACAGTGGTGCTCCTTTGCAATGGGCGTGCAGTGAAGAGTATGAAGATAGTTGAGATCTTGGGCATATAAGGATTTAGGCAACTCCACCTGATAGACTAGTCTTTTGGGATGGTGCCCCGAGTCCTTTAGGGTCCTCCCCTCTCTATAGTTCATTAAGATTGAAATTTGGAGTAGCCTAGCCCATAAAATTGCTTTTGTAGTATTGTTTTAAGTGATCAATAATTAATTTACTTACCTTTCAAAAAACAAATACATGAAAATAGCAAGAAATAAACTTTAAATATTTTCAGGGTGTTACATTCAGCCCACCAAATTAAAATTTTTATCATAGAAATATCTCTTATATCTAATCTTGTAATCAATAACACAAAACTAGTACATCGAGCAAAATTAACCAAACAAGGAAACTCTCATGTATATACCATATGACTTGTGTTATTAACGACTAAATACAGGCAAATATGTTGTTCGAGCGCTGTTTAAAGGAAAATATAAAAAATTAAATTTTATACCTTCTCTTCAAATAGCTATGCGTAGTTGCTGCGCATATTCTCCTTGCGCACCCAAGATGCTTCTTCTACGCCATATCAGTTTCACTAGACTTTAACTAAAGGAATCATTTTGTTCTTCAATTTCTTGTTTTCTTTGGTCAAATGCACACTAGGGTTTCCTCAGTAGTGATGTATGATTGAATCAGGAAAATAATAAAGAAAGAGTTAAAGTTAGAAAGTCTTAGTCTCGTTTCAGTGTAACCGTGTAGCAAGGGTTAGACGGGTCGATCCACCAGGAAGGATGTGATGGAAGCTTTTCGGAACGATTTTCTCTAAAGTTATCTTGGAAAAAAGAGATATTGATTATAAGAAATAGATTTAATTAAGCAAAAAAGAATTATAGTCTACTAAACATCTACCACAACCAAAGTATTAGTCTAAAAGAGTGAACATCATGTTGAATCTATGAAGAATTATTTACCCTAGGGTTTTGATTGAGAATCAGACAAGATGAAAAAAATGTTGTAAATCCTAATTAGGTGCACTAATAAAAATTAAACTATAGTTCATCCTAATTTCTAAGCATAGCATAAGAAAAGTCTACTTAACATTATGCTATCAGAGTATTTAAATATGAACTATGAATAACCATTAAAAACTGTAACCCAAATTAGTTAAACTTAATTATTTATTCATCTTCAAGAACACCAATTTAATCCTAGGGTTTCTAACAAGTATAGATGTCAAACAGTTCATCTTTTAAACTAAACTTAGGTTAATCGAGAAATTAGCAAACCATAAGTTTAATTAGTTACTCATATTTTTATTTTTATTTTAAATTTTTATGAATAAGAAAAGTTGCATCAAACTAAAAGAAGACCAACGAATAAGTTAAAGCAAAGAAAAAACAAAATTGAATTGAAAAGCAAGAAGAATAAAAAGAATGAAGAACCTTATTTTATTGGATGTCACTGACTAATTACAAAGCTCCTCCGCTTCTTCAACAATCTCCTTCTCCAAATAAAAACAAAATAATACAAGAAAATTCGGAAAGAAAAGAGGATCTAAAGGAAACCCTAAACTTGAGCTTCTGAGATCTGCCTTTCTCTGTTACTCTACAGGGTTTTTTATACGTGATTTGAGACTAGAATCCCATTACAACTCTACCATGAAAACGCTCGCCAACTCTCACCATATGGTCGCGCAAACGTGGCTGTTGCCGCGTTTTCGCGGCTAAAGCGTGGCCAATAACCATGCGCTTTCTTGCATGGCCTCCTCTGGTCCGTCCATCTGAAAATCTATCCTCAGATCTTGATTTTAGGCTCTGAATTTTGAAATGCGACGATCTCTTTAAATGACTTGGAGACCAAGCTATCTCCAAATCCGAATCAAATTCAGATTTTCTCCCCTTTATCTTTATCTTCTAGTGCAAGCAACAGGTTCAAATAGACATCCACCTCTGTCTTTAATTAGGATTAGGATCCATCTTATTCTATCTTCTCCTCCTTTAGATAAATCCAAATTTAAATGGGATAGAAAAGATGCTTTCTTTATCTTTCCTAATTACTCTTTATTTTCATATTTCTTGTAGGCTTTTGGCTTCTTTTGGGCTTCTCTTGAGCTTTTTCTTAGACTTTCTTGGATCTTGGAGGCCTGCACATTACTAAATAATAAATGAATTAAATAGTAATGTTTTATAAAATTAAGTATGAAAATGTGAATGAAAATATGCATTTTTTATGACCAATCACACCCCTACACCTATCTTTTTGCTCGTCCTCGAGTAAAAATAAAATAAAATAAAAAAACAAATTTAACTATCATAATATCATTTTCGTAGGTACCACGATTGCACTTAGCATGTGCAACAAGCCGTTAAGCCTCTAGCTTACCCCTAGAGACGAGTGTTGTCTCGTGAGGGTTTTCAGTGGATTACACCCACAAAATCCATAAAGAAAGAAAAGTAAAATGTTAGTATTTTTGACAACACATTTTGAAAAAGGAGAAAATATTTGAAATATCTTTGCAAGAGTAAAGTAATCTATAAGTTATAGGAAAACCAAAATTTCATTCCTACACTTAGTCTCTATTCAAAAATTTGTTATCAATCAAAGTAAGGAGTCAAATTGTACTTTTCATCTAGTCTATTACTTTACCCTAAGTCATATGTACCTTCGTAACCGTAAAATTTTGACTAAGAGTTCTTTAACTCTAACTCTTATGCTTTATTTATTTATTTATTTATTTTGGTATTATTCCTTAATTTTATTAGTCTTTCTAATCTGCCCATGTAACGAGTCTTTAATCGTTGACTCCCAAACCAAACGGTCTTAGGGCATCGGGTGAGAAGACACCCCAAAGACTTAAGAACTTGAGCAAACAAGGCCACAAAACTAAGGATTTTATTATATGAACCGCCTTTAAGCGTGATTACTTATGCTTTATGAGGCACAAATACCCAACTTAATCAGAGGATTTATATATATATATTTTTCTTTTTTCTTTTGTTTATATGGCATAAGAATCGTTGTTTTTGAATCCTAAGTGTGTAAGTGTATAAAGCATGCATATATTATCAAAGTAAAGATCATGACTAAATTACTCTCACAAATTTTCTTTCTAACCTTAGAAATCAAACAAATAATCTTATTTTGACCAAGTATAAGAAATCCTAATTATGATTTTCCTATTTCTTAAAATTAACTTAATTTATTTCAAAAAATATGTCAAAATATTGCTCTCTTTTCAAATTTTTTTATTTAAAAAAAAACCCTATGTTATGTTAGAACAACCCTCCCCCACACCTATCTCATGCATTGTCCTCAATGTATGCATGTATGTATAAATGCATGAAATGAACTAGCAGAGAGGTAGAGTTACCATTACGTTGGGTCAAAAAGACCCATGGCTGTGTCTGCTTCCGGTACTGATTCCAAAAACGGTTTCAGATGTTAACCATTTACCTTGAATTCATTACCATTCTTAGGGTCTCTATGGCTCCATGTTAAAACACAGTCTTAACAACGAAAGGCTCTGTCCATATTGATTTCAACTTTTCTGAAAAAAGATGAAGTCTAGAATTATAGAGTAAGACTTTTTGTCCTGGGACAAAAGTTTTTCTCATGATGAACTTATCATGAAAACTTTAACCCTATCTTTCAAAATCTTCGCATTTTCATACGCCTCGTTCCTTAACTCCTCAAGTTCAGAAATTTACAATTTTTGAAGCGCACCAGCCTTATCTAGAGCAAAATTCATATGCTTAATTGACCATAAGGCTCGGTGCTCTGACTCGACAGGAAGGTGGCAAGCCTTTCCAAAGACTAACCTAGAAGGAGACATTCCTAGAATCGTTTTAAAGGTGATCTTATATGCCCATAAGGCATCCACCAATTTGGTGGACCAGTCCTTCTTGTTTTAATTCACAGTTTTCTCCAAGATAAGCTTACTTGCCTATTTGAGACTTCTACTTGCCCATTGGTTTGAGGATGGTAAGGTGTGGATAACTTGTGTGTTATGGCATATCTTCGCATAAGAGTTTCAAAAGTTCTATTGCAAAAATGTGTATCATTATCACTAATTATGGCACGAGGGGTTCCAAAGTGTGAAAAGATGTTTTCTTTTAAGAACTTGACAACAACTTTATTGTCATTTGTCTTGCAAGGGATGGCTTAACCCATTTGGATACGTAATCTACAGCCAACAAGATGTATTGGTGGCCAAATGAATTAGGAAGGGGACCCATAAAATTAATGCCCCAAACATCAAAGAGTTCTACTTCTAGAATTGGGTTTAGGGGCAGCATATTACGTTTAGAAATTCTTCCTATCATTTGGCATCTTGTGCATGTTTTACAAAAGTCAAATGCGTCTTTAAACAAAGTGGGCCAAAAGACCCCGCTCTGTAGAACTTTTTCAGCTGTTTTTCGCGGATCAAAGTATCCACCGCATACAAATTCGTGACAGAATGCTAGAACACTCTTTACTTCCTCATCGGGAATGCATCTCTAATGATTTGGTTGGAATAATATTTAAAAGATAAGGTTCCTCCCAAATGAAATATCAGACTTGAGATAAGAATCGATATACGTCTTGTTTTGACTAATGGGATGGGGTTTGGTTTGTGACCAAGTAGTTAACTATGTCAGCATACCATGGTTCTCTAAAAGTAGCTAAGAGTTGTTCATCGGGGAAGTCATCATTGATTGGCAACTCGTTGGAAGGGGTGTTTGGAATACGAGAGAGATGATCGGCAACGACATTTTTGACACCCTATTTATCTCAAATTTCGAGATCAAACTCTTGGAGGAGGAGAATCCAACGAATGAGTCGGGCCTTTCGTCCTTTTTGAGCATTAGGTATCGAAGTGCAGAATGGTCGGTGAATATCGTAGTTTTGGTCCCAAGTAGGTATGGGCAGAATTTCTCCAATGCAAACACTACTGCTAAGAATGCCTTCTCGGTTGCAGTATAGTTCACTTGGGCTTCATTAAGCGTCCTACTTGAATAATAGATTACATGTTGCTTGTTATCTATGCATTGTCCTAAGACAGCGCCTATGGCGAAATTAGAAGCGTCGCATATAATCTCAAATGGCTTGGACCAGCCCGAGGCAGAAATTATTGGCGCAGAGATAAGTTCCATTTTGAGCTTTTTCCATGCGTTAAGACATTCATCATCAAAGATGAAGGGCACATCTTTAGCTAAAAGGCTTCTTAAGAGTCTAGCAATTTTGCTAAAATCCTTGATGAACATACGGTAGAAACCAGCGTGTCCTAAGAAGGAACGGATGTCTTTCACACATTTTGGTGTGAGAAGCTTGGCTATGACCTCTATCTTCACCCTGTCCACTTCAATTTCTTTCCTACAGATCTCATGACCTAGGACAATCCCGTGCTGTACCATAAAGTGACACTTCTCCCATTTTAAGGTCAAATTCTTTTCTATGCATCGTTTGAGCACAAGTTCTAGATGATGGAGGCATTGGTCGAAAGAGTCTCCATAGACGAAGAAATCGTCCATGAAGATCTCTAAGAAACGTTCAACCATGTCAGAGAATAAGCTTAACATGTAACGTTGAAATGTTACGGGGCGTTGCATAAATCGAAAGGCATTCGGCGATAGGCAAAAGTCCCAAATGGACACGTGAACGTTGTTTTCTCTTGGTCCTCTAGAACTATGGGGATTCAGTTATACCCTGAGTAACGGTCCAAGAAATAGTAATACTCATGGCCAGTTAATCGTTCAAGCATTTGGTCGATAAATGGAAGAGGGAAATGGACCTTGCGGGTGGTAGCTTTAACTTACGATAGTCAATGCAAACTCGAATCTTTGTAGGGAGTCTTGTTTGAACTAACTCTTGTTTGTCATTCTGTAGCACTGTAAAACTAGATTTCTTAGGTACCGCGTAGACTGGGCTGACCCATTGGCTATCAGAAATGGGATAAATTATCCCATTATCTAAAAGTTTCACTATTTCAGCTCGTACCGCTTGTTGCATGATAGGATTTAACCTACGGTACGGTTCCCTATTTGGTTTTGCCTCTTCATTTAAATGAATTCGGTGGTGAACTATAGTTAGACTTAATCCCTTTATGTCGGTCATTGTCCAACCAATGGCTTCCTGATGCTTTCTTAGGATTTTCATAAGGTCTTCCTCTTGCTTGTTAGTTAAGTTGGATGCAAGTATAACTGGTAGAGTCTCTTGTTCACCTAGGTAGGCGTATTTGAGATGCTTAGGCAAGATTTTTAGCTCTATGGAAGGTGATGACCCGATAGGTGGAGGAGTAAGACTTATTGGCTCCTGATCTAATGAACTTGGGTTTGATGCCCACTCAATTGTAGAATTGACCATCTCGTCAAGGTTGAAATCCTTGGATTCCAACTCAGTATCATACCTTGCTTCTAGTTCTATCTCCTCTCTATGCTCACAAGTCACATTTTCAATTAAGCTGACCTCAAATGGTTAGTCGTTCATGTCGTAGGGGTGTTTATCTAAGTTGAAAACATTGACTTCCTTAGTCATGTCTCCAAAAGTCAATCTCATGGATCCGTTTTTACAATTTATGATTGCGTTAGGAGTTGGAAGGAATGGATGTCCTAAGATGATGGGAGTCTGGGGCTTAGGATTAGACACAGGTTGTGTCTCTAAAACAATAAAATCTACTGGGTAAATAAATTCTCCTACACGTATAAGGACATCGTTGATCTCTCCCTTTAGAACTTTAATTGACCGATCAGCTAACTATATCGTAACTTGAGTTCGGCTGAGTTCGTCTAACCAAAGTTGTTGATATACGGAGAAGAAAGCAAATTAATGCTTGTTCCTAAATCGAGAAGTGCTCTATTAATTTCAGCTTGACCTATTGTGCAAGAAATGGTGGGGCAACCAGGATCTTTGTACTTGACTGGGATCTGGTTGGACAATAGCTCACTAATGTTAGTGGCTAGAAAAACCTTCTTGGGCACATTTGTCTTTCTTTTCTTGGTGCACATGTCCTTAAGGAATTTGGCATAACTAGGGACCTGTTGGATTGCATCAAGAAGTGGTATATTAAGCCTAACTTGATTGAACACCTCTAGCATTTTCTCGATATGTGCATTATTATTACTCCTAAGCCTATTTGAAAATGGGGCTATAGGTTGGTGCACTTATTTTGCTGACTTATCAACTTCAGTTTCTTTAGAGTTTTGTGGAGATGGAGTGGAACTAGATGGGGTGAACATTTGAGCTGGGTCCGGTGGCATGGATACTTGATTATCAACTTGTTTCCCTAACCTTAACATATGAACTAAGTTCACTGGTTTGGATCTTGAGCCTCATTGGCTTGCCTAGGATTCCTAGGGTTTGGCAAGGTTGACTTAGTAGAGTTCCCTTTTGTCTTTCTTGTTGACTCAGTTGCATCTCTATCCTAGTTAAGATTTGAGTTAGAGTTTCTTGGCTTTTAACTAGAGTGTCTACCTTTCTTTCCATATTGGAGAGTCTTGTTTCCATATGTGAATTTTAGAAAGAGGGTGGAGAACTTTGGTTGGAAAAATTTTGTTGATAAAGAGATTTTTGAAAATTGTTAGAGAATTTGGGCCTTGTTTGATCATTGTTGTTTGGGCCCTATGAGAAATTTGGGTGATTTCTCCTACCGGGATTATAGGTAGATAAATATGGATTGTTAGCGGGTATTGTGAAGGCTGCATTCATATGCTCGAGCAACATTTGATGAGCTAAAAAGGTACATGGATATCCTAGCCTTCCAAACAACAATGTTGGAAGTGTCATACATAGGAGGGGTCATAAAGTCCATGAGTGTGTGTAAATAATATAAGTGTGCAAAAGCAAATAGCTAACCAAGATCTCACTACTAGGTGGTTAAACCTAATATCAGGAGCGTACGCTCTGATACCAATTGAAAGTACACCTAGAGGGGGGTGAATAGGTGTAAGGCTAATTAATGACAAAAAATGCGAAATTAAAAATTAAATTGCAACACACTTAGTGTAACCAAAGAGTGTAGCCGAATTTTCGGTGAAGGGCTCTGGACTAACTCATCTTGATTCCTTTGAATAAGAGTTGAGTTGCTATATGAAGCTCTCTTGGTTAACACAAGTATGACACACAAACAAACCAAGCATGTATATGATATGAACAATATGAATCAATGCACAATATGAGAGAGAGAGTTAGAGAAAATGGATCAGACGTAAACAGCGAGATATATTTCGAGGTTCAAGCACACAGCTTTACATCCCCGCCTTCACACAGAAGGATTTTCACTAACTCATCCAAACAAGATCAACCTCACAAATGAGGGATAAGTTCAAAACCACACAAAGAACAATCACCTCACACTTGAGGGATTCCAAACCAATCTCCACAATCACCTCTCACTAAAGGGATACAAACACCACTTTCACAATCACCTCTCACTAGAGGGATATCAACACTATCACCTCTCACTAGAGGGATATCACAAAGATGGAAGGTTTACAACTTGGTGGTATTAACAACCACAAACTAATTTTTCCCACAAAATAGATCCTTTAGATAGGATAGATAGATGAGCTTAAGTGTGAGAAAACAAAGAGTTTGAAAATCAAAATCACAAAGAAAAACTCTAGGGAAAACTCTAGATAGAAATGTAAATGAAGATCAAATCAATTCCCAAAGATTTTTCTTTTGAATTTTCCAACCCTTTTAAAATTAAATAAAGATCAAATCTTTAAGCCAAAAACTCTTTAAAAACTTGTTGTAAAACACTTAAGAAGATGGAAATTTTAGCTCTTAAAATTCTTATTAAAACACCAACTCAAATGGGGTATTTATAGCCCCATTTCAAATCTGCCCGTTGACAGCAGGCAAGGGCATTTTTGTTCTTCCGGTCGACCGGCCAACGGTCATATTTTTGACCGTTGAGCCTACCGGTCGATTGCCCCGGTCGACCGAGACTGGATCCAGAGAGCAAGGCTCTCTGGCCGGTCGACCGCACGGTCGACCAAAGCTGGATACAGAGAGCAGAGCTCTCTGCCGGTCTACCGGGTTGATCGACCGGGGCCTTTTCTAGAGAGCAGAAGCTCTCTGGCGGTCGACCGACTCTGTCGACCGGCCCACCAGCCTGGCTGCGTGCACGTCGGCCGACCGGTCCGGTCGATCGACTCCTGCTACAGTCGACCGTCCCGGTCGACTGGCAGACAGCTAGTCTAGCCTTATAGGAAAAAACTTGGGTATTTTATCTTCTATTAAATCCCATAAAAACACATAAATTTCACAACAATTAGTTCTTATTATATCTTTGAAATACAAATATGAAAAATTCAATACATATTTCAAACAATTTGAACCATTTTTGTGAGATAAAAAATTTGCCTCAAATAAAAAACTGTATTTTCCAAAACTTGGATTTTGAAATGGAAATCCGATTTTTCCAAAACACATGTAAATACAAAAACATGATATTTAAACAACTTTTAAACATGTTGTATATGGATAGAATTCAATATACATGAAAGGTATTATATCTATGTTTTTGACATTAAATCAAAAAATAAGTTTTGTCTAAATACAAAACTCCAAATACATGAATAGCCTATCAAAATAAGTTTTTCTAAATAGATGAAGCATAGATGTATATAGATCAAATCTAATATGCATTAAATCATGTAAACTTGTTTTGATTCTATCTATACATGAAAACCAAGATCGGTTAAATCGAAAAAACCAAAACATGAAACTTGTGTGTGTATTGTGAACTTGAGCATATCACACTATCTAATCTTTACAATGATCTAAACAAATCTTAAACTAAACACAAACTGAAGCCTTCTTGTAGAACTCCGTCTCCAAGCCGACTCGATCCAAACGCGATCCAACGAGCTTGACTCCAACCGAATGCTTGATGTGAACTTGACGCTCGAGCTCTTGAATCACCATGTGAAAGCTCCAAAATACCTTTGTTGAAGCTAATCACCTACTAATATCTTGATCAAATATCTGAAACTGAATATCACAAGATTATTAGTAAACTATAACTACATAAGTTAATCATCATCAAAACTAGAGTGAAGGGGCTCTGGGCCAACACTAATATCTTGATCAAATTTCTGAAACTAAATATCAAAGATTATTAGTAAACTATAACTACATGAGTTAATCATTATCAAAACTAGAGTGAAGGGCCTCTGGGTCAACAACTTCTTCAAGAAGGCATTGACGAAATTATCCCATGATGATATGGAACCGGATTTTAGACTGTAGAGCCATTTTTTGCTAAGTCTTTCAAAGAGAATGGGATAAAATATAATTTAATGGCATCTACTCTTAGGCTGGGTATTTTCATCATTAGACATACTTTCTCAAATTCTCTTATGAAAAAGTATGCATCCTCGGATTCAAATCCATGAAACTTGGAAAGAGTGCTGATGTACTGAGGTTTTAGCTCAAATTAGTCATCTCCTACATCGGGCAGCTGAATGCAAGATGGAAGAGAGGTCCTAATAGGATAGAGCCTATCTTGCAGTGATAGTGGTTGTGCCATTTGTGAATCGGGTTTTTGTTCGGGTGGTGAACTATTCCTAGTTAGTCTAAGTGTGACTGGGTCACTTAACCAGGCTGACATGCACAGTTAACAGGCAAGTTCACCCAATTAATCAAGGGAAAAAAAATCAAAAAACAAAAATCTTAATCTAGAGTAACCTGGACCTAGAAGACTCCTAACTTTAGACTGTCTTTAGGAGGTATATTGCTGACCTTAACCATAAGTTAATCGGCCAAGTAGGTGGCAAGATCGGTGGGAGGTATCTGTTAAAGACGGGGCAAATTATGCCAAACCACCAACCTTCGGGGTTTCGCCCCTTAATCCCTCGCCTTAGACACCGATTTGGCAAGAGTTAATTTCGAAAAACTCTCTCCTTCAGCCAATCTCCTAATGAGTCTGAGTTAACCTAAGGCCAACATCTAATCAATTTTTATTTTAGGGTTAGGGTTGTGAGTGCAACGGAGATGATTTGTGGGCCAAGAAAGGGTAATGACATCCCCACATTATCTTGTTTATGGGTATTGTACTTAAAGTGATTTAGTGCACGTGTAAAGTAAGAGACAAGAATTCACTTAAAAATAGTAAATCAGCCAAGGGTGTTTCCTAGTCTATATGCAATGCGAGCGTACCTTGTCGCCAGCACTCTTCAACAGAAATTAAGAAATTTAAATGGACACATGCCTATGATGCAAGAGTCTAATTTTTTTTAATTAGTCAACTAATAGATTACTGTTAATTAGTTAGCAATAGAGTGATTACAGAGAAAAATTGCCAAAGTAGTAAATAGGGCTTTGCAATTTGCAGCAACTAGCAAAAGATCAATTAGTAGTGATTTACTACAGCCGCAAAAACGCTGCAATTGCTGCGTTTGCGCAGTTGTTTAGTAGGCTCTATTGCTCTGCCTTCTTGGGCAGAGGCTCAGAGTAGCTATATATCCTTAGCTGTAGCTAGTTTTTTCTGTTATCATATCTTGCAAAACAAAAACAAATAATTAGTTTTTAGAGAATATCGTGCCGTTCCCTCCCCGGCAACGGCGCCAAAATTTTGATTGAAACTGGACAACAATAAAGAAAGAGTTAAAGTTAGAAAGTCTTAATATCGTTTCAATGTAACCATGTAGCAAGGGCTAGATGGGTCGATCCACAGGAAAGGATGTGATGGAAGCTTTTCGAAACAATTTTCTCTAAAGTTAGCTTAGAAAAAAGAGATATTGATTGTAAGAAATAGATTTAATTAAGCAAAAAAATTATAGTCTACTAATCATCTTCCATATCCAAAGTATTAGTCTAAAAGAGTGAACATCATATTGAATTTATGAAGAATTATCTACCCTAGGGTTTTGATTGAGAATCATGTAAGATGAATAAAAATATTGTAAAACCTAATTAGTGTGCACTAATAAAAATTAAACTAAACTTCATCCTAATTTCTAAGCATTGCATAAGAAAAGTCTACTTAATATTATGCTATCAGAGTATTTAAATATGAACTATGAATAACCATTAAAAAGTGCAACCAAAATTAGTTAAACTTAATTATTTATTCATCTTCAAGAACACCAATTTAATCCTAGGGTTTCTAATAAGCATAGATGTCAATCAATTCATATTTTAAACTAAACTTAGGTTGATTGAGAGATTAGTAAACTATAAGTTTAATTAGTTACTCATATTTTTATTTTATTTTCAATTTTTATGAATAAGAAAAGTTGCATCAAACTAAAAGAAGAACAGCGAATAAGTTAAAGAAAAGAAAAAATTAAATTGAATTTAAAAGCAAGAAGAATAAAAAGAATGAAGAACCTTATTTTATTGGATGTCACTGACTAATTACAAAGCTCCTCTGCTTCTTCAACAATCTTCTTCTCCAAATAAAAACAAAATAATACAAGAAAATTCAGAAAGAAAAGAGGATCTAAAGGAAGCCCTAAACATGAGCTTCTGCGATCTGCCCTTCTCTGTTGCTCTTCAAGGGTTTTTATACGTGATTTGAGACGTAGAATCCCATTACAACTCTACCATGAAAATGCATCGCCAGCTCTCACCATACGGCGCAGAAAAGCGGTTGTTGCCGCGTTTCCGTGGCTAAAGCGTGGCCAATGGCCACGCGCTTTCTCGCGTGGCCTCCTCTGGTCCGTCCATCTGAAAATCTATCCTTAGATCTTAATTTTAGGCTCTGAATTTTAAAATGTGACGATCTCTTTAAATGACTTGGAGACCAAGCTATCTCCAAATCTGAATCAAATTCAGATTTGCTCCCCTTTATCTTTATCTTGTAGTCCAAGCAACCAGGTTCAAATAGAAGTCCACCTCTACCTTTAATTAGGATTAGGATCCATCTTATTCTATCTTCTCCTCCTTTAGATAAATCCAAATTTAAATGAGATAGAAAATATGCTTCCTTTATCTTTCCTAATTACTCTTTATTTTCATATTTCTTATGGGCTTTTGGCTTCTTTTGGGCTTCTCTTGGGCTTTTTCTTGGACTTTCTTAGATCTTGGAGGCGTGCACATTACTAAACAATAAATGAATTAAATAGTAATATTTTATAAAAATTAAGTATGAAAATGTGAAAAAAATATGCATTTTTGATGACCAATCAATGTACGGTTGTAGATGCAGCTCTAATACATCCATCACTCATTGTTACTCCTCATCCCGTAAGTACTTCCCTAGCATAAATATATGAAAGACATCTTGAACATCATTTAATGCATTCGGTAGCTCCAAATGGTAGCATACAGCTCTAACCCTTCTAATAATCCTAAAAGGTTCTATTTATATAGGTGGAAGCTTCCATTCCTTTCAAAACGTTTAACACCCTTCATCGGCGAAATCTTTAATATCACGAAGTCTCTAACCTTAAACTCCAATAATCTTCGCCTCTTGTCTGCATAACTCTTCATTTACTCCAGACCTTAAAGCCCAACGGAGCACTTCACCTCTAATCAGGCTCTCCATCAACGAAATCTTCAATGCCTTCAAGGACCAACAATAGGTCAGGCGTCCAAGACAATTCAGTACGATCGTATATTTTCCAGAGCAGAAGGATATTGATCCTACCACGACAGTAAAAGAAATAAGACCATCAACTGTTAGAGCCTCCAAAAAATATATGGAAGAGCTCGTCTGCCACGGCTTTCTCAAAGAATACGTCCTTTCTCCTGAAGCAACCTCCGGATTAGGACAATCGAATGCTCTGCGGCCTGCCAATTGCAACACATCATCACATAATACAAAGCGATTAAGTGGTCCTACATCTCCATTAAAGATAGGGCAATATCTCCATCCATGTACCCCTGTATTTCATTTACATTCCATGTATTTCATTTCTGTTATCAAATAAAATTATATTTTCCCCTATCCATTGCAATCCTACCAAATTCGTCACTCTGTTACTGGGATTTTTCCCATTGGAGATGACTACGAATCCAACTCCACATTTCCCATTTGGAGTACCAAGCTGCACGCCCCGCTGGTGAGATTCCCCCACTCGGAGATTGATCGGCCACCGATATTGCATATATATTGTCAAATTCCCATATTTATTATCTAATAAATCCTGTTATTTAGTCTTATTTTTATTTACAAATGTGTAGGCCTATTACTAATGAAGGTGGAAAAGAAATGAGCCCAAAGCCCACTTTAATTCTGATTTAAATCTTGATTAAAGAGGTAACAAATATTCAAGAAATAGAGATGAATTCAGTTGAAGATTAATGCATATCAGGGAGAATCACATCAAATAAATCGGTTAATTCAGATCCAAATCGGTTGGCTTGAGGATCACCAAAGATCAGATCAAAACCGGAGATCAAACAGGAAATCTAGCTAGACAAAAGGGGATAAAACTAAGCGAAATAGAATCTCCCCCTGGATGTGGGCAAATGGCCACATCTAGACCGCGAAAATGCGGCTTTGGTCGCGTTTTTGTGGCCATTTGGTGGAGACAAGGAGAACCTTTTCTCCCCTTATCTCCCCACTCCTCTCCCCTATGGTTTTTTGCTATAAAAGGCAGGATGTTTACTGAAGAAGGAACCAAAGACTAGTTTAAGTTTTTCTCTTTATATTTAAGGTTTAGGATCATTATTAGATAGTTAATGAGAAGTTATTTCTCAGCTTTTAATTTGTACTTTAGTTCATAAACAAGACAGAGAAAGAGAGAGATAGAGAGAGAGAGAGTGATTGTAATCTGAAGTTGAAGTGACACCAATAAAGAATCAAGACTTCTCTTCTTCTCCAATTTAGGGTATGTTTCTTTTCTTTTACATGTTTGTTTTACATCAATTAGAGTAGATAAATTTGTTTTTCTAGGTTACATGTTTGTTTTAAATTAATTAGAGTAGCTAAATTTGTTTTTCTGGGCTCACTATCATCTCTCTTCGATTCTTCTTATTTTGACTGAATTTTATACAAAGAACCCAACGGAATCATATGAATGCCTTAAACTAAGCCTTACTTCTTTTAAAGTGTTCTTGAAGGCGCATGAGGTTGAGCTTGAATTTTTATAACTTCATTTTTAAAACATCACTTGAACTTGTTTTTATTTCCTACTTGGAAGACAATTTAATGATTTAACATTCAGTTCAAGATGAATTCTTAAAAAAAAAGTTAACATTTCCAAACAATCTTATTTGCTTTAATTCAAGCTTAAGTTTTTGCCTATGATCAAGTTGAGGCACTGAGATTTTCAAGAGAAGAATATATCATTGAGTAGAGAGATAGTGAGCCGGAATTTTTTTTATATATATTAAAAAAAACAACCAATCACTCTTCAAGCCATTTAAAGATCATTTATACTAAAACCTTTTTCAAGTTTTAAGTTTTCTTTTAATCATCTCTTTATTCTCCATTCTCTTTTCAACTAAAAAAAAACACCAACACCAACCTTTGCTTTTGAAACAATACATCGAAACGTTTCCATCGCATTCCTCCTCATGGACACGACCCGTTAGCCCTAGGCTATACGGTAATTCTAACTGCTTTTCAACTTAATCAATTTTGGCGCCGTTGCCGGGGAGGAAACGGTGTAATTATTTTTTAAAGAATTTTGGTGTTCTGTTTGAGGGTGAAAGAAATTAGATTTAGAGTTCAAGCACTACAGAAGAAGACTTGCTATTCTGTGCTCCTACTCTAGAAAGAAGAAAACAAAATTCCAAGAGATTGCGGCGCAAAAGCTTTCTTTTTGGACTACTAAAAACTCTTTTTTGCATGACATATTGCTTTACAAAAATATAGTTTTTGCAAATGATATTTCTACTATTTCTGATATTTACAGAACCCTGTTTTTAATCCAACAGTAATCTGATTGATTGCTAATTGCTTAAAAACATTTAGACTTGCATTATAGGCATTTGTCTAATTACGTTTCTTTTTCAATTACTGTTGAAAAGAGCTAGAGACAAGGTACGTTTGTATAGCATCTAGCATAGAAACATTTTTGGGTGATTTATTTGCTTTTTGATTGTTACTTGCTTTATACTTTCACACTTGCCCAATCAATCTTAAGTGCAAAACCTAACAAAAAATAAGGTAGGGGAGTCATTACCCTTCCTTAGCCCACAAACCATCTCCAAGCACTCATAACCTAAGCCTAACCTAAAATCTAATAGACGTTGGCCTTAGGGATATCTCGAACTCATTAGGAGATTATCTTAATGGGGAAGGTGTTAGAATTTGACTCCTGCCAAATCGGTGCCAAAGGACAAGGATTAAGGGGCGAAACCTCAAAGGTTGGTGGTTTGGCTTAATAATTATTCTTGTTGTTTTTTGCGCGAATATCTCCCACCAATCTTGCCCTGACCTGGCTGATTTGCTTGTGGTTAGATTCTAGATTATACCTCCTATGGACAATCAACTAGTGAGGAGTTGTCTAGGTCCATGGTTTACCTTAGACTAGGCTTAGTTATTTTTTCTCATTGATTATTGGTAAACTTGTTTGTGGTGGTGTTTGTGTATGCAAGTGTGGTCGAGAGGCCCAAATTCATCTAGGTTAACTAGAAATACATCACCACCCAAGCTTGAACCAAAACCAGATCCAATTATGACTCAACCAACATCTTTGCAGGATAGGTTCTACCCCATGAGAACCTCACTTCCATCTTGCATCCTACTTCCATCGGTTGGTGAACACAACTTTGAGCTCAAGTCTCAGTTCATCAACACACTTCCTAAGTTTAGTGGCTTAGAGTCTGAAGATGCGTATTTCTTCATAAGTTGAGAAAGTATGCTTAATGATGAAAATCTCACACCTTATAAATGAGCTATTAGGTTAAGATTTGTCCCATTTGCTCTAAAGGACTTAGCCAAGAAATGACTTTACAGCTTAGCGGCCGGCTCTATCATATCGTGGGATGGTTTCATCAAGGTCTTCTTAAAAAAATTATATCAAATACATAAGACCGCTCTCATTAAAAAGAATATCATGCAGTTCAAGTAAGAACCTAGTGAACCATTTGGGAGGTACTTTGAACGCTTCAAGGATCTCCTTGTCTAATTTCCTCATCATGGAATAGATAAATGGCGACAATGCCAAGTTCTCTATGACAATTTAGACTAATCAACCAAGACAATCTTAGAAACCATATGCCAAGGGAGATTCTTGCAAAAGGATAAAAATGAAGGATGGGATTTATATGAGAATCTAGCTGAAAAGATCATCCAATGGGAATTGACTAATGAAAACTCTAGGAATTCAAATTCTATCTCTTCAAAAGGAGGTCTCCATTCAATTGAATCATCCATAGCTGCCGAGGCTAGAATAGCAAACCTAATAAGAAGACTGGAAGATTTAGAAACTATAAAATCAGTTCCAGTCAACCAAGTCAGCCTAAACCAATTTTTAACTATGGGTTGTACTTACTGTCAAACTATGAATCATGTGTTTGAGGAGTGCCCAGTGTTCCAAGCTCAACAACAATTTTCTGAGTTGATGAATGCAGCCTTTTCAAGGCCCAACAATAATCCTTACGCACTAACATACAATCTTGGCTGGAGAAATCACCTGAATTTTTCATGGAGCCAAAACAATAATGACCACTCAAGGTCAAACTATTCAAACCACTTCCAATATTCCAATCATCAACCCAATTTTTCAAATTACCATCACAATTCCTCCAACCATCATCCCAATTTTTCAAATTATCAACCAAACTTTTCCAACCAAGCTCCACAATCTTCCTTCCATAATCCTCCACTTGAGAAGAGAATGACTGATTTTGAGAAGAATATGAAAAGGTACATGAAGAACCAAGAGTCCCTCATGTAAACGATAAAGAATAGCTATACACAAGACATAACGAGGTTAGAGGTTCAAATGAGCCAATTAGCCATTTCACAGAATGAGAGGCTAAAGGGTACCTTACCCAGTCTGCCAATAACGAATCATAAGAATTTCCACCAAGCCCATTTGGCTGAGGATCAACCGTTGAATCAATGTAATGCTGTTCATGCATTAAGGCCGGGAAAGAAAGATAATATTCAAGTATCAATACCATCCAATCCCATTCAGCACAATCGCACATAAGCATCCACCTCATTTAGTCTCAATTCTTCCAAATCTGATGAATCTGAAAAAGATAAGTCAACAGTCAGGTGCACAAGCTTTAGTACAATGTCCTAATAGGCTGAAGAACAATAAGTAAAATGCACACATGGATAAGATAGTTAAGATTTTAAATCAAATTAAGATAAACGTGCCCCTTCTTGATGGATTCAACAAGTCCCGTCATATGCCAAATTTCTTAGGGACATGTGCACCAAGAAAAGAAAGATTAACATATCCAAAAAAAGTCTTCTTAGCCACTAACATTAGTGAGTTACTATCGAGTCCGATCTTTGTCAAGTATAGGGATCCCGGTTGTCCTACTATTGCTAGCACAATAGGACAAGTTGAAATTAATTGTGCACTACTTGACTTGGGAGTAATTATCAACTTGCTCCCCTTCTCAGTTTATCAACAACTTGGGCTGGGTGAGCTTAGTCCAACCCGAGTCACCATACAACTAGCTGACCGGTCAGTGAAAGTTCCAAAATGAAAAATTAATGATGTCCTTATCTGGGTCGGGGAGTTTATCTATCCCACTGATTTCATAGTTCTCGAAACACAACCTGTTTTCAACCCTAGGTCGCTTCCTCCAGTTATCTTAGGGTGTCCATTCCTTGTAACTGCCTATGCAATTATCAATTGTAGGAATGGATTCATGAGGCTAACTTTTGGAGACATGACTAGAGAAGTCAATATCTTCAACCTAGAAAAACAACCCCGAGATATAGAAGACCTAATATTTGAAGTCAACCTCATTAAGAACATAACAAGTGAACATAGAGAAAAATTGAAAATAGAAACAGAGAGTGAATTCGAATTGGAGTCTATAGATTTTGACCTTGATCAGATTTTGAGTCTACCGTGAATTGGGCATGAAGCCCTATTTTACCAAGTCTGAAGTCAACAAACTTGACTCCCACTTTCATTGAGCCTTCCTTTTTCTTAGAATTGAAAGCCTTACCTAAGCATCTCAAGTACGTCTATCTTGGCGGACAAGAGACTTTGCCCGTCATAATTGGATCTCATTTGACTGATGGGGAAGAAAAGAACCTCATGTCAATTCTTAGAAAAAATAGAGAAGCCATTGGTTAGATTATGACCGACATTAAAGGGTTGAGTCCAGCCATCGTTCAACATCGCATTCATCTTAATGAAGAGGCGACACCCAAGAGAGACCCGCAGCGTACGCTAAACCCTATAATGCAAGAGGCTGTTCGTACCAAAATTTTAAAACTCCTAAACAATGGGATCATTTATCTTATTTCTGATAGCAAATGGGTCAGTCCTATCTATGTGATTCTGAAGAAATCTGAGTTTACCGTAGTAAAAAATGAGAACAAAGAGTTGGTCCAAACTCGACTCTCCACAAAGGTTCAAGTTTGCATTGACTACAAAAAATTGAATGCAACCACTCGTAAGGACCACTTCCCTCTTCCTTTTGTTGATCAGATGCTAGAAAGATTAGCTGGGCACGAGTATTACTGTTTCTTGGATGGATACTCGGGGTACAATCAAATTCTCATAGCTCCCAAGGATCAAGAGAAGACGACGTTTACATGTTTATTTGGGGAATGCCTTTTGATTTGTGCAACGTTCCTACAATTTTTCAACGTTGCATGATGAGTTTATTTTCTGACATGGTAGAATAATTCTTAGAAATCTTCATGGATGTTTTCTCTATCTACGACGATTCATTCAATCAATGTCTTCACCATCTAGAACTTGTCCTCTAACGTTGTGCTGAGAAAAATCTGACACTAAACTAGGAGAAATGCCACTTCATGGTAAGACATGGAATTGTCTTGGGTCATGAAGTCTCTAAGAAATGAATTGAAGTGGATAGAGCCAAGATTGAGGTCATAGCTAAGCTTCCCATGCCCAAATGCGTAAAGGATATTCGATTCTTCTTAGGACACACCGATTTCTACGGAAGATTTATCAAAGACTTTATCAAGATTGCTAGACCCTTGACTAATCTTTTAGTTAAAGATGAATCCTTCACTTTTGATGATGAATGTATAAATTCTTGGGAGAAGCTTAAGAAAGAACTTATTTCTGCACCAATCATATCTACACCGGATTGGTCGAAGCCGTTCGAAATCATGTGTGACACTTCTAAATTTTTCATAGGCACTGTCTTAGGATAGCACATTGATAACAAGCAGCACGTGATTTACTACTCTAGTAGGACTCTCAACAATTCTCAAATGAATTACACTACAACCGAGAAAGAATTCTTAACAGTAGTGTTTGCTTTAGAGAAATTTCGTCCATACCTACTAAGGTTCAAAACCACAATTTTCACCGATCATTCTACGCGAAGATGCCTTATGGGAAAGAAAGATTCTAAGGCCTGACTAATTCGTTGGATCTTACTTCTTCAAAAATTTGATCTATAGATTCGAGATAAGAAAGGCGTAAATAATATCGTTGCAAACCATCTCTCGCATATTCCAAACGGTCCATGCAATGAATTGCCCGTCAATGATGACTTTCTCGATGAAAAACTCTTATCTGTCTTTAGGGAATCTTGGTTTGCCGATATAGTGAACTACTTTGTCACAAACCAAACTCCATCTCATTGGTCTAAAAATGATGTATACCGGTTTATATCTCAAGTCCGGTGTTTCTTTTGGAAGGAACCGCATCTTTTCAAGTACTGTTCTGATCAAATCATTAGGCGATGCATTCTCGATGAAGAAATCAAGAGTGTTTTGTCCTACTGTCACGAGCTTGCATGTGGTGGACACTTTGGTCCCCGTAAGACTGCTGAATAGGTGCTACAACGTGGGTTTATTGGCTCGCTTTGTTCAAAAATGCCTATCAATTTTGCAAGACGTGCCTTAGATACCAAATAGTAGGAAGGATCTTGAAATGAGATATGATGTCCCTCAACCCAATCCTAAAAATAGAACTCTTTGATGTTTAGGGCATTAACTTTATGGGTCCATTTTTTTTAATTCATTTGAAAACCAATACATATTGGTTGTTGTGGACTATGTGTCTAAGTAGATAGAAGCCATTCCAAGTAAAACTAATGATAACAAAGTTGTCATAAAGTTTTTGAAAGAAAATATTTTCTCGCGCTTTGGAACTCCTTGTGCTATCATCAGTGATAATGGTACTCACTTTTGCAATAGATCCTTTGAAGCTCTTATGCGAAAGTATGTCATAACTCACAAGTTGTCCACACCATATCATCCTCAAACCAGTGTGCAGGTGGAGGTCTCCAATAGACAATCAAGCTTATTTTAGAGAAGATTGTGAATCAAAACTGGAAAAATTAGTCCACCAAACTTGTAGATGCCCTATGGGCCTACAAGACCGCTTTCAAGACGATTTTTGGAGTATCTCCATATAGGTCTATCTTTAGGAAGGCTTGCCACCTACCCATTGAGTTAGAGCACCGGACGTTATGGGCAATCAAACAGCTAAATTTTAATTTGAACAAGGCCGATGATCTTCAAAATTACAAATTTTCGAATTAGAGGAGTTAAGAAATGAGGCCTATGAAAATGCAAAGATTACAAAAGATAGAGTTAAGATTTTTCATGATAAACATTTTATAAGAAAAATATTTGTCCGTGGACAAAAAGTCTTACTCTATAATTCTAGGCTTTAACTTTTTCCAGAAAAGTTAAAATCAAGATGGACTGGGCCATTCGATGTTAAATTTGTGTTTTCACATGGTGATGTAGAGATCAGTGATACAAAAAATATGAATGACTTTAAGGTAAATGGTCAACACCTTAAACCTTTCTTGGAATCGATGTCGGTAAATAAAATGACTATGGGTCTTTTTGACCCAGTGTATCAGTAACTTTACCTCATTCACATTTCATTTCATGCATCTATTAATTTCTTTCATACATTAGGGACAATGCATGAGATAGGTGTGGGGAAGGGTTCTAACATGATTTATATTACTAATATATATATATATATATATATATATATATATATTATAAAAATATATATATATAAAACTTTTTAGAAAAAGAACAATATGACATATTTTTTGTAAGAAATTAAGTCAATTTTAAGGAATAGGAGAATCATAATTAGGATTTCTTATACTTAGTTAAAATAAGATTATTTGTTTGATTTTTAGGGTTAGGAAGAAAATTTAGAAAAGTAATTTAGTCTTGATCTTTACCTTGACGAAATGTGCACACTTTATACACTTACACACTTAGGATTTAAAAAACAAAGACTTTTACACCTAAAAGTGGTATTTGTGCCTCATAAAGCATAAGTATTTACGCCTAAAAGTTGTACATCTGATAAATAAAAAAACCTTGGTTATGTGGCCTACTATGCTTGAGTCCTTAAGTCTTGGGGTGTTTTTTCTCCGGTGTCCTAAGACCGTCCGGTTTGGGTGTTACTGACTAAAAGCTCGTTACATGGGCATATTAAAAAGCCTAATTGAACTAAGGAATAATACCACCAAATAAATAAATAAATAAGACATAAGAGTTAGAGTTAAAGAACCCTTAGTCAAAATTTCACGGTTACGAAGATGCATATGACTTAGGATAAAGTAATAATCTAGATGAAAAATACAATTTGACTCCTTACATTGATTGATAACAAGTTTTTGAATAGAGACTAAGTTTAAGAATGAAAAATTTGATTTTCCTATAACTTATAGATTACTTGAACTCTTACAATAATACTTCAAATATTTTTCTCTTTCAAAATGCTTTTCGAAAATACTAACTCTTTGTTTCTCTTTCTTTATGGATTTTGTGGGTGTACTTCATTGAAAACCCTTACAAGACAGAACTCGTCCTCTCGGGGTAACCTGGGGGTTTAATGACATTTTTCACATGCTCAGTGAAATTGAGTGGTCTGCGAAAGTGTTCCAATAATTTCTTAGGATCAGTTTTGATGTTTAGCTCGAAGGCAAACAAAAGATAAGTGTGGGGTGTGATCGGTCACCGATATTACATGTATATTGTCACATTCTCATATTTATTATCTAATAAATCATGTTATTTAGTTATATTTTTATTTAATAATGTGCAGATCCATTACTAATGGAGGTGGAAAAGAAATGTATAATACCTCTATTTTTGAAATACAAGTTTTAATTATGAATAATAGTATTTTTTTATTGCACATACTTTGTGTTAATTATTTTTGTAGTTATGTATTATTATTATGGTTATTACTATTGCTAATTATTATTGTTATTGTGAAATATCTTTGTGTATTATTCTTATTATTAATATTATTAATATTTATTTTATGTATTATACTTAGACAAGCTCACTTCTTGCCCCCTACTTTTCTCTTCTTTTTTCTTTCATTTTCTTACTCTTTATTCTAAGCCCAATTCAAACCCAAGTACTCATTTTCATATGCTTTACCTTTTACCATTAGTCTATATTAGTTTCATATCTTTCTTTTATTTTTTCTTGACCCAAGCAATGAACCCATTTCCATTCCTTCTATTTTTCTTTTATTTGACCCAAAACCAAACCAAAACCTATTATTCAATATCTAACTTTAATCTTACCTCAAATTCAAATCCCAGCAAAAATCATATCTAATTCTAACTTACCCCAAATCCAAATCCTATTTTCAAAAATCATAATCTCAACTTATTCTATTTCAAAATAAAATCCTAACTAATCTTAACTCTATTTTAATCCTTATCCTATCAACTAAATCCTAAATCCTAACTATGTAATCCTATATCTTAACTACCTAATCACTAACCATATATCTCTCTCCCTATATTTAATCCTATCTAATCCTATCCATCAAATATGAATCTTAACCAACCCAATCCTCGTAATCCTAAATACTAAATCATATAGTTATCTTAATTAAATAAAAATCCTAACTAACCTAATCTCTCATATCTCCTAATCCTAACCATCTAATCTTAAATTATCCTAATCCTAACTATATAATCATAACCAATAACATCTCCTATATAAACATCTAATCCTAAATCAAAACTCTAACCTAATTTCCTTCTCCTTCCTTTACTAGCAGCCCCAACCCACCATGTGACCTCATCTTTCTTCTCCAGCGAGACCTTGATGGCAGCTCGCGATACCTCGACATCTTCCGCGGCCTCCGCCTCATCTGCTGTCGAACTCTCCATGGCCGGTCGTGAGTTCCACCCCATCGTAACTCTCTTTTTCTCTTCACTTTTTATTCCTAAGTGTAAATTAATGCATGGTGTATAAAGTAGTGAGTGTATTAATATAGGTGCATGTGTTTAATTATTTATGTGATTATGTATATGTGAGTGTGTGCATGGTTAGTGAGTGTGATGTTGTGTGCGTGTGATAGGTAGTAAAAATGCATATTTATCACTACATTTACTATCATGTTTCCCTATTATTCTTTTAATTATGCACTATTACTAAAGTTTTGTTATTTAATGTGTGCCGGCCTTGAGTAATTATTTAAATAAAAGAATAAAGCCTAAATGAAGCCCAGAAGCCCAAAAGCCCATGTGCAAAAGTTATAGTAATTTAGAAGTTTCTTATTATCTAACCTAATCTAAACTTGGATTTTTTATTTAAAATCTAAGTGAAGAAAAGAAAGGATAAGAAAGAACTCCTAATTGCTAAAAGAAGAGGAAAGGGATGGACTTCTACTCAACCCTAATTACTTGCAGGACAAGGCTAAAGATAAAAGGAGAAGAGTACAAAGATATAAAATCGTTTTAAAAGATTTGGATTTAGGGTAACTTGCTTCCCAAGTTATCCCAAATTTTCAAAATAAAGAGTCGGTATGCAAAATCCAGAAGGATATACCCAGATGGACGGACCAGAGGAGGCCACGCGCGAAAGCGCGTGGCCAGGGACCAAGCTAAGGCTGCGGAAACGTGGCCAATTGAGTTGGAATACCTGCTTTCGTGGAGGAGTTGTACCGGGACTCTACTTCTTCCATCTCCTATAAATACCTCTGCAGAGCAACAGAGAGGGGGCATCTAGAGACGGGAGCTTAGGGTTTTTCTTTAGATTTTCTCTCTAATTTGTAGTTTGTAAGTTAGGTTTTTTTTAATGTAATTTTTGCTTTTCTTTATGTAACTGAGAGGAGAAACGAGTTTCATGGAGGAAGGAGATCAAACTTGTACTGAGGGTGACACCGGTATAAGTAAGTCTTTTCTTTCATTGTTATTAGATTCAAATCAAAGTTTCTTTTTCTTCTTTACTTTTGTTTTTGTTTACTTTCCTCTGATTTGTTTGTAATCCAAGTGAATTCGATAGCTTCGAGACTGCTTCGCCATTGCAAGTGCCCTTGATGGCCTATGGTGATGAATAACCATTCTTTGTTAGTTTAGCTCGCCCTTTTATTCGTAGTATAGATCGAGAATGGGGAAGATCCTATACGCCATGCTTGATTGCCTTCAAAGACAAGGTAAGTCGATGCAATGGATCCAAGATATATGAGCACTGAAGAGGTAAGTAATTTTTAGGTTATCTTTCTTTTCTTTTATTTCTTTAGTTTAGGTCACCAACATCAGCAACACCCAATTCTTTTATCATCCTTTTTCAATTTCCTTGTATATAATCCATTTTTTATTTCCCACCTTCTTAATCTACCATCTTCTTCCTAATTTAACTTTAACTCAAATTTTCCTTTTTTCTTTTAAAGAACTAAAGAAGAACTTTAACCATACTTTGTATCCTAAAAGAAAACTTGCTAAAAAAGCTTCCATCGCTAGTCCCTCCTTGTGGATCACGACCCGCATAGCCACTTGCTATTGCGGTAGAATTGAGTAACTTGCACATCTCTCTTTTAAAGTTTTGAAATTCTGTATTTTGTGTGCAGGTAAAACCTCAATCAAATTTTGGCGCCGTTGCCGGGGAGGGACGGTAAGTTATTCTCTAAAAAAAACTAATTATTGATTTATTATTTTTTTGTTTGCAGGATCATAGAACAGGAAATATAACTGTAGCAAAGGACATATAGCAACTCTGTACCTCTGCCCTAGAAGGCAGAGCAGCAGAGCCTACTACAGAGCAGCGCAAACGCGGCCATAGCCGCGTTTCCGCGGCCTGAGTAGTGAACTACTCACTGATTTTTCTGCAGGATGCTGGAAATTTAAAGCTATACTTGTTGTTCTGTTAATATTTCTCTGTAATTACCCTGCACACTGCTAATTAATTAACAGTAACCTATTTGTTGAAAAATAAAAAAAATTAGACTCTTGCATCATAGGCACGTGTCTATTTAATTTTTTTAATTCTGTTGAAGAGTGCTGGCGACAAGGTACATTTGCATTGCATATAGATTAGGAAATACTCTTGGCTGATTTACTTGTCTATTGCTTTACACGTACACAAAAAATTTTTAAGGGCAAAACCCATAAACAAGATAAGGTGGGGATTTCATCACCCTTCCTTGGCCCACAAATCATCTCTGTTGCACTCACAACCCTAACCCTAAATAAAAATTGACTAGACGTTGGCCCTAGGGACATCTCGACTCAATTAGGAGATTATCCTAAGGGGGAAAGGTGTTGAAATTTGACTCCTGCCAAATCAGTGTCTAGGAAGGGGATTAAGGGCCGAAAGCCCGAAGATTGGTGGTTACTTAATTAAGGAACGTCTTTGACGGATAACCTCCCACCAATCTTGCCCTACCTGGCTGATTAGCTTGTGGTCCAAGTCTCCATTATACCTCCCGTGGACAGTCTAACCAGTTAGGAATCGTCTAGGTCATAAGTCTGCCCTAACTTAGGTTAGAATTTTTTTTCTTTCTTTCTTTTTTGTTTGCTTATTTGTTTGTTTTCTTTTTCTTTGTTTGTGTTTTATTGTGTGATATGGCTTATAACAACAATTTTTCCAATTTTAATGACAATCCATATTACACATCTACTTCTTTTTCGGATATTACCAACCCGACATATCATAACTTTAACCAACCTAGTGTGTCAGATTGGTCTTATTCGAATCATTACATGCCCCAGTCTCAATACTATGACAAGACTGGAATAATCATCACTACTTTTCACAGAGTCAATGGGGATACAACACCCCTGAGCCATATTGTCAACCACCTTTTCAACCATTATCTTCATATACTTCTTTTACCACACCACCAATGTTTCAGTCCTCAAATGATCCATTCGATGGGTTAGAAGAAAAAATAGATCGTTTGCAAGGTTTAATGAATGAGCAAATTTCTAGACTTTCAAACATCCTTGAACTAACCAACCAAGTTGATAGGAATCAAGAATCATTATGTCTAGAAGACCTTGATCAAGATTCAATTTCATCACATCAATATGAACTTGATCAATCCCAATCCTTGGACAAATTGGCTAGTTTTAATTTCAATGAGATTGAATTAGATTGTGAATGTGAACCCAATCCCCAACTTTGTGATTCAGTTTCCATCTTCGAATCTATGTTGACTCCAGTATTCTTACCCAATTTGGACCAATTTTCTGAGCCAACATTTATTCCCGTACCCATAGATTTTGAAATTGAATCACCAATTTTGGATAATCACATTCCATTAATGGGAAAAGAATGTGAATATCAATTCTTGAACTTGGACTCAACACTTGAACCAAAACTAAATCTCATCCCCAAGTCGATTTTCTCGAGTTTGTATTGGTTCTTGAACCTATTATTCTTGAGTCCAAGTCAACCATTCTACCAAGTCACATTCTTTTGTTGAACATAGGTATAGACCATGATGACTCTGTGATGATTTTCCAGGACTGGTCATGTAAAGGAAGTAAGTTTCACGATAAGATCTTCCATGATCCTATTCATACTGGGGACTGTAAACATGTAAATAGAAAAGAGGTCAATAAAGGTAAGTTCCGTGAAATACCACATTATCTTGATTGGGTTGTAACGATTGGCCCAATCAGACCACCCCGGAACCACCACCTTAAGGTCATATTTTCCTTCCCTTTCTTTTTTTCATGCATACATACATTCATTCATACATTGAGGACAATGCATGAGATAGGTGTGGGGGAGGATTTACTAACATACTAACATAGGTAGATACTAAAGGAAAAAAATTAAAAAAAAAGGGACAATATTTTGACTTATCTTTTGAAAGAAATCTAAGTTAGTCTTAAGAATTAGGAAAATCATGATTAGGATTTCTAAAAACTTGGTCAAAATAAATAAATTGTTGAAATTTTAGGTATAGAAAAAAAATTAAAAAAAAAGGGACAATATTTTGACTTATCTTTTGAAAGAAATCTAAGTTAGTCTTAAGAATTAGGAAAATCATGATTAGGATTTCTAAAAACTTGGTCAAAATAAATAAATTGTTAAAATTTAGGTATAGAAAAAAAATTGAATAAGTAATTAGTCTTGATTTTTACCTTAATGAAATGTGCATACCTAATACATTTACATATCTAGGATTCTAAGATAAAGACTCATGTGCCTTATAAAAAAAATTAATTAAAAAAAATATATATAAAATAAAAAAATTTACTGATTAAACTGGATACATGTGCCTCAAGAAGCATCAGTATTCACGCTTAAAGGTGATTTTATAAATAAAGTCCTTAGTTTTGTGGCCTAGTTCACTCGAATCTTTAAGTCCGTGGGGTGTTTTCTCACCCGGTGCCCTAAAACCGACCGGTTTGGGAGCCACCGACTTTAAGTTCGCTACATGGGTGGATTAGAAAGCCTAAGAAAACTAAAAAAAAATTATTTATATATGTACTTACACATCTAATAGTCAATTAGTTAGGTATGAGGGCCTCAAGAAGCCTTGATACTTACACGAAAGAAAATTAGATGAGTTATACATATTAAAAAAAAAATAATAATAATAGGGGCATGAGAGTCCAAGTTAAAGAATTCCTAGCAAAGATTCACAAGGATGCATATGACTTAGGGTAACGAAAGAGACTATACAAAAATTCAATTTTGATTCTTACCTAAAATGGATAACAATTTATTATATAAAGACTAAGTTTAAGAATGAATAAAAATGATAATCCTAAAAACTTATAGACTACTTAGTCTCTTCAAACATATTTCAAATATTTTCCTTTTTATGGATTTTGTGAGTGTAATCTGCTAAAAAACCCTCACGAGACAACACTCGTCCTCTAGGGTAACCTAAAGGTTTAACGGCTTGTTGCACGTGCTAAGTGCAATCGTGATTCCTACGAAAGTGAATTAGGATAGATTAGTTTTTCTTTTCTTATTCTTTTTAATTTTTACTCGAGGACGAGCAAAAAGATAAGTGTGAGGTGTGATAGGTAGTAAAAAATGCATATTTATCACTACATTTACTATCATGTTTCTCTATTATTCTTTTAATTATGCACTATTACTAAAGTTTTGTTATTTAATGTGTGCAGGCCTTGAGTAATTATTTAAATAAAAGAATAAAGCCTAAATGAAGCCCAGAAGCCCAAAGCCCATGTGCAAGCCCATGTGCAAAAGTTGTAGTAATTTAGAAGTTTCTTATTATCTAACCTAATCTAAACTTGGATTTTTTATTTAAAATCTAAGTGAAGAAAAGGAAGGATAAGAAAGAACTCCTAATTGCTAAAAGAAGAGGAAAGGATGGACTTCTACTCAACCCTAATTACTTGCAGGACAAGGCTAAAGATAAAAGGAGAAGAGTACAAAGATATAAAATCGTTTTAAAAGATTTGGATTTAGGGTAACTTGCTTCCCAAGTTATCCCGAATTTTCAAAATAAAGAGTCGGTATGCAAAATCCAGAAGGATATACCCAGATGGACGGACCAGAGGAGGCCACGTGCGAAAGCGCGTGGCCAGGGACCAAGCTTTGGAATACCTGCTTTCGTGGAGGAGTTGTACCGGGACTCTACTTCTTCCATCTCCTATAAATACCTTTGCAGAGGAACAGAAAGGGGGCATCCAGAGACGGGAGCTTAGGGTTTTTCTTTAGATTTTCTCTCATATTTGTAGTTTGTAACTTAGGTTTTTTTTTTTATGTAATTTTTGCTTTTCTTTATGTAACTGAGAGGAGAAACGAGTTTCATAGAGGAAGGAGATCAAACTTGTACTGAGGGTGACACCGGTATAAGTAAGTCTTTTCTTTCATTGTTATTAGATTCAAATCAAAGTTTCTTTTCTTCTTTACTTTTGTTTTCGTTTACTTTTCTCTGATGTGTTTGTAATCCAAGTGAATTCGATAGCCTCGAGACTGCTTCGCCATTGCAAGTGCCCTTGATGGCCTATGGTGATGAATAACCATTCTTTGTTAGTTTAGCTCGCCCTTTTATTCGTAGTATAGATCGAGAATGGGGAAGATCCTATACGCCATGCTTGATTGCCTTCAAAGACAACGTAAGTCGTCGCAATGGATCCAAGGTATATGAGCACTGAAGAGGTAAGTAATTTTTAGGTTGTCTTTCTTTTCTTTTATTTCTTTAGTTTAGGTCACCAACACCAACAACACCCAATTCTTTTATCATCCTTTTTCAATTTCCTTGTATATAATCCATTTTTTATTTCCCACATTCTTAATCTACCATCTTCTTCCTAATTTAACTTTAACTCAAATTTTCCTTTTTTTTTTAAGAACTAAAGAAGAACTTTAACCATACTTTGTATCCTAAAAGAAAACTTACTAAAAAAGCTTCCATCGCTAGTCCCTCCTTGTGGATCACGACCCGCATAGCCACTTGCTATTGCGGTAGAATTGAGTAACTTGCACATCTCTCTTTTAAAGTTTTGAAATTCTGTATTTTGTGTGCAGGTAAAACCTCAATCAGCGTGCGTGAGTGTATGTGTGTCCTGTGAATGTATGTTTGGGTATGTGTATATAATATGTATGTATGTGTATATTATGTATATGGGTATACATGTGTGTGTATGTACACGGGTGTATGTTCGTTTGAGTTCATGGATTGGGTTGCAAGTTGCAGCATTCGAAGCAGTTTGGTGAGATCCGAACCCGTTGCAGGAGACTCAGATTCGTGTCCGATGACCTGATACACTGGCGATTCAAAGACCGACCTATGAGATGGTTCGGAGATCCATACCGGTTCGTGCAGTGAAGATCAGACGGCGATTCGGTTTCAAAATCACGTAATTCATATTAGTGTTTGTTCCTATGTCTTTTCTTTATCACTCTTGCCATTAGGTGTTCATATATCTGTTCGTATCATTTCATGTGACCATATGATATTTTTAACAGTATGATTATCCGTATCACTTCATGAGATATGGTGAGTGTTTATTTATACATTATAGTTATTATCATTATCTTCTTTTTAATTATTATCATGTTCCGATATTGTTGATGCTTGTTAATTATTATTCATGACATGCTCACTTCGATGTTACCTATATAAGAATAGTAGTTTTCAGACTGGATTGTATCCGATAACTGTCGAGTGGATATTGAGTTAGTTGCTTAGTAGTTGATACTTGAACCTATTAATAGATTTAATTGAGATAAAGTTGACTCGAGGTTGGGACTGATTGGACTAGAAAAATAGTAAATCTTAAACATGTGTAGTGGATTACTAGACTTGTATTGTCATACTAAGGGAGAGTTAGATAGACTACAGATGATAGATCAGATGTATCTTGATATTTATATGCTTGTGGATTCGTTACATTATCACTGAGGCATTCTTGTTCTATTATTTAATGTGTAGATTGTTATACCATTTCGAATTCAGGATTCAGGATTAGATTGTGGTATACCTTAGACTATGATCTAACTGAACCTAATGATTAGCCTAGTTCATGTTTGTAAATGAGTGATATTTCAATGTGAAATATTTATGAGACAATTGCTGGTGATTATTTAGATAGCAATGCTTTTTGGATATTGAGGACGATAGAATAGGATGCTATTTCACTAAAACACTGATTCTACCTTGATGCTTAGATGTATGTGATCGTACATATATTTTGTATTCTTTTCATTACACTCTTACATTTATCGTGTAATAAATCTGCTAATTTCCTTGTCTTAGATATCTATTTTACAGAAGATAATAATGAAGAGAAAGAGGATTAAACTAAATAAATACCAGTTAAAATTAGATTTAACTTGATCTATTTGTTTAGCTGAGGATGATCCCAGATTAAGTTAGAGCAAATAAGGATTGGGGCAAATGTTCAGCTGAAGATCAGAGCAAATCAGAAAGATAACACCAAATGGAAACCGATAAAATTTAGATTTCTATAAATACATTTTGGTTAGCTAAAGATCAACGAGGATAATATCAAATACAGAGAGATAAATGGATAGAGAGAAGATCAATGGATGAGATGAAGCAAGTTTGACTCAGATTCTGACTGGATACATTTTAGTATTTGAATCATAACTTTCTCTACCGAAACTCAAATTTGATGATTCAAGATGATCTAGAATGCAGACTTACAGGGCTACAACTCTTATGTTGATTACTATTTCTAATTCTGCCATTTAAAAAGTGATATTCAGTAATCAACACGCCAATAAACTGCAGATCATAACTGAATATTCACATCAAATCAAGTTTGGAGATAAGGGGAGGATTCAAATTCAGAAATAGCCAGCTTTCCCTATCTTCATACTCCTCTAACCTCTAAATTTCTTCTATAAATACCTGCAATCTTAAAGGCAAAAGGACGATGACCATGCAGAGATACAATTTAGTCCACTTTTTCATTCTTTGTAGTGTAGGTTTTTATTTTTCTTTCATGTAATTTTCTGTTTTAATTTATGTAAATCAGAGGAGATCAGAGTTTCATAGGAGAATGAGAACGAAGCTTGTGCTGAGAGTGACACCGTGTAAGATTTTCTTCTTTTCTCTTATTGTTATAAAATCGAATCTGTAGTTTTCCTTTTGTATGTACTTTGTTTTTGTTCTTCTTCTTCTCTACTTTTCTTCTTTTGGTACCAATTGCTATCCAAGTGAGTCTTAAAGCATCGAAAGAGCGTTGCCTTTGAGTGCCACCGATAGCTCATGACGATGGATTTTGAGTTTCATTCTGTATCACTTCATACTTGCAACGTCTTGATGATATAATATGGAGGAAACGGGAATCAACTCTTATGGGCTATATGTTGATCGCCTCACTTCAAGATAACATCAATTCAAAAGATTCAAGGTAAGCATTTGGCCAAAGGAGGTAAGTAACTTTTAGATTTTTTCTTTTAATTCTTTAGTTTAGAACACCACAATCTACCACTTCTTTTATCACTCCTTTTCCATTTCTTTGTACATATCATTTCTAGTTTCTCCATCTTCTTAATCTACCATCTTCTTCCTAATTCAATTTTAACTCAATTTTCCTTTTTCTTTTAAAGAACTGAAGAAGAACTTTAACCATACTTTGTAGCCTAAAAGAGAACTTACTAAAAACCTTCCATCGCTAGTCCCTCCTTGTGGATGACGACCCGCATAGCCACTTGCTATTGCGGTAGAATTAATACTTGCACTTTTCATTCTTAGTTCTGAAATTCTGTATTTTGTGTGCAGGTTCCAACTCAATCAAATTTTGGCGCCGTTACCGGGAGGGACGGTAAATAATTCTCATTAAAGTTTACAATTTTGGTTAATCTTCTTCTTGATTTTTGGTGTACAGATTTAACAACAAGGAAATTTTGCTGCAGTGGACATATAAGTGGCCTTACTCTGCTCAAGAAAGCAGAGCCAAGAAGCCCTCAGATTTGCTACATTCATGTGGCAATCTGAGTGAACTACTAACCAGTATTTTCTGCAAGTTAGCTGAATTGCAAAGTTTAATATTTGTAGCTATTAATTTTCTTATTTGTCTCACTGTACTTCCTTTCTAAACTCAACAGTAAAATGATGTTTTTTTAATGCTAAAAATGGTTTAGACTTTGCATTTAGACACGTACCTAATTCGTTTACATTTTACATTACTGTTGAAGTGTGCTGGTGTAAAAGGTACGTTTGCATGTCATATAGTTTAGGAAATATTCTTGAGTGATTATTTGCTTGTTGAATGTTACTTTTCTTTATCCTGCACACTTTGCACAATCAAGCTTAAGGGCTCGTCATATAAACAAGATAAGGTGGGGAAGTCATTACCCTCCCTTAGCCCACAAATAATCTCCTCACTCACTAACCCAAGCCTAACTAAAAATGAGTAGACGTTGGTCCTAGGGACATCTCGAACTCAATTAGGAGATTATCCTAAGGGGGAATGTGTTAGAATTTGACTCCTGTCAAATCAGTGTCTAAGGAAAGGGATTTAGGGGCGAAACACTGAAGGCTGGTGGTTTGGCTTAATTAGGTCCGTCGCTTTTGTGCGGATACCTCCCACCAATCTTGCCCTGACCTGACTGATTAGCTTGTGGTCAAAGTCTGCATTATACCTCCCTTGGACAGTCTAACCAGTTAGGAGTCGTCTAGGTCAAAGGTCACCCTAACTTAGTTTACAATTTTTTCTTTGTTTGCTTATTTGTTTGTGTTTTAATGTGTGATACGGCTTATAACAATAAGTTTTCCAATTTTAATGGTAATCTATATTACACCTCTTTTTCGGATATTACCAATCTGGCATATCATAACTTTAACTAGCCTAGTGTGTCGATTGGTCTTATCTAATCAATATAACCCATGCCCCCAATCTTATAACCATAGTTTCCAGAATAATTTCAACTCTTCAGAGAGTCAATGGGGATTCACCTCCCCCGAGTCCAATTTTCAACCAACTTGTCCTCCTTATCTACCTTCTCCACAATATTTCCAAGATTCATACTCAGTTCCACCAGTCCAAAATAGAAAACCATCAATTTTGGAAATAAGTATGCGTGAGTCCAAACAACAATCACAAAATCTGATGGACTCACGATTTCACCACAAATTTCAAAACAACACTTCATCTTTTCAAGTCCAATCGCAATAAAACGATGAACCAATCAACTATGAAAAGATACTTGAAGCCATGACTCAGGCTCAAAACGCTCGTAATCATGACATAGATATGATGGTCCAAACTTTGCGTTCTCACCGTTTGACCATTTCTGATGTCTCTAACCATTCTGTTAGAGCCGAAGAGTCATGTTGTTTTGAAAAACAAGGTTCCATTTCAGCACAATCTTTTGAACTTGTCCAAACTCTAAATTTTGAAAATGACATTGACAGTTGGCGAGTTATCCCTTTCATGAAATTGAACTTGAGAATAAATATGATCCTGAACCTTAACTTAGAGATTGAATTCTAATTCCATAACAATGAGGTAAATTAAACGAAAGCTCCACGATATTTATGCTAAGAAAATAACTGAGTCCCCTCGTGTACTAAACGTATTTTGTGGGTTGTGAGGGAGTTAGCAAGTTCACTTATGATCTTATGTATCAAAAAATATTTATTTTAATGACTTCTTGTTGCTATATTTATTACCTATATTTTGAATTTTGGTAGGAATATTTTTTACCTTACACTTGCAATCAAATTTTGAATAAATTTAAAAACAGTTACCATGGTCGCGTCGCAGTACTCATATAATAATTACATATGAAACTGCGACCACGGTCGCTGTCCAGTCATAAACATGATCGCAGTCCTCTCAAATCAGTATATTTCACTGTATATGTCACTGTATATCACAAATTAGAAAACTGCGACTGCTGCCGTTAAATACTGTGACATAATCGCAGTCCTACTTCGGATGCAATAAATAAAAAATTCGTAGTTTATAGGCGGCTGAGACAACAGTTACAGTGAAGAGAAAATATATAAAATCATACGTAAACTGCGACTATAGTATCAATCCTTAGTCACCGTTATTACATTTAACTTAGCAAAAAATTCATCCACAAAAAATGCTGTCGTTAGTACTGCGACTAGTCGCAGTCCTTGATCCCAGCTATATGTAAAAAAAAATTTAATAGTTTATAGGCAGAAAAAACGTCGACAACTTGCTCTCGTTAAGCACTGCGATCATATCGTAGTCTTATCTGCATTCAATATATAAAAATAATAATAATAATTTATACATTACATGCGAAAAAAGTAAACAAAATCAGTAAATTTCAAATTAGTAAATTTCAAATTGAAAAAATTAATAAAGAAGCATTCATATTAGTTTCGTGATTTGATGAAATTTGTTGCAGTTTGGCCGCAGTTATAAAAGATAATTGTGACAATATTGACTAACGTCAGAAATATAAAAAAAATAATAAACTATACAGGTCCACTTTCTTTTACCGCAGGGGCATTTAGTAATTTAAACTGTTTCAATAGGCGGGGTCCTTTCTACTGTGTCTAATAATGTGCCACGTCACCGCAGGCTGATAGGGTCTCTCAGCCGTCGGCTGATATACATTTCTCTCTCTCTCTCTCTCCTCTCTCTCTCTCTCTATATATATATATATATATATATATCAATTTATCTACAAGTTCTCGTGTGTGTGTGTGTGGATGTGTGGATGTATTTGTGTTTGTACCACATACACACATACATACACAAACACATATATACATACATATATTTACATGTACGTTTATGTATATACTTGTGCAGTTTCAAAAGAATTCGAGTCCAAATACCTCCCACTCAAATACCAAAATCCGACATTCAAATACAAGATCCACTCCGTTGAAGTTGATCTATAATATATAAAGTAACTAAAATTAAAAATTAAGTGTTCTGAATACTTTTTGTCTATCCATCAAATGACACAAAATGGACGGCTAAAAGTAGTGAGTTGTTAGATCTATGTCTTTAGATATACAAATTCTCGATCCGGCCATTTATTATGATTTAAACATTAGAAACCCCTACAAACCAATTTTTTTTAGGTTTCAAATGTCCTACACTATTAAATTAACCAACTCACTATTTAGGCCGTTCGTTTTTCCCTACTTAATGCATGAGTAAAAAGTATTTAAAATACTTAATTTTGATTTATAGATACTTGAAATAATATAAATTAATTTCAATAGAATGGATCTTATATTCGGATGATGTATGGTTGTATTTGAGTGGAACGCTTCGGGCTTAAATTCTTCCGAAACTACACAAGTTTATATATCTGTGTGTGTGTGCGCGCGCGTGCATGTGTGTATATATCTGACATAATATATATCTATTTGGTCAATTTGTATTTTTTTCTATATACGTGTATGTGTATGTTATGTATCTATATACGTGTATGTGTCCATATATGTGTGTGTTATGTGTATACATATATATCTATATTTATATATATCGTATATGTGCACATATATACAATGTATATGTATCTATATACTTATATTACAATGAAGTCAACTGCTTTATTATCTTGTTTTCACCAAAAAAGAGGAAAAAATAACAAAATTTAACCTGAAATATCATTCTCTTTTTTTAGGACCTACCAAAAAGCAAAAGATGTAGTTGGAATATCAACGAATGGTGATCAGGTGTTCTCAATTATTTTCTTATATTATTTTATCTCATCTTTAAATTTAAGTTCTTAATTGTAGATTATTTGAGAATATTCTCATCTCTTTCAGCTTGCTCGCTTGATATGAAATCTAAAGGTTGACAATAAAGTATTTACAGGTTTGCTTTTTTATTTATATTATTATCAAAATAAAAAAATCTATTATATGTGTTTTTTCAGGGTTTGAAGGTTGGGTATTCGGTTGGTTTCTCGTGAAGCATTCCAAATACGTTTACATGTGGTAGTTATATGCCATTAATTAATAATATATTTTAATTTAAACTTTTGTCGCAATTTAATATCACTAATTTAGTTAAATAAATGTTTATTTTATAGTTAAAGTGTCAAAATAATTTAAACCTCTCATTAGTTAATCAAGCTAAGTATGCCTAAATTCTTGAAGTATCTTTTTTAATTGTAATATGCTAATTTTCATTTTTCATAATTTAGTGGGATTATGTTGATTTACATGTATGTATGTCATGTACATTATTTGTATGTTTGTGTGTGCACGAGTTGTATGTATCTATAAATGTTTTTGTATCTATGTATTTATATACACCAATATACACATATAGATCATACATATGTATCAAATCATAGACACATATAATTATTCGTTTGTTCTTGTGTATGTATCTGTGTACATGCATACATGTATCCATATGTGTGTATATATGTGTGTGACTTTATGTGTATGTATCAAAGTATGTATATTTGTATATGTGTGTGTGTATGGGAAAAGTGTTCCTAGTAGGTCTCCTTAGATTACAATCTAAGAAGACGGTGTAAAACTTTAACATCTTGAATTTTTTTCAAGATCCGACCGCACATATCATATCATATTATAAGATATACGCATATAAAAAATCACGTGATTTGAAGTTTGTTTACTCTA
>JAVJIF010030954.1:0-37500 GCA_038442645.1 Agave tequilana
ACGCTGACGATTAGGATCTGTTGGGATTTGGGTCGAACAAATTGTCTCATATCGGCTAGACGTGGGGATGGTCTTGGGTATATAAGGATTTGGGCAACTCCACCTGATAGACTAGTCTTTTGGGATGGTGCCCCGAGTCATTCAAGTGGTATTAGAGCCATGCCCCCGACTTAGTCGTGTGTGTGGGTGATGTTCGACGATGTAAATCCGCCCAATGGCGCAATACGCCTGCCCACCCTACTGACGCAAAAGGCGCAATAGGCTCCTGTGAAGCTATTGTTGGGCTCTCAAAAATTTGACAGTGGTGCTCCTTTGCAAATGGGCGTGCAGTGAAGAGTATGAAGATAGTTGAGATCTTGGGCATATAAGGATTTAGGCAACTCCACCTGATAGACTAGTCTTTTGGGATGGTGCCCCGAGTCCTTTAGGGTCCTCCCCTCTCTATAGTTCATTAAGATTGAAATTTGGAGTAGCCTAGCCCATAAAATTGCTTTTGTAGTATTGTTTTAAGTGATCAAAATTAATTTACTTACCTTTCAAAAAACAAATACATGAAAATAGCAAGAAATAAACTTTAAATATTTTCAGGGTGTTACATTCAGCCCACCAAATTAAAATTTTTATCATAGAAATATCTCTTATATCTAATCTTGTAATCAATAACACAAAACTAGTACATCGAGCAAAATTAACCAAACAAGGAAACTCTCATGTATATACCATATGACTTGTGTTATTAACGACTAAATACAGGCAAATATGTTGTGTTCGAGCGCTGTTTAAAGAAAATATAAAAAAATTAAATTTTATACCTTCTCTTCAAATAGCTATGCGTAGTTGCTGCGCATATTCTCCTTGCGCACCCAAGATGCTTCTTCTACGCCATATCAGTTTCACTAGACTTTAACTAAAGGAATCATTTTGTTCTTCAATTTCTTGTTTTTTTGGTCAAATGCACACTAGGGTTTCCTCAGTAGTGATGTATGATTGAATCAGGAAAATAATAAAGAAAGAGTTAAAGTTAGAAAGTCTTAGTCTCGTTTCAGTGTAACCGTGTAGCAAGGGTTAGACGGGTCGATCCACCAGGAAGGATGTGATGGAAGCTTTTCGGAACGATTTTCTCTAAAGTTATCTTGGAAAAAAGAGATATTGATTATAAGAAATAGATTTAATTAAGCAAAAAAGAATTATAGTCTACTAAACATCTACCACAACCAAAGTATTAGTCTAAAAGAGTGAACATCATGTTGAATCTATGAAGAATTATTTACCCTAGGGTTTTGATTGAGAATCAGACAAGATGAAAAAAATGTTGTAAATCCTAATTAGGTGCACTAATAAAAATTAAACTATAGTTCATCCTAATTTCTAAGCATAGCATAAGAAAAGTCTACTTAACATTATGCTATCAGAGTATTTAAATATGAACTATGAATAACCATTAAAAACTGTAACCCAAATTAGTTAAACTTAATTATTTATTCATCTTCAAGAACACCAATTTAATCCTAGGGTTTCTAACAAGTATAGATGTCAAACAGTTCATCTTTTAAACTAAACTTAGGTTAATCGAGAAATTAGCAAACCATAAGTTTAATTAGTTACTCATATTTTTATTTTTATTTTAAATTTTTATGAATAAGAAAAGTTGCATCAAACTAAAAGAAGACCAACGAATAAGTTAAAGCAAAGAAAAAACAAAATTGAATTGAAAAGCAAGAAGAATAAAAAGAATGAAGAACCTTATTTTATTGGATGTCACTGACTAATTACAAAGCTCCTCCGCTTCTTCAACAATCTCCTTCTCCAAATAAAAACAAAATAATACAAGAAAAATTCGGAAAGAAAAGAGGATCTAAAGGAAACCCTAAACTTGAGCTTCTGAGATCTGCCTTTCTCTGTTACTCTACAGGGGTTTTTATACGTGATTTGAGACTAGAATCCCATTACAACTCTACCATGAAACGCTCGCCAACTCTCACCATATGGTCGCGCAAACGTGGCTGTTGCCGCGTTTTCGCGGCTAAGCGTGGCCAATAACCATGCGCTTTCTTGCATGGCCTCCTCTGGTCCGTCCATCTGAAAATCTATCCTCAGATCTTGATTTTAGGCTCTGAATTTTGAAATGCGACGATCTCTTTAAATGACTTGGAGACCAAGCTATCTCCAAATCCGAATCAAATTCAGATTTTCTCCCCTTTATCTTTATCTTCTAGTGCAAGCAACAGGTTCAAATAGACATCCACCTCTGTCTTTAATTAGGATTAGGATCCATCTTATTCTATCTTCTCCTCCTTTAGATAAATCCAAATTTAAATGGGATAGAAAAGATGCTTTCTTTATCTTTCCTAATTACTCTTTATTTTCATATTTCTTGTAGGCTTTTGGCTTCTTTTGGGCTTCTCTTGAGCTTTTTCTTAGACTTTCTTGGATCTTGGAGGCCTGCACATTACTAAATAATAAATGAATTAAATAGTAATGTTTTATAAAATTAAGTATGAAAATGTGAATGAAAATTGCATTTTTATGACCAATCACACCCCTACACCTATCTTTTTGCTCGTCCTCGAGTAAAAATAAAATAAAATAAAAAACAAATTTAACTATCATAATATCATTTTCGTAGTACCACGATTGCACTTAGCATGTGCAACAAGCCGTTAAGCCTCTAGCTTACCCCTAGAGACGAGTGTTGTCTCGTGAGGGTTTTCAGTGGATTACACCCACAAAATCCATAAAGAAAGAAAAGTAAAATGTTAGTATTTTTGACAACACATTTTGAAAAAGGAGAAAAATTTGAAATATCTTTGCAAGAGTAAAGTAATCTATAAGTTATAGGAAAACCAAAATTTTCATTCCTACACTTAGTCTCTATTCAAAAATTTGTTATCAATCAAAGTAAGGAGTCAAATTGTACTTTTCATCTAGTCTATTACTTTACCCTAAGTCATATGTACCTTCGTAACCGTAAAATTTTGACTAAGAGTTCTTTAACTCTAACTCTTATGCTTTATTTATTTATTTATTTTATTGGTATTATTCTTTAATTTTATTAGTCTTTCTAATCTGCCCATGTAACGAGTCTTTAATCGTTGACTCCCAAACCAAACGGTCTTAGGGCATCGGGTGAGAAGACACCCCAAAGACTTAAGAACTTGAGCAAACAAGGCCACAAAACTAAGGATTTTATTATATGAACCGCCTTTAAGCGTGATTACTTATGCTTTATGAGGCACAAATACCCAACTTAATCAGAGGATTTATATATATATATTTTTCTTTTTTCTTTTGTTTATATGGCATAAGAATCGTTGTTTTTGAATCCTAAGTGTGTAAGTGTATAAAGCATGCATATATTATCAAAGTAAAGATCATGACTAAATTACTCTCACAAATTTTCTTTCTAACCTTAGAAATCAAACAAATAATCTTATTTTGACCAAGTATAAGAAATCCTAATTATGATTTTCCTATTTCTTAAAATTAACTTAATTTTATTTCAAAAAATATGTCAAAATATTGCTCTCTTTTCAATTTTTTTATTTAAAAAAAAACCCTATGTTATGTTAGAACAACCCTCCCCCACACCTATCTCATGCATTGTCCTCAATGTATGCATGTATGTATAAATGCATGAAATGAACTAGCAGAGAGGTAGAGTTACCATTACGTTGGGTCAAAAAGACCCATGGCTGTGTCTGCTTCCGGTACTGATTCCAAAAACGGTTCAGATGTTAACCATTTACCTTGAATTCATTACCATTCTTAGGGTCTCTATGGCTCCATGTTAAAACACAGTCTTAACAACGAAAGGCTCTGTCCATATTGATTTCAACTTTTCTGAAAAAAGATGAAGTCTAGAATTATAGAGTAAGACTTTTTGTCCTGGGACAAAAGTTTTTCTCATGATGAACTTATCATGAAAAACTTTAACCCTATCTTTCAAAATCTTCGCATTTTCATACGCCTCGTTCCTTAACTCCTCAAGTTCAGAAATTTACAATTTTTGAAGCGCACCAGCCTTATCTAGAGCAAAATTCATATGCTTAATTGACCATAAGGCTCGGTGCTCTGACTCGACAGGAAGGTGGCAAGCCTTTCCAAAGACTAACCTAGAAGGAGACATTCCTAGAATCGTTTTAAAGGTGATCTTATATGCCCATAAGGCATCCACCAATTTGGTGGACCAGTCCTTCTTGTTTTAATTCACAGTTTTCTCCAAGATAAGCTTACTTGCCTATTTGAGACTTCTACTTGCCCATTGGTTTGAGGATGGTAAGGTGTGGATAACTTGTGTGTTATGGCATATCTTCGCATAAGAGTTTCAAAAGTTCTATTGTAAAAATGTGTATCATTATCACTAATTATGGCACGAGGGGTTCCAAAGTGTGAAAAGATGTTTTCTTTTAAGAACTTGACAACAACTTTATTGTCATTTGTTGCAAGGGATGGCTTAACCCATTTGGATACGTAATCTACAGCCAACAAGATGTATTGGTGGCCAAATGAATTAGGAAGGGGACCCATAAAATTAATGCCCCAAACATCAAAGAGTTCTACTTCTAGAATTGGGTTTAGGGGCAGCATATTACGTTTAGAAATTCTTCCTATCATTTGGCATCTTGTGCATGTTTTACAAAAGTCAAATGCGTCTTTAAACAAAGTGGGCCAAAAGACCCCGCTCTGTAGAACTTTTTCAGCTGTTTTTCGCGGATCAAAGTATCCACCGCATACAAATTCGTGACAGAATGCTAGAACACTCTTTACTTCCTCATCGGGAATGCATCTCTAATGATTTGGTTGGAATAATATTTAAAAAGATAAGGTTCCTCCCAAATGAAATATCAGACTTGAGATAAGAATCGATATACGTCTTGTTTTGACTAATGGGATGGGGTTTGGTTTGTGACCAAGTAGTTAACTATGTCAGCATACCATGGTTCTCTAAAAGTAGCTAAGAGTTGTTCATCGGGGAAGTCATCATTGATTGGCAACTCGTTGGAAGGGGTGTTTGGAGGATCCAACGACATTTTTGACACCCTATTTATCTCAAATTTCGAGATCAAACTCTTGGAGGAGGAGAATCCAACGAATGAGTCGGGCCTTTCGTCCTTTTTGAGCATTAGGTATCGAAGTGCAGAATGGTCGGTGAATATCGTAGTTTTGGTCCCAAGTAGGTATGGGCAGAATTTCTCCAATGCAAACACTACTGCTAAGAATGCCTTCTCGGTTGCAGTATAGTTCACTTGGGCTTCATTAAGCGTCCTACTTGAATAATAGATTACATGTTGCTTGTTATCTATGCATTTCCTAAGACAGCGCCTATGGCGAAATTAGAAGCGTCGCATATAATCTCAAATGGCTTGGACCAGCCCGAGGCAGAAATTATTGGCGCAGAGATAAGTTCCATTTTGAGCTTTTTCCATGCGTTAAGACATTCATCATCAAAGATGAAGGGCACATCTTTAGCTAAAAGGCTTCTTAAGAGTCTAGCAATTTTGCTAAAATCCTTGATGAACATACGGTAGAAACCAGCGTGTCCTAAGAAGGAACGGATGTCTTTCACACATTTTGGTGTGAGAAGCTTGGCTATGACCTCTATCTTCACCCTGTCCACTTCAATTTCTTTCCTACAGATCTCATGACCTAGGACAATCCCGTGTTGTACCATAAAGTGACACTTCTCCCATTTTAAGGTCAAATTCTTTTCTTTTCTATGCATCGTTTGAGCACAAGTTCTAGATGATGGAGGCATTGGTCGAAAGAGTCTCCATAGACGAAGAAATCGTCCATGAAGATCTCTAAGAAACGTTCAACCATGTCAGAGAATAAGCTTAACATGTAACGTTGAAATGTTACGGGGCGTTGCATAAATCGAAAGGCATTCGGCGATAGGCAAAAGTCCCAAATGGACACGTGAACGTTGTTTTCTCTTGGTCCTCTAGAACTATGGGGATTCAGTTATACCCTGAGTAACGGTCCAAGAAATAGTAATACTCATGGCCAGTTAATCGTTCAAGCATTTGGTCGATAAATGGAAGAGGGAAATGGACCTTGGGTGGTAGCTTTAACTTACGATAGTCAATGCAAACTCGAATCTTTGTAGGGAGTCTTGTTTGAACTAACTCTTGTTTGTCATTCTGTAGCACTGTAAAACTAGATTTCTTAGGTACCGCGTAGACTGGGCTGACCCATTGGCTATCAGAAATGGGATAAATTATCCCATTATCTAAAAGTTTCACTATTTCAGCTCGTACCGCTTGTTGCATGATAGGATTAACCTACGGTACGGTTCCCTATTTGGTTTTGCCTCTTCATTTAAATGGATTCGGTGGTGAACTATAGTTGGACTTAATCCCTTTATGTCGGTCATTGTCCAACCAATGGCTTCCTGATGCTTTCTTAGGATTTTCATAAGGTCTTCCTCTTGCTTGTTAGTTAAGTTGGATGCAAGTATAATGGTAGAGTCTCTTGTTCACCTAGGTAGGCGTATTTGAGATGCTTAGGCAAGATTTTTAGCTCTATGGAAGGTGATGACCCGATAGGTGGAGGAGTAAGACTTATTGGCTCCTGATCTAATGAACTTGGGTTTGATGCCCACTCAATTGTAGAATTGACCATCTCGTCAAGGTTGAAATCCTTGGATTCCAACTCAGTATCATACCTTGCTTCTAGTTCTATCTCCTCTCTATGCTCACAAGTCACATTTTCAATTAAGCTGACCTCAAATGGTTAGTCGTTCATGTCGTAGGGGTGTTTATCTAAGTTGAAAACATTGACTTCCTTAGTCATGTCTCCAAAAGTCAATCTCATGGATCCGTTTTTACAATTTATGATTGCGTTAGGAGTTGGAAGGAATGGATGTCCTAAGATGATGGGAGTCTGGGGCTTAGGATTAGACACAGGTTGTGTCTCTAAAACAATAAAATCTACTTGGTAAATGAATTCTCCTACACGTATAAGGACATCGTTGATCTCTCCCTTTAGAACTTTAATTGACCGATCAGCTAACTATATCGTAACTTGAGTTCGGCTGAGTTCGTCTAACCAAAGTTGTTGATATACGGAGAAGAAAGCAAATTAATGCTTGTTCCTAAATCGAGAAGTGCTCTATTAATTTCAGCTTGACCTATTGTGCAAGAAATGGTGGGGCAACCAGGATCTTTGTACTTGACTGGGATCTGGTTGGACAATAGCTCACTAATGTTAGTGGCTAGAAAAACCTTCTTGGGCACATTTGTCTTTCTTTTCTTGGTGCACATGTCCTTAAGGAATTTGGCATAACTAGGGACCTGTTGGATTGCATCAAGAAGTGGTATATTAAGCATAACTTGATTGAACACCTCTAGCATTTTCTCGATATGTGCATTATTATTACTCCTAAGCCTATTTGGAAATGGGGCTATAGGTTGGTGCACTTATTTTGCTGACTTATCAACTTCAGTTTCTTTAGAGTTTTGTGGAGATGGAGTGGAACTAGATGGGGTGAACATTTGAGCTGGGTCCGGTGGCATGGATACTTGATTATCAACTTGTTTCCCTAACCTTAACATATGAACTAAGTTCACTGGTTTGGATCTTGAGCCTCATTGGCTTGCCTAGGATTCCTAGGGTTTGGCAAGGTTGACTTAGTAGAGTTCCCTTTTGTCTTTCTTGTTGACTCAGTTGCATCTCTATCCTAGTTAAGATTTGAGTTGAGTTAGAGTTTCTTGGCTTTTAACTAGAGTGTCTACCTTTCTTTCCATATTGGAGAGTCTTGTTTCCATATGTGAATTTTAGAAAGAGGGTGGAGAACTTTGGTTGGAAAAATTTTGTTGATAAAGAGATTTTTGAAAATTGTTAGAGAATTTGGGCCTTGTTTGATCATTTTGTTTGGGCCCTATGAGAAATTTGGGTGATTTCTCCTACCGGGATTATAGGTAGATAAATATGGATTGTTAGCGGGTATTGTGAAGGCTGCATTCATATGCTCGAGCAACATTTGATGAGCTAAAAAGGTACATGGATATCCTAGCCTTCCAAACAACAATGTTGGAAGTGTCATACATAGGAGGGGTCATAAAGTCCATGAGTGTGTGTAAATAATATAAGTGTGCAAAAGCAAATAGATTAGCTAACCAAGATCTCACTACTAGGTGGTTAAACCTAATATCAGGAGCGTACGCTCTGATACCAATTGAAAGTACACCTAGAGGGGGGTGAATAGGTGTAAGGCTAATTAATGACAAAAAATGCGAAATAAAAATTAAATTGCAACACACTTAGTGTAACCAAAGAGTGTAGCCGAATTTCGGTGAAGGGCTCTGGACTAACTCATCTTGATTCCTTTGAATAAGAGTTGAGTTGCTATATGAAGCTCTCTTGGTTAACACAAGTATGACACACAAACAAACCAAGCATGTATATGATATGAACAATATGAATCAATGCACAATATGAGAGAGAGAGTTAGAGAAAATGGATCAAACGTAAACACGAGATATATTCGAGGTTCAAGCACACAGCTTTACATCCCCGCCTTCACACAGAAAAATTTTCACTAACTCGTCCACACAGGACTCCCACACAGATCCACAACAAATGATTTGGGATACAAATCCTCCTCCAAAACCACACAGAGAAGGCACATCACCTCACACTTGAGGGATAGACTTCCAAACAAGATCAACCTCACAATGAAAGCTCAAAACACACAAAGAACAATCACCTCACACTTGAGGGATTCCAAACCAATCTCCACAATCACCTCTCACTAAAGGGATACAAACACCACTTTCACAATCACCTCTCACTAGAGGGATATCAACACTATCACCTCTCACTAGAGGGATATCACAAAGATGGAAGGTTTACAACTTGGTGGTATTAACAACCACAAACTAATTTTTCCCACAAAATAGATCCTTTAGATAGGATAGATAGATGAGCTTAAGTGTGAGAAAACAAAGAGTTTGAAAATCAAAATCACAAAGAAAAACTCTAGGGAAAACTCTAGATAGAAATGTAAATGAAGATCAAATCAATTCCCAAAGATTTTTCTTTTGAATTTTCCAACCCTTTTAAAATTAAATAAAGATCAAATCTTTAAGCCAAAAACTCTTTTAAAAACTTGTTGTAAAAACTTAAGAAGATGGAAATTTTAGCTCTTAAAATTCTTATTAAAACACCAACTCAAATGGGGTATTTATAGCCCCATTTCAAATCTGCCCGTTGACAGCAGGCAAGGGCATTTTTGTCTTCCGGTCGACCGCCAACGGTCATATTTTTGACCGTTGAGCCTACCGGTCGATTGCCCCGGTCGACCGAGACTGGATCCAGAGAGCAAGGCTCTCTGGCCGGTCGACCGCACAGTCGACCAAAGCTGGATACAGAGAGCAGAGCTCTCTGCCGGTCTACCGGGTTGATCGACCGGGGCCTTTTCTAGAGAGCAGAAGCTCTGGCGGTCGACCGACTCTGTCGACCGGCCCACCAGCCTGGCTGCGTGCACGTCGTCGGCGACCGGTCCGGTCGACGACTCCTGCTACAGTCGACCGTCCCGGTCGACTGGCAGACAGCTAGTCTAGCCTTATAGGAAAAAACTTGGGTATTTTATCTTCTATTAAATCCCATAAAAAAACATAAATTTCACAACAATTAGTTCTTATTATATCTTTGAAATACAAATATGAAAAATTCAATACATATTTCAAACAATTTGAACCATTTTTGTGAGATAAAAAATTTGCCTCAAATAAAAAACTGTATTTTCCAAAACTTGGATTTTGAAATGGAAATCCGATTTTTCAAAACACATGTAAATACAAAAACATGATATTTAAACAACTTTTAAACATGTTGTATATGGATAGAATCAATATACATGAAAGGTATTATATCTATGTTTTTGACATTAATCCAAAAATAAGTTTTGTCTAAATACAAAACTCCAAATACATGAATAGCCTATCAAAATAAGTTTTTCTAAATAGATGAAGCATAGATGTATATAGATCAAATCTAATATGCATTAAATCATGTAAACTTTTTTGATTCTATCTATACATGAAAACCAAGATCGGTTAAATCGAAAAACCAAAACATGAAACTTGTGTGTGTATTGTGAACTTGAGCATATCACACTATCTAATCTTTACAATGATCTAAACAAATCTTAAACTAAACACAAACTGAAGCCTTCTTGTAGAACTCCGTCTCCAAGCCGACTCGATCCAAACGCGATCCAACGAGCTTGACTCCAACCGAATGCTTGATGTGAACTTGACGCTCGAGCTCTTGAATCACCATGTGAAAGCTCCAAAATACCTTTGTTGAAGCTAATCACCTACTAATATCTTGATCAAATATCTGAAACTGAATATCACAAGATTATTAGTAAACTATAACTACATAAGTTAATCATCATCAAAACTAGAGTGAAGGGGCTCTGGGCCAACACTAATATCTTGATCAAATTTCTGAAACTAAATATCAAAATATTATTAGTAAACTATAACTACATGAGTTAATCATTATCAAAACTAGAGTGAAGGGCCTCTGGGTCAACAACTTCTTCAAGAAGGCATTGACGAAATTATCCCATGATGATATGGAACCGGATTTTAGACTGTAAAGCCATTTTTTGCTAAGTCTTTCAAAGAGAATGGGATAAATATAATTTAATGGCATCTACTCTTAGGCTGGGTATTTTCATCATTAGACATACTTCCTCAAATTCTCTTATGAAAAAGTATGCATCCTCGGATTCAAATCCATGAAACTTAGAAAGAGTGCTGATGTACTGAGGTTTTAGCTCAAATTAGTCATCTCCTACATCGGGCAGCTGAATGCAAGATGGAAGAGAGGTCCTAATAGGATAGAGCCTATCTTGCAGTGATAGTGGTTGTGCCATTTGTGAATCGGGTTTTTGTTCGGGTGGTGAACTATTCCTAGTTAGTCTAAGTGTGACTGGGTCACTTAACCAGGCTGACATGCACAGTTAACAGGCAAGTTCACCCAATTAATCAAGGAAAAAAATCAAAAAACAAAAATCTTAATCTAGAGTAACCTGGACCTAGAAGACTCCTAACTTTAGACTGTCTTTAGGAGGTATATTGCTGACCTTAACCATAAGTTAATCAGCCAAGTAGGTGGCAAGATCGGTGGGAGGTATCTGTTAAAGACGGGGCAAATTATGCCAAACCACCAACCTTCGGGGTTTCGCCCCTTAATCCCTCGCCTTAGACACCGATTTGGCAAGAGTTAATTTTGAAAAACTTTCTCCTTCAGCCAATCTCCTAATGAGTCTGAGTTAACCTAAGGCCAACATCTAATCAATTTTTATTTTAGGGTTAGGGTTGTGAGTGCAACGGAGATGATTTGTGGGCCAAGAAAGGGTAATGACATCCCCACATTATCTTGTTTATGGGTATTGTACTTAAAGTGATTTAGTGCACGTGTAAAGTAAGAGACAAGAATTCACTTAAAAATAGTAAATCAGCCAAGGGTGTTTCCTAGTCTATATGCAATGCGAGCGTACCTTGTCGCCAGCACTCTTCAACAGGAATTAAGAAATTTAAATGGACACATGCCTATGATGCAAGAGTCTAAATTTTTTTTAATTAGTCAACTAATAGATTACTGTTAATTAGTTAGCAATAGAGTGATTACAGAGAAAAATTGCCAAAGTAGTAAATAGGGCTTTGCAATTTGCAGCAACCAGAAAGATCAATTAGTAATGATTTACTACAGCCGCAAAAACGCTGCAATTGCTGCGTTTGCGCAGTTGTTTAGTAGGCTCTATTGCTCTGCCTTCTAGGGCAGAGGCTCAGAGTAGCTATATATCCTTAGCTGTAGCTAGTTTTTTCTGTTATCATATCTTGCAAAACAAAAACAAATAATTAGTTTTTAGAGAATATCGTGCCGTTCCCTCCCCGGTAACGGCGCCAAAATTTTGATTGAAACTGGACAATATAAAGAAAGAGTTTTAAAGTTAGAAAGTCTTAGTATCGTTTCAATGTAACCATGTAGCAAGGGCTAGATGGGTCGATCCACAGGAAAGGATGTGATGGAAGCTTTTCGAAACAATTTTCTCTAAAGTTAGCTTAGAAAAAAGAGATATTGATTGTAAGAAATAGATTTAATTAAGCAAAAAAAATTATAGTCTACTAATCATCTTCCATATCCAAAGTATTAGTCTAAAAGAGTGAACATCATATTGAATCTATGAAGAATTATCTACCCTAGGGTTTTGATTGAGAATCATGTAAGATGAATAAAAATATTGTAAAACCTAATTAGTGTGCACTAATAAAAAATTAAACTAAACTTCATCCTAATTTCTAAGCATTGCATAAGAAAAGTCTACTTAATATTATGCTATCAGAGTATTTAAATATGAACTATGAATAACCATTAAAAAGTGCAACCAAAATTAGTTAAACTTAATTATTTATTCATCTTCAAGAACACCAATTTAATCCTAGGGTTTCTAATAAGCATAGATGTCAATCATTCATATTTTAAACTAAACTTAGGTTGATTGAGAGATTAGTAAACTATAAGTTTAATTAGTTACTCATATTTTTATTTTTATTTTCAATTTTTATGAATAAGAAAAGTTGCATCAAACTAAAAGAAGAACAGCGAATAAGTTAAAGAAAAAGAAAAAAATTAAATTGAATTTAAAAGCAAGAAGAATAAAAAGAATGAAGAACCTTATTTTATTGGATGTCACTGACCAATTACAAAGCTCCTCTGCTTCTTCAACAATCTTCTTCTCCAAATAAAAACAAAATAATACAAGAAAATTCAGAAAGAAAAGAGGATCTAAAGGAAGCCCTAAACATGAGCTTCTGCGATCTGCCCTTCTCTGTTGCTCTTCAAGGGTTTTTATACGTGATTTGAGACGTAGAATCCCATTACAACTCTACCATGAAAATGCGTCGCCAGCTCTCACCATACGGCGCAGAAAAGCGGTTGTTGCCGCGTTTCCGTGGCTAAAGCGTGGCCAATGGCCACGCGCTTTCTCGCGTGGCCTCCTCTGGTCCGTCCATCTGAAAATCTATCCTTAGATCTTAATTTTAGGCTCTGAATTTTAAAATGTGACGATCTCTTTAAATGACTGGAGACCAAGCTATCTCCAAATCTGAATCAAATTCAGATTTGCTCCCCTTTATCTTTATCTTGTAGTCCAAGCAACCAGGTTCAAATAGAAGTCCACCTCTACCTTTAATTAGGATAGGATCGATCTTATCTATCTTCTCCTCCTTTAGATATCCAATTCTCTATCTTCCTATCTTCTCTTTATCAATCTAATCTAAATGAGATAGAAAATATGCTTCCTTTATCTTTCCTAATTACTCTTTATTTTCATATTTCTTATGGGCTTTTGGCTTCTTTTGGGCTTCTCTTGGGCTTTTTCTTGGACTTTCTTAGATCTTGGAGGCGTGCACATTACTAAACAATAAATGAATTAAATAGTAATATTTTATAAAAAATAAGTATGAAAATGTGAAAAAAATATGCATTTTTGATGACCAATCAATGTACGGTTGTAGATGCAGCTCTAATACATCCATCACTCATTGTTACTCCTCATCCCGTAAGTACTTCCCTAGCATAAATATATGAAAGACATCTTGAACATCATTTAATGCATTCGGTAGCTCCAAATGGTAGCATACAGCTCTAACCCTTCTAATAATCCTAAAAGGCTCTATTTATATAGGTGGAAGCTTCCATTCCTTTCAAAACGTTTAACACCCTTCATCGGCGAAATCTTTAATATCACGAAGTCTCTAACCTTAAACTCCAATAATCTTCGCCTCTTGTCTGCATAACTCTTCATTTACTCCAGACCTTAAAGCCCAACGGAGCACTTCACCTCTAATCAGGCTCTCCATCAACGAAATCTTCAATGCCTTCAAGGACCAACAATAGGTCAGGCGTCCAAGACAATTAGTACGATCGTATATTTTCCAGAGCAGAAGGATATTGATCCTACCACGACAGTAAAAGAAATAAGACCATCAACTGTTAGAGCCTCCAAAAAAATATGGAAGAGCTCGTCTGCCACGGCTTTCTCAAAGAATACGTCCTTTCTCCTGAAGCAACCTCCGGATTAGGACAATCGAATGCTCTGCGGCCTGCCAATTGCAACACATCATCACATAATACAAAGCGATTAAGTGGTCCTACATCTCCATTAAAGATAGGGCAATATCTCCATCCATGTACCCCTGTATTTCATTTACATTCCATGTATTTCATTTCTGTTATCAAATAAAATTATATTTTCCCCTATCCATTGCAATCCTACCAAATTCGTCACTCTGTTACTGGGATTTTTCCCATTGGAGATGACTACGAATCCAACTCCACTGCATTTTCCCATTTGGAGTCCCAAGCTTGCACGCCCCGCTGGTGAGATTCCCCCACTCGGAGATTGATCGGCCACCGATATTGCATATATATTGTCAAATTCCCATATTTATTATCTAATAAATCCTGTTATTTAGTCTTATTTTATTTACAAATGTGTAGGCATATTACTAATGAAGGTGGAAAAGAAATGAGCCCAAAGCCCACTTTAATTCTGATTTAAATCTTGATTAAAGAGGTAACAAATATTCAAGAAATAGAGATGAATTCAGTTGAAGATTAATGCATATCAGGGAGAATCACATCAAACAAAATCGGTTAATTCAGATCCAAATCGGTTGGCTTGAGGATCACCAAAGATCAGATCAAAACCGGAGATCAAACAGGAAATCTAGCTAGACAAAAGGGGATAAAACTAAGCGAAATAGAATCTCCCCCTGGATGTGGGCAAATGGCCACATCTAGACCGCGAAAATGCGGCTTTGGTCGCGTTTTTGTGGCCATTGGTGGAGACAAGGAGAACCTTTTCTCCCCTTATCTCCCCACTCCTCTCCCCTATGGTTTTTTGCTATAAAAGGCAGGATGTTTACTGAAGAAGGAACCAAAACTAGTTTAAGTTTTTCTCTTTATATTTAAGGTTTAGGATCATTATTAGATAGTTAATGAGAAGTTATTTCTCAGCTTTTAATTTGTACTTTAGTTCATAAACAAGACAGAGAAAGAGAGAGATAGAGAGAGAGAGAGAGTGATTGTAATCTGAAGTTGAAGTGACACCAATAAAGAATCAAGACTTCTCTTCTTCTCCAATTTAGGGTATGTTTCTTTTCTTTTACATGTTTGTTTTACATCAATTAGAGTAGATAAATTTGTTTTTCTAGGTTACATGTTTGTTTTAAATTAATTAGAGTAGCTAAAATTGTTTTTCTGGGCTCACTATCATCTCTCTTCGATTCTTCTTATTTTGACTGAATTTTATACAAAGAACCAACGGAATCATATGAATGCCTTAAACTAAGCCTTACTTCTTTTAAAGTGTTCTTGAAGGCGCATGAGGATGAGCTTGAATTTTTATAACTTCATTTTTAAAACATCACTTGAACTTGTTTTTATTTCCTACTTGGAAGACAATTTAATGATTTAACATTCAGTTCAAGATGAATTCTTAAAAAAAAAGTTAACATTTCCAAACAATCTTATTTGCTTTAATTCAAGCTTAAGTTTTTGCCTATGATCAAGTTGAGGCACTGAGATTTTCAAGAGAAGAATATATCATTGAGTAGAGAGATAGTGAGCCGGAATTTTTTTATATATATTAAAAAAAACAACCAATCACTCTTCAAGCCATTTAAAGATCATTTATACTAAAACCTTTTTCAAGTTTTAAGTTTTCTTTTAATCATCTCTTTATTCTCCATTCTCTTTTCAACTAAAAAAAAACACCAACACCAACCTTTGCTTTTGAAACAATACATCGAAACGTTTCCATCGCATTCCTCCTCATGGACACGACCCGTTAGCCCTAGGCTATATGGTAATTCTAACTGCTTTTCAACTTAATCAATTTTGGCGCCGTTGGCGGGGAGGAAACGGTGTAATTATTTTTTAAGAATTTTGGTGTTCTGTTTGAGGGTGAAAGAAATTAGATTTAGAGTTCAAGCACTACAGAAGAAGACTTGCTATTCTGTGCTCCTACTCTAGAAAGAAGAAAACAAAATTCCAAGAGATTGCGGCGCAAAAGCTTTCTTTTTGGACTACTAAAAACTCTTTTTTGCATGACATATTGCTTTACAAAAATATAGTTTTCGCAAATGATATTTCTACTATTTCTGATATTTACAGCCCCTGTTTTAATCCAACAGTAATCTGATTGATTGCTAATTGCTTAAAAACATTTAGACTTGCATTATAGGCATTTGTCTAATTACGTTTCTTTTTCAATTACTGTTGAAAAGAGCTAGAGACAAGGTACGTTTGTATAGCATCTAGCATAGAAACATTTTTGGGTGATTTATTTGCTTTTTGATTGTTACTTGCTTTATACTTTCACACTTGCCCAATCAATCTTAAGTGCAAAACCTAACAAAAAATAAGGTAGGGGAGTCATTACCCTTCCTTAGCCCACAAACCATCTCCAAGCACTCATACCTAAGCCTAACCTAAAATCTAATAGACGTTGGCCTTAGGGATATCTCGAACTCATTAGGAGATTATCTTAATGGGGAAGGTGTTAGAATTTGACTCCTGCCAAATCGGTGCCAAAGGACAAGGATTAAGGGGCGAAACCTCAAAGGTTGGTGGTTTGGCTTAATAATTATTCTTGTTGTTTTTTGCGCGAATATCTCCCACCAATCTTGCCCTGACCTGGCTATTTGCTTGTGGTTAGATTCTAGATTATACCTCCTATGGACAATCAACTAGTGAGGAGTTGTCTAGGTCCATGGTTTACCTTAGACTAGGCTTAATTTTTTTTCTCATTGATTATTGGTAAACTTGTTTGTGGTGGTGTTTGTGTATGCAAGTGTGGTCGAGAGGCCCAAATTCATCTAGGTTAACTAGAAATACATCACCACCCAAGCTTGAACCAAAACCAGATCCAATTATGACTCAACCAACATCTTTGCAGGATAGGTTCTACCCCATGAGAACCTCACTTCCATCTTGCATCCTACTTCCATCGGTTGGTGAACACAACTTTGAGCTCAAGTCTCAGTTCATCAACACACTTCCTAAGTTTAGTGGCTTAGAGTCTGAAGATGCGTATTTCTTCATAAAGTTGAGAAAGTATGCTTAATGATGAAAATCTCACACCTTATAAATGAGCTATTAGGTTAAGATTTGTCCCATTTGCTCTAAAGGACTTAGCCAAGAAATGACTTTACAGCTTAGCGGCCGGCTCTATCATATCGTGGGATGGTTTCATCAAGGTCTTCTTAAAAAAATTATATCAAATACATAAGACCGCTCTCATTAAAAAGAATATCATGCAGTTCAAGTAAGAACCTAGTGAACCATTTGGGAGGTACTTTGAACGCTTCAAGGATCTCCTTGTCTAATTTCCTCATCATGGAATAGATAAATGGCGACAATGCCAAGTTCTCTATGACAATTTAGACTAATCAACCAAGACAATCTTAGAAACCATATGCCAAGGGAGATTCTTGCAAAAGGATAAAAATGAAGGATGGGATTTATATGAGAATCTAGCTGAAAAGATCATCCAATGGGAATTGACTAATGAAAACTCTAGGAATTCAAATTCTATCTCTTCAAAAGGAGGTCTCCATTCAATTGAATCATCCATAGCTGCCGAGGCTAAAATAGCAAACCTAATAAGAAGACTGGAAGATTTAGAAACTATAAAATCAGTTCCAGTCAACCAAGTCAGCCTAAACCAATTTTTAACTATGGGTTGTACTTACTGTCAAACTATGAATCATGTGTTTGAGGAGTGCCCAGTGTTCCAAGCTCAACAACAATTTTCTGAGTTAATGAATGCAGCCTTTTCAAGGCCCAACAATAATCCTTACGCACTAACATACAATCTTGGCTGGAGAAATCACCTGAATTTTTCATGGAGCCAAAACAATAATGACCACTCAAGGTCAAACTATTCAAACCACTTCCAATATTCCAATCATCAACCCAATTTTTCAAATTACCATCACAATTCCTCCAACCATCATCCCAATTTTTCAAATTATCAACCAAACTTTTCAACCAAGCTCCACAATCTTCCTTCCATAATCCTCCACTTGAGAAGAGAATGACTGATTTTGAGAAGAATATGAAAAGGTACATGAAGAACCAAGAGTCCCTCATGTAAACGATAAAGAATAGCTATACACAAGACATAACGAGGTTAGAGGTTCAAATGAGCCAATTAGCCATTTCACAGAATGAGAGGCTAAAGGGTACCTTACCCAGTCTGCCAATAACGAATCATAAGAATTTCCACCAAGCCCATTTGGCTGAGGATCAACCGTTGAATCAATGTAATGCTGTTCATGCATTAAGGCCGGGGGAAATAAAGATAATATTCAAGTATCAATACCATCCAATCCCATTCAGCACAATCGCACATAAGTATCCACCTCATTTAGTCTCAATTCTTCCAAATCTGATGAATCTGAAAAAGATAAGTCAACAGTCAGGTGCACAAGCTTAGTACATGTCCTAATAGGCTGAAGAACAATAAGTAAAATGCACACATGGATAAGATAGTTAAGATTTTAAATCAATTAAGATAAACGTGCCCCTTCTTGATGGATTCAACAAGTCCCGTCATATGCCAAATTTCTTAGGGACATGTGCACCAAGAAAAGAAAGATTAACATATCCAAAAAAAGTCTTCTTAGCCACTAACATTAGTGAGTTACTATCGGGTCCGATCTTTGTCAAGTATAGGGATCCCGGTTGTCCTACTATTGCTAGCACAATAGGACAAGTTGAAATTAATTGTGCACTACTTGACTTGGGAGTAATTATCAACTTGCTCCCCTTCTCAGTTTATCAACAACTCGGGCTGGGTGAGCTTAGTCCAACCCGAGTCACCATACAACTAGCTGACCGGTCAGTGAAAGTTTCAAAATGAAAAATTAATGATGTCCTTATCTGGGTCGGGGAGTTTATCTATCCCACTGATTTCATAGTTCTCGAAACACAACCTGTTTTCAACCCTAGGTCGCTTCCTCCAGTTATCTTAGGGTGTCCATTCCTTGTAACTGCCTATGCAATTATCAATTGTAGGAATGGATTCATGAGGCTAACTTTTGGAGACATGACTAGAGAAGTCAATATCTTCAACCTAGAAAAACAACCCCGAGATATAGAAGACCTAACATTTGAAGTCAACCTCATTAAGAACATAACAAGTGAACATAGAGAAAAATTGAAAATAGAAACAGAGAGTGAATTCGAATTGGAGTCTATAGATTTTGACCTTGATCAGATTTTGAGTCTACCGTGAATTGGGCATGAAGCCCTATTTTACCAAATCTGAAGTCAACAAACTTGACTCCCACTTTCATTGAGCCTTCCTTTTTCTTAGAATTGAAAGCCTTACCTAAGCATCTCAAGTACGTCTATCTTGGCGGACAAGAGACTTTGCCCGTCATAATTGGATCTCATTTGACTGTTGGGGAAGAAAAGAACCTCATGTCAATTCTTAGAAAAAATAGAGAAGCCATTGGTTAGATTATGACCGACATTAAAGGTTGAGTCCAGCCATCGTTCAACATCGCATTCATCTTAATGAAGAGGTGACACCCAAGAGAGACCTGCAGCGTACGCTAAACCCTATAATGCAAGAGGCTGTTCGTACCAAAATTTTGAAACTCCTAAACAATGGGATCATTTATCTTATTTCTGATAGCAAATGGGTCAGTCCTATCCATGTGATTCTGAAGAAATCTGAGTTTACCGTAGTAAAAAATGAGAACAAAGAGTTGGTCCAAACTCGACTCTCCACAAAGGTTCAAGTTTGCATTGACTACAAAAAATTGAATGCAACCACTCGTAAGGACCACTTCCCTCTTCCTTTGTTGATCAGATGCTAGAAAGATTAGCTGGGCACGAGTATTACTGTTTCTTGGATGGATACTCGGGGTACAATCAAATTCTCATAGCTCCCAAGGATCAAGAGAAGACGACGTTTACATGTTATTTGGGACTTTGCCTATTGTTGAATGCCTTTTGATTTGTGCAACGTTCCTACAATTTTTCAACGTTGCATGATGAGTTTATTTTCTGACATGGTAGAATAATTCTTAGAAATCTTCATGGATGTTTTCTCTATCTACGACGATTCATTCAATCAATGTCTTCACCATCTAGAACTTGTCCTCTAACGTTATGCTGAGAAAAATCTGACACTAAACTAGGAGAAATGCCACTTCATGGTAAGACATGAAATTGTCTTGGGTCATGAAGTCTCTAAGAAATGAATTGAAGTGGATAGAGCCAAGATTGAGGTCATAGCTAAGCTTCCCATGCCCAAATGCGTAAAGGATATTCGATTCTTCTTAGGACACACCGATTTCTACGGAAGATTTATCAAAGACTTTATCAAGATTGCTAGACCCTTGACTAATCTTTTAGTTAAAGATGAATCCTTCACTTTTGATGATGAATGTATAAATTCTTGGGAGAAGCTTAAGAAAGAACTTATTTCTGCACCAATCATATCTACACTGGATTGGTCGAAGCCGTTCGAAATCATGTGTGACACTTCTAAATTTTTCATAGGCACTGTCTTAGGATAGCACATTGATAACAAGCAGCACGTGATTTACTACTCTAGTAGGACTCTCAACAATTCTCAAATGAATTACACTACAACCGAGAAAGAATTCTTAACAGTAGTGTTTGCTTTAGAGAAATTTCGTCCATACCTACTAAGGTTCAAAACCACAATTTTCACCGATCATTCTGCGCGAAGATGCCTTATGGGAAAGAAAGATTCTAAGGCCTGACTAATTCGTTGGATCTTACTTCTTCAAAAATTTGATCTCGAGATTCGAGATAAGAAAGGCGTAAATAATATCGTTGCAAACCATCTCTCGCGTATTCCAAACGGTCCATGCAATGAATTGCCCGTCAATGATGACTTTCTCGATGAAAAAATCTTATCTGTCTTTAGGGAATCTTGGTTTGCCGATATAGTGAACTACTTTGTCACAAACCAAACTCCATCTCATTGGTCTAAAAATGATGTATACCGGTTTATATCTCAAGTCCGGTGTTTCTTTTGGAAGGAACTGCATCTTTTCAAGTACTGTTCTGACCAAATCATTAGGCGATGCATTCTCGATGAAGAAATCAAGAGTGTTTTGTCCTACTGTCACGAGCTTGCATGTGGTGGACACTTTGGTCCCCGTAAGACTGCTGAATAGGTGCTACAAAGTGGGTTTATTGGCTCACTTTGTTCAAAAATGCCTATCAATTTTGCAAGACGTGCCTTAGATGCCAAATAGTAGGAAGGATCTTGAAATGAGATATGATGTCCCTCAACCCAATCCTAAAAATAGAACTCTTTGATGTTTAGGGCATTAACTTTATGGGTCCATTTTTTTTAATTCATTTGAAAACCAATACATATTGGTTGTTGTGGACTATGTGTCTAAGTAGATAGAAGCCATTCCAAGTAAAACTAATGATAACAAAGTTGTCATAAAGTTTTTGAAAGAAAATATTTTCTCGCGCTTTGGAACTCCTTGTGCTATCATCAGTGATAATAGTACTCACTTTTGCAATAGATCCTTTGAAGCTCTTATGCGAAAGTATGTCATAACTCATAAGTTGTCCACACCATATCATCCTCAAACCAGTGTGCAGGTGGAGGTCTCCAATAGACAATCAAGCTTATTTTAGAGAAGATTATGAATCAAAACGGAAAAATTAGTCCACCAAACTTGTAGATGCCCTATGGGCTTACAAGACCGCTTTCAAGACGATTTTTAGAGTATCTCCATATAGGTCTGTCTTTAGGAAGGCTTGCCACCTACCCATTGAGTTAGAGCACCGGACGTTATGGGCAATCAAACAGCTAAATTTTAATTTGAACAAGGCCGATGAAATTACAAATTTTCGAATTAGAGGAGTTGAGAAATGAGGCCTATGAAAATGCAAAGATTACAAAAGATAGAGTTAAGATTTTTCATGATAAACATATTATAAGAAAAATATTTGTCCGTGGACAAAAAGTCTTACTCTATAATTCTAGGCTTTAACTTTTTCCAGAAAAGTTAAAATCAAGATGGACTGGGCCATTCGATGTTAAATTTGTGTTTTCACATGGTGATGTAGAGATCAGTGATACAAAAAATATGAATGACTTTAAGGTAAATGGTCAACACCTTAAACCTTTCTTTGAATCGATGTCGGTAAATAAAATGACTATGGGTCTTTTTGACCCAGTGTATCAGTAACTTTACCTCATTCACATTTCATTTCATGCATCTATTAATTTCTTTCATACATTAGGGACAATGCATGAGATAGGTGTGGGGAAGGGTTCTAACATGATTTATATTACTAATATATATATATATATTATATATATATAAATATTTATAAAATATATATATAAAAAACTTTTTAGAAAAAGAACAATATGACATATTTTTTGTAAGAAATTAAGTCAATTTTAAGGAATAGGAGAATCATAATTAGGATTTCTTATACTTAGTTAAAATAAGATTTTTTGTTTGATTTTTAGGGTAAGGAAGAAAATTTGGAAAAGTAATTTAGTCTTGATCTTTACCTTGACGAAATGTGCACACTTTATACACTTACACACTTAGGATTTAAAAAACAAAGATTTTTACGCCTAAAAGTGGTATTTGTGCCTCATAAAGCATAAGTATTCACGCCTAAAAGTTGTACATCTGTTAAATAAAAAAACCTTGGTTATGTGGCCTACTATGCTTGAGTCCTTAAGTCTTGGGGTGTTTTTTCTCCGGTGTCCTAAGACCGTCCGGTTTGGGTGTTACTGACTAAAAGCTCGTTACATGGGCATATTAAAAAGCCTAATTGAACTAAGGAATAATACCACCAAATAAATAAATAAATAAATAAGACATAAGAGTTAGAGTTAAAGAACCCTTAGTCAAAATTTCACGGTTACGAAGATGCATATGACTTAGGATAAAGTAATAATCTAGATGAAAAATACAATTTGACTCCTTACATTGATTGATAACAAGTTTTTGAATAGAGACTAAGTTTAAGAATGAAAAATTCGATTTTCCTATAACTTATAGATTACTTGAACTCTTACAATAATACTTCAAATATTTTTCTCTTTCAAAATGCTTTTCGAAAATACTAACTCTTTGTTTCTCTTTCTTTATGGATTTTGTGGGTGTACTTCATTGAAAACCCTCACAAGACAGAACTCGTCCTCTCAGGATAACCTGGGGGTTTAATGACATTTTCCACATGCTTAGTGAAATTGAGTGGTCTGCGAAAGTGTTCCAATAATTTCTTAGGATCAGTTTTGATGTTTAGCTCGAAGGCAAACAAAAGATAAGTGTGGGGTGTGATCGGTCACCGATATTACATGTATATTGTCACATTCTCATATTTATTATCTAATAAATCATGTTATTTAGTTATATTTTTATTTAATAATGAGCAGATCCATTACTAATGGAGGTGGAAAAGAAATGTGTAATACCTCTATTTTTGAAATACAAGTTTTAATATGAATAATAGTATTTTTTTTATTGCACATACTTTGTGTTAATTATTTTTGTAGTTATGTATTATTATTATGGTTATTACTATTGCTAATTATTATTGTTATTGTGAAATATCTTTGTGTATTATTCTTATTATTAATATTATTAATATTTATTTTGTGTATTATACTTAGACAAGCTCACTTCTTGCCCCCTACTTTTCTCTTCTTTTTTCTTTCATTTTCTTACTCTTTATTCTAAGCCCAATTCAAACCCAAGTACTCATTTCATATGCTTTACCTTTTACCATTAGTCTATATAGTATTTCATATCTTTTCTTATTTTTTCTTGACCCAAGCAATGAACCCATTTCCATTCCTTCTATTTTTCTTTTATTTGACCCAAAACCAAACCAAAACCTATTATTCAATATCTAACTTTAATCTTACCTCAAATTCAAATCCCACAAAAATCATATCTAATTCTAACTTACCCCAAATCCAAATCCTATTTTCAAAAATCATAATCTCAACTTATTCTATTTCAAAATAAAATCCTAACTAATCTTAACTCTATTTTAATCCTTATCCTATCAACTAAATCCTAAATCCTAACTATGTAATCCTATATCTTAACTACCTAATCACTAACCATATATCTCTCTCCCTATATTTAATCCTATCTAATCCTATCCATCAAATATGAATCTTAACCAACCCAATCCTCGTAATCCTAAATACTAAATCATATAGTTATCTTAATTAAATAAAAATCCTAACTAACCTAATCTCTCATATCTCCTAATCCTAACCATCTAATCTTAAATTATCCTAATCCTAACTATATAATCATAACCAATAACATCTCCTATATAAACATCTAATCCTAAACCAAAACTCTAACCTAATTTCCTTCTCCTTCCTTTACTAGCAGCCCCAACCCACCATGTGACCTCCTCTTTCTTCTCCAGCGAGACCTTGATGGCAGCTCGCGATACCTCGACATCTTCCGCGGCCTCCGCCTCATCTGCTGTCGAACTCTCCATGGCCGGTCGTGAGTTCCACCCCATCGTAACTCTCTTTTTCTCTTCACTTTTTATTCCTAAGTGTAAATTAATGCATGGTGTATAAAGTAGTGAGTGTATTAATATAGGTGCGTGTGTTTAATTATTTATGTGATTATGTATATGTGAGTGTGTGCATGGTTAGTGAGTGTGATGTTGTGTGCGTGTGATAGGAAGTAAAAATGCATATTTATCACTACATTTACTATCATGTTTCCCTATTATTCTTTTAATTATGCACTATTACTAAAGTTTTGTTATTTAATGTGTGCCGGCCTTGAGTAATTATTTAAATAAAAGAATAAAGCCTAAATGAAGCCCAGAAGCCCAAAAAGCCCATGTGCAAGCCATGTGCAAAAGTTGTAGTAATTTAGAAGTTTCTTATTATCTAACCTAATCTAAACTTGGATTTTTTATTTAAAATCTAAGTGAAGAAAAGAAAGGATAAGAAAGAACTCCTAATTGCTAAAAGAAGAGGAAAAGGATGGACTTCTACTCAACCCTAATTACTTGCAGGACAAGGTAAAGATAAAAGGAGAAGAGTACAAAGATATAAAATCATTTTAAAAGATTTGTATTTAGGGTAACTTGCTTCCCAAGTTATCCCAAATTTTCAAAATAAAGAGTCGGTATGCAAAATCCAGAAGGATATACCCAGATGGACGGCCCAGAGGAGGCCACGCGCGAAAGCGCGTGGCCAGGGACCAAGCTAGGGCGGAAACGCGTCCAAAGCCGCGTTTCCGCGGCTATTGGATGAGTTGGAATACTTGCTTTCGTGGAGGAGTTGTACCGGGACTCTACTTCTTCCATCTCCTATAAATACCTCTGCAGAGCAACAGAGAGGGGGCATCCAGAGACGGGAGCTTAGGGTTTTTCTTTAGATTTTCTCTCTAATTTGTAGTTTGTAAGTTAGGTTTTTTTAATGTAATTTTTGCTTTTCTTTATGTAACTGAGAGGAGAAACGAGTTTCATGGAGGAAGGAGATCAAACTTGTACTGAGGGTGACACCGGTGTAAGTAAGTCTTTTCTTTCATTGTTATTAGATTCAAATCAAAGTTTCTTTTTCTTCTTTACTTTTGTTTGTTTACTTTCCTCTGATTGTTTGTAATCCAAGTGAATTCGATAGCCTCGAGACTGCTTCGCCATTGCAAGTGCCCTTGATGGCCTATGGTGATGAATAACCATTCTTTGTTAGTTTAGCTCGCCCTTTTATTCGTAGTATAGATCGAGAATGGGGAAGATCCTATACGCCATGCTTGATTGCCTTCAAAGACAAGGTAAGTCGTCGCAATGGATCCAAGGTATATGAGCACTGAAGAGGTAAGTAATTTTTAGGTTGTCTTTCTTTTCTTTTATTTCTTTAGTTTAGGTCACCAACATCAGCAACACCCAATTCTTTTATCATCCTTTTTCAATTTCCTTGTATATAATCCATTTTTTATTTCCCACCTTCTTAATCTACCATCTTCTTCCTAATTTAACTTTAACTCAAATTTTCCTTTTTTCTTTTAAAGAACTAAAGAAGAAATTAACCATACTTTGTATCCTAAAAGAAAACTTGCTAAAAAAGCTTCCATCGCTAGTCCCTCCTTGTGGATCACGACCCGCATAGCCACTTGCTATTGCGGTAGAATTGAGTAACTTGCACATCTCTCTTTTAAAGTTTTGAAATTCTGTATTTTGTGTGTAGGTAAAACCTGAATCAAATTTTGGCGCCGTTGCCGGGGAGGGACGGTAACTTATTCTCTAAAAAAAACTAATTATTGATTTATTTTTTTTGTTTGCAGGATCATAGAACAGGAAATATAACTGTAGCAAAGGATATATAGCAACTCTATGCCTCTGCCCTAGAAGGCAGAGCAGCAGAGCCTACTACAGAGCAGCGCAAACGCGGCCATAGCCGCGTTTCCGCGGCCTGAGTAGTGAACTGCTCACTGATTTTTCTGCAGGATGCTGGAAATTTAAAGCTATACTTGCTGTTCTGTTAATATTTCTCTGTAATCACCTTGCACACTGCTAATTAATTAACAGTAACCTATTTGTTAAAAAATAAAAAAAATTAGACTCTTGCATCATAGGCACGTGTCTATTTAATTTTTTTAATTCTGTTGAAAAGTGCTGGCGACAAGGTACATTTGCATTGCATATAGATTAGGAAATACTCTTGGCTGATTTACTTGTCTATTGCTTTACACGTACACAAAAAATTTTAAGAGCAAAACCCATAAACAAGATAAGGTGGGGATTTCATGACCCTTCCTTGGCCCACAAATCATCTCTGTTGCACTCACAACCCTAACCTTAATAAAAATTGACTAGACGTTGGCCCTAGGGACATCTCGAACTCAATTAGGAGATTATCCTAAGGGGGAAAGGTGTTGAAATTTGACTCCTGCCAAATCAGTGTCTAGGAAGGGGATTAAGGGCTGAAAGCCCGAAGATTGGTGGTTACTTAATTAAGGAACGTCTTTGACGGATAACCTCCCACCAATCTTGCCCTACCTGGCTGATTAGCTTGTGGTCCAAGTCTCCATTATACCTCCCGTGGACAGTCTAACCAGTTAGGAGTCGTCTAGGTCATAAGTCTGCCCTAACTTAGGTTAGAATTTTTTTTTCTTTCTTTCTTTTTTGTTTGCTTATTTGTTTGTTTTTTTTTCTTTGTTTGTGTTTTATTGTGTGATATGGCTTATAACAACAATTTTTTCAATTTTAATGACAATCCATATTACACATCTACTCTTTTTCGGATATTACCAACCCGGCATATCATAACTTTAACCAACCTAGTGTGTCAGATTGGTCTTATTCGAATCATTACATGCCCCAGTCCCAATACTATGACAAGACTGGAATAATCATCACTACTCTTCACAGAATCAATGGGGATACAACACCCCTGAGCCATATTGTCAACCACCTTTTCAACCATTATCTTCATATACTTCTTTTACCACACCACCAATGTTTCAGTCCTCAAATGATCCATTCGATGGGTTAGAAGAAAAAATAGATCGTTTGCAAGGTTTAATGAATGAGCAAATTTCTAGACTTTCAAACATCCTTGAACTAACCAACCAAGTTGATAGGAATCAAGAATCATTATGTCTAGAAGACCTTGATCAAGATTCAATTTCATCACATCAATAAGAACTTGATCAATCCCAATCCTTGGACAAATTGGCTAGTTTTAATTTCAATGAGATTGAATTAGATTGTGAATGTAAACCCGATCCCCAACTTTGTGATTCAGTTTCCATCTTCGAATCTATGTAGACTTCGGTATTCTTACCCAATTTGGACCAATTTTCTGAGCCAACATTTATTCCCGTGCCCATAGATTTTGAAATTGAATCATCAATTTTGGATAATCACATTCCATTAATGGGAAAAGAATGTGAATATCAATTCTTGAACTTGGACTCAACACTTGAACCAAAACTAAATCTCATCCCCAAGTCGATTTTCCCGAGTTTGTATTGGTTCTTGAACCTATTATTCTTGAGTCCAAGTCAACCATTCTACCAAGTCACATTCTTTTGTTGAACATAGGTATAGACCATGATGACTCTGTGATGATTTTCCAGGACTGGTCATGTAAAGGAAGTAAGTTTCACGATAAGATCTTCCATGATCCTATTCATACTGGGGACTGTAAACATGTAAATAGAAAAGAGGTCAATAAAGGTAAGTTCCGTGAAATACCACATTATCTTGATTGGGTAGCAACGATTGGCCCAATCAGATCACCACCGGAACCACCACCTTAAGGTCATATTTTCCTTCCCCTTCTTCTTTTTCATGCATACATACATTCATTCATACATTGAGGACAATGCATGAGATAGGTGTGGGGGAGGATTTACTAACATACTAACATAGGTAGATACTAAAGAAAAAAAAATTAAAAAAAAGGGACAATATTTTGACTTATCTTTTGAAAGAAATCTAAGTTAGTCTTAAGAATTAGGAAAATCATGATTAGGATTTCTAAAAACTTGGTCAAAATAAATAAATTGTTGAAATTTTAGGTATAGAAAAAAAATTAAAAAAAAAGGGACAATATTTTGACTTATCTTTTGAAAGAAATCTAAGTTAGTCTTAAGAATTAGGAAAATCATGATTAGGATTTCTAAAAACTTGGTCAAAATAAATAAATTGTTGAAATTTTAGGTATAGAAAAAAATTGAATAAGTAATTAGTCTTGATTTTTACCTTGATGAAATGTGCATACCTAATACATTTACATATCTAGGATTCTAAGATAAAGACTCTTGTGCCTTATAAAAAAAATTAATTATATATATATATATAAATAAAAAAAAATTTACTGATTAAGCTGGATACATGTGCCTCAAGAAGCATCAGTATTCACGCTTAAAGGTGATTTTATAAATAAAGTCCTTAGTTTTGTGGCCTAGTTCACTCGAATCTTTAAGTCCGTGGGGTGTTTTCTCACCCGGTGCCCTAAAACCGACCAGTTTGGGAGCACCGACTTTAAGTTCGCTACATGGGTGGATTAGAAAGCCTAAGAAAACTAAAAAAAATTATTTATATATGTACTTACACATCTAATAGTCAATTAGTTAGGTATGAGGGCCTCAAGAAGCCTTGATACTTACACGAAAGAAAATTAGATGAGTTATACATATTAAAAAAAAATAATAATAGGGGCATGAGAGTCCAAGTTAAAGAATTCCTAGCAAAGATTCACAAGGATGCATATGACTTAGGGTAACGAAAGAGACTATACAAAAATTCAATTTTGATTCTTACTTAAAATGGATAACAATTATTATATAAAGACTAAGTTTAAGAATGAATAAAAATGATAATCCTAAAAACTTATAGACTACTTAGTCTCTTCAAACATATTTCAAATATTTTCTTTTTATGGATTTTGTGGGTGTAATCCGCTGAAAACCCTCACGAGACAACACTCGTCCTCTAGGGTAACCTAGAGGTTTAACGGCTTCTTGCACGTGCTAAGTGCAATCGTGATTCCTACGAAAGTGAATTAGGATAGATTAGTTTTTCTTTTCTTATTCTTTTTGATTTTTACTCGAGGACGAGCAAAAAGATAAGTGTGGGGGTGTGATAGGTAGTAAAAAATGCATATTTATCACTACATTTACTATCATGTTTCTCTATTATTCTTTTAATTATGCACTATTACTAAAGTTTTGTTATTTAATGTGTGCAGGCCTTGAGTAATTATTTAAATAAAAGAATAAAGCCTAAATGAAGCCCAAAAAGCCCATGTGCAAGCCCATGTGCAAAGTTGTAGTAATTTAGAAGTTTCTTATTATCTAACCTAATCTAAACTTGGATTTTTTATTTAAAATCTAAGTGAAGAAAAGGAAGGATAAGAAAGAACTCCTAATTGCTAAAAGAAGAGGAAAAGGATAGACTTCTACTCAACCCTAATTACTTGCAGGACAAGGCTAAAGATAAAAGGAGAAGAGTACAAAGATATAAAATCGTTTTAAAAGATTTGGATTTAGGGTAACTTACTTCCCAAGTTATCCCGAATTTTCAAAATAAAGAGTCGGTATGCAAAATCCAGAAGGATATACCCAGATGGACGGACCAGAGGAGGCCACGCGCGAAAGCGCGTGGCCAGGGACCAAGCTTTGGAATACCTGCTTTCGTGGAGGAGTTGTACCGGGACTCTACTTCTTCCATCTCCTATAAATACCTCTGCAGAGGAACGAGGGGGCATCCAGAGACGGGAGCTTAGGGTTTTTCTTTAGATTTTCTCTCTAATTTGTAGTTTGTAACTTAGGTATTTTTTTTTTTATGTAATTTTTGCTTTTCTTTATGTAACTGAGAGGAGAAACGAGTTTCATAGAGGAAGGAGCTCAAACTTGTACTGAGGGTGACACCGGTGTAAGTAAGTCTTTTCTTTCATTGTTATTAGATTCAAATCAAAGTTTCTTTTTCTTCTTTACTTTTGTTTTCGTTTACTTTCCTCAGATGTGTTTATAATCCAAGTGAATTCGATAGCCTCGAGACTGCTTCGCCATTGCAAGTGCCCTTGATGGCCTATGGTGATGAATAACCATTCTTTGTTAGTTTAGCTCGCCCTTTTATTCATAGTATAGATCGAGAATGGGGAAGATCCTATACGCCATGCTTGATTGCCTTCAAAGACAACGTAAGTCGTCGCAATGGATCCAAGGTATATGAGCACTGAAGAGGTAAGTAATTTTAGGTTGTCTTTCTTTTCTTTTATTTCTTTAGTTTAGGTCACCAACACCAACAACACCCAATTCTTTTATCATCCTTTTTCAATTTCCTTGTATATAATCCATTTTTTATTTCCCACATTCTTAATCTACCATTTTCTTCCTAATTTAACTTTAACTCAAATTTTCCTTTTTTTTAAAGAACTAAAGAAGAACTTTAACCATACTTTATATCCTAAAAGAAAACTTACTAAAAAAGCTTCCATCGCTAGTCCCTCCTTGTGGATCACGACCCGCATAGCCACTTGCTATTGCGATAGAATTGAGTAACTTGCACATCTCTCTTTTAACGTTTTGAAATTCTGTATTTTGTGTGCAGGTAAAACCTCAATCAGCGTGCGTGAGTGTATGTGTGTCCCGTGAATGTATGTTTGGGTATGTGTATATAATATGTATGTATGTGTATATTATGTATATGAGTATACATGTGTGTGTATGTACACGGGTGTATGTTCGTTTGAGTTCATGGATTGGGTTGCAAGTTGCAGCATTCGAAGCAGTTTGGTGAGATCCGGACCCGTTGCAGGAGACTCAGATTCGTGTCCGCAGATGACCTGATACACTGGCGATTCGAAGACCGACCTATGAGATGGTTCGGAGATCCATACCGGTTCGTGCAGTGAAGATCAGACGGCGATTCGGTTTCAAAATCGTGTAATTCATATTAGTGTTTGTTCCTATGTCTTTTCTTTATTACTCTTGCCATTAGGTGTTCATATATCTGTTCGTATCATTTCATGTGACCATATGATATATTTTAACAGTATGATTATCCGTATCACTTCATGAGATATGGTGAGTGTTTATTTATACATTATAGTTATTATCATTATCTTCTTTTTAATTATTATCATGTTCCGATATTGTTGATGCTTGTTAATTATTATTCATGACATGCTCACTTCGATGTTACGTATATAAGAATAGTAGTGTTTCAGACTGGATTGTATCCGATAACTGTCGAGTGGATATTGAGTTAGTTGCTCAGTAGTTGATACTTGAACCTATTAATGGATTTAATTGAGATAAAGTTGACTCGAGGTTGGGACTGATTGGACTAGAAAAATAGTAAATCTTAAACATGTGTAGAGGATTACTAGACTTGTATTGTCATACTAAGGGAGAGTTAGATAGACTACAGATGATAGATCAGATGTATCTTGATATTTATATGCTTGTGGATTCGTTACATTATCACTGAGGCATTCTTGTTCTATTATTTCATGTGTAGATTGTTATACCATTTTGAATTCAGGATTCAGGATTAGATTGTGGCATACCTTAGACTATGATCTAACTGAACCTAATGATTAGCCTAGTTCATGTTTGTAAATGAGTGATATATTCAATGTGAAATATTTATGAGACAATTGCTGGTGATTATTTAGATAGCAATGCTTTTTGGATATTGAGGACAGATAGAATAGGATGCTATTTCACTAAAACACTGATTCTACCTTGATGCTTAGATGTATGTGATCGTACATATATTTTGTATTCTTTTCATTACACTCTTACATTTATCGTGTAATAAATCTGCTAATTTCCTTGTCTTAATATCTATTTTACAGAAGATAATAATGAAGAGAAAGAGGATTAAACTAAATAAATACCAGTTAAAATTAGATTTAACTTGATCTATTTGTTTAGCTGAGGATGATCCCAGATTTAGTTAGAGCAAATTAAGGATTGGGGCAAATGTTCAGCTGAAGATCAGAGCAAATTAGAAAGATAACACCAAATGGAAACCGATAAAATTTAGATTTCTATAAATACATTTTGGTTAGCTAAAGATCAACCGAGGATAATATCAAATACAGAGAGATAAATGGATAGAGAGAAGATCAATGGATGAGATGAAGCAAGTTTGACTCATTTCTGACTGGATACATTTTAGTATTTGAATCATAACTTTCTCTACCGAAACTCAAATTTGATGATTCAAGATGATCTAGAATGCAGACTTACAGGGCTACAACTCTTATGTTGATTACTATTTCTAATTCTGCCATTTGAAAAGTGATATTCAGCAATCAACACGCCAATAAACTACAGATCATAACTGAATATTCACATCAAATCAAGTTTGGAGATAAGGGGAGGATTCAAATTCAGAAATAGCCAGCTTTCCCTATCTTCATACTCCTCTAACCTCTAAATTTCTTCTATAAATACCTGCAATCTTAAAGGCAAAAGGACGATGACCATGCAGAGATACAATTTAGTCCACTTTTTCATTCTTTGTAGTGTAGGTTTTTATTTTTCTTTTCATGTAATTTTCTGTTTTAATTTATGTAAATCAGAGGAGATCAGAGTTTCATAGGAGAATGAGAACGAAGCTTGTGCTGAGAGTGACACCGGTGTAAGATTTTCTTCTTTTCTCTTATTGTTATAAAATCGAATCTGTAGTTTTCCTTTTGTATGTACTTTGTTTTTGTTCTTCTTCTTCTCTACTTTTCTTCTTTTGGTACCAATTGCTATCCAAGTGAGTCTTAAAGCATCGAAAGAGCCTTGCCTTTGTGAGTGCCACCGATAGCTCATGACGATGGATTTTGAGTTTCATTCTGTATCACTTCATACTTGCAACGTCTTGATGATATAATATGGAGGAAACGGGAATCAACTCTTATGGGCTATACGTTGATCGCCTCACTTCAAGATAACATCAATTCAAAAGATTCAAGGTAAGCATTTGGCCAAAGGAGGTAAGTAACTTTTAGATTCTTTTCTTTTAATTCTTTAGTTTAGAACACCACAATCTACCACTTCTTTTATCACTCCTTTTCCATTTCTTTGTACATATTATTTCTAGTTTCTCCATCTTCTTAATCTACCATCTTCTTCCTAATTCAATTTTAACTCAATTTTTCCTTTTTCTTTTAAAGAACTGAAGAAGAACTTTAACCATACTTTGTAGCCTAAAAGAGAACTTACTAAAAACCTTCCATCGCTAGTCCCTCCTTGTGGATGATGACCCGCATAGCCACTTGCTATTGCGGTAGAATTAATTACCTTGCACTTTTCATTCTTAGTTCTGAAATTCTGTATTTTGTGTGCAGGTTCCAACTCAATCAAATTTTGGCGCCGTTACCGGGGAGGGACGGTAAATAATTCTCATTAAAGTTTACAATTTTGGTTAATCTTCTTCTTGATTTTTGGTGTACAGATTTAACAACAAGGAAATTTTGCTGCAGTGGACATATAAGTGGCCTTGGACTCTGCTCAAGAAAGCAGAGCCAAGAAGCCCTCAGATTTGCTACATTCATGTGGCAATCTGAGTGAACTACTAACCAGTATTTTCTGCAAGTTAGCTGAATTGCAAAGTTTAATATTTGTAGCTATTAATTTTCTTATTTGTCTCACTGTACTTCCTTTCTAAACTCAACAGTAAAATGATGTTTTTTTAAATGCTAAAAATGGTTTAGACTTTGCATTTAGACACGTACCTAATTCGTTTACATTTTACATTACTGTTGAAGTGTGCTGGTGTAAAAGGTACGTTTGCATGTCATATAGTTTAGGAAATATTCTTGAGTGATTATTTGCTTGTTGAATGTTACTTTTCTTTATCCTGCACACTTTGCACAATCAAGCTTAAGGGCTCGTCATATAAACAAGATAAGGTGGGGAAGTCATTACCCTCCCTTAGCCCACAAATAATCTCCTCACTCACTAACCCAAGCCTAACTAAAAATGAGTAGACGTTGGTCCTAGGGACATCTCGAACTCAATTAGGAGATTATCCTAAGGGGGAATGTGTTAGAATTTGACTCCTGTCAAATCAGTGTCTAAGGAAAGGGATTTAGGGGCGAAACACTGAAGGCTGGTGGTTTGGCTTAATTAGGTCCGTCGCTTTTGTGCGGATACCTCCCACCAATCTTGCCCTGACCTGACTGATTAGCTTGTGGTCAAAGTCTGCATTATACCTCCCTTGGACAGTCTAACCAGTTAGGAGTCGTCTAGGTCAAAGGTCACCCTAACTTAGTTTACAATTTTTTTCTTTGTTTGCTTATTTGTTTGTGTTTTATTGTGTGATACGGCTTATAACAATAAGTTTTCCAATTTTAATGGTAATCTATATTACACCTCTTTTTCGGATATTACCAATCTGGCATATCATAACTTTAACTAGCCTAGTGTGTCAGATTGGTCTTATCTAAATCAATATAACCCATGCCCCCAATCTTATAACCATAGTTTCCAGAATAATTTCAACTCTTCAGAGAGTCAATGGGGATTCACCTCCCCCGAGTCCAATTTTCAACCAACTTGTCCTCCTTATCTACCTTCTCCACAATATTTCCAAGATTCATACTCAGTTCCACCAGTCCAAAATAGAAAACCATCAATTTTGGAAATAAGTATGCGTGAGTCCAAACAACAATCAAAAAATCTGATGGACTCACGATTTCACCACAAATTTCAAAACAACACTTCATCTTTTCAAGTCCAATCGCAATAAAACGATGAACCAATCAACTATGAAAAGATACTTGAAGCCATGACTCAGGCTCAAAACGCTCGTAATCATGACATAGATATGATGGTCCAAACTTTGCGTTCTCACCGTTTGACCATTTCTGATGTCTCTAACCATTCTGTTAGAGCCGAAGAGTCATGTTGTTTTGAAAAACAAGGTTCCATTTCAGCACAATCTTTTGAACTTGCCCAAACTCTAAATTTTGAAAATGACATTGACAGTTTGGCGAGTTATCCCTTTCATGAAATTGAACTTGAGAATAAATATGATCCTGAACCTTAACTTAGAGATTGAATTCTAATTCCATAACAATGAGGTAAATTAAACGAAAGCTCCACGATATTTATGCTAAGAAAATAACTGAGTCCCCTCGTGTACTAAACGTATTTTGTGGGTTGTGAGGGAGTTAGCAAGTTCACTTATGATCTTATGTATCAAAAAATATTTATTTTAATAACTTCTTGTTGCTATATTTATTACCTATATTTTGAATTTTGGTAGGAATATTTTTTACCTTACTCTTGCAATCAAATTTTGAATAAAGTTAAAAACAGTTACCATGGTCGCGTCGCAGTACTCATATAATAATTACATATGAAACTGCGACCACGGTCGCTGTCCAGTCATAAACATGATCGCAGTCCTCTCAAATCAGTATATTTCACTGTATATGTCACTGTATATCACAAATTAGAAAACTGCGACTGCTGCCGTTAAATACTGTGACATAATCGCAGTCCTACTTCGGATGCAATAAATAAAAAAATTCGTAGTTTATACGCGGCTGAGACAACAGTTACAGTGAAGAGAAAATATATAAAATCATACGTAAACTGCGACTATAGTATCAGTCCTTAGTCACCGTTATTACATTTAATTTAGCAAAAAATTCATCCACAAAAAATGCTCTCGTTAAGGACTGCGACTATGATCCCAGCTAAGGACTGCGACTATGATCCCAGCTATATGTAAAAAAAAAATTTAATAGTTTATAGGCAGAAAAAATGTCGACAACTTGCTCTCGTTAAGCACTGCGATCATAGTCGCAGTTCTTATCTGCATTCAATATATAAAAATAATAATAATAATTTATACATTACATGCGAAAAAAAGTAAACAAAAATCAGTAAATTTCAAATTAGTAAATTTCAAATTGAAAAAAATTAATAAAGAAGCATTCATATTAGTTTCGTGATTTGATGAAATTGGTTGCAGTTTGGCCGCAGTTATAAAAGATAATTGTGACAATATTGACTAACGTCAGAAATATAAAAAAATAATAAACTATACAGGTCCACTTTCTTTTACCGCAGGGGCATTTAGTAATTTAAACTGTTTCAATAGGCGGGGTATCCTTTCTACTGTGTCTAATAATGTGCCACGTCACCGCAGGCTGATAGGGTCTCTCAGCCGTCGGCTGATATACATTTCTCTCTCTCTCTCTCTATATATATATATATATATATCAATTTATCTACAAGTTCTCGTGTGTGTGTGTGTGTGGATGTGTGGATGTATTTGTGTTTGTACCACATACACACATACATACACAAACACATATATACATACATATATTTACATGTACGTTTATGTATATACTTGTGCAGTTTCAAAAGAATTCGAGTCCAAATACCTCCCACTCAAATACCAAAATCCGACATTCAAATACAAGATCCACTCCGTTGAAGTTGATCTATAATATATAAAGTAACTAAAAATTAAAAATTAAGTGTTCTGAATACTTTTTGTCTATCCATCAAATGACACAAAATGGACGGCTAAAAGTAGTGAGTTGGTAGATCTATGTCTTTAGATATACAAATTCTCGATCCGGCCATTTTATTATGATTTAAACATTTAGAAACCCCTACAAACCAATTTTTTTTAGGTTTCAAATGTCCTACACTATTAAATTAACCAACTCACTATTTAGGCCGTTCGTTTTTTCCCTACTTAATGCATGAGTAAAAAGTATTTAAAATACTTAATTTTTGATTTATAGATACTTGAAATAATATAAATTAATTTCAATAGAATGGATCTTATATTCGGATGATGTATGGTTGTATTTGAGTGAGAACGCTTCGGGCTTAAATTCTTCCGAAACTACACAAGTTTATATATCTGTGTGTGTGTGCGCGCGCGCGTGCATGTGTGTATATATCTGACATAATA